>JAODAL010001922.1:0-212010 GCA_025379985.1 Phyllomedusa bahiana
GCTGAGCTTTTTGGCCACAGGGAGGCGGAACGTTCCTACTCCTATGAGATGCTGAGAGAACAAGGCTGAACAGAAACGCTGTTCTTTTAAAAACCCAAGGGCATTTTGAATTTTTTCCCCCCAAACGCAAACCCTACACATCCGTCATGACCTTTGCACACACATCTCACCCCGCCCTATTTTGTAATTTGATTTGCTGGCCCCCAAAATTACAGGAAGGCCCCAAAATGGCGCGATCCCTTAAAAAGATATTTCACCAAAATTTTTGCCTTAAATTTTTCCGCTAAATTTTATCCCCCCATTAAAAATTTCCCCCTTTTAACCAATTTAAAAACCTTGCCCATTTAACTTTGTCGATAATAATTTGCTCACACTAATTTGTTAACCCCCAAAGGGGAACCCCCTTGGGCCCCCGGGGAAAAGTTTGGGAAAGACTGACCTTTGTAAAAATGAATCAGGGGTGGATTGGGCCCGGGTTTCCATAACCAAGCCTTTGGCGTCAGAAAACATTCCGGCCCCCAACCCAAAAATTTGAGAAAAAGAGTCTGGTTTTAAAACCCACCTGTTAGGGGACAATTTTTGGGTGCCCCGGGCCCCTTTTTTTGAAGGGGGCCGAACCCGCTTTCCATTTTCTCCATCTGCCCACCACCAAACTTTTCCAGGGACTGGTTTTGCCACTTACCCCCCCATAATCTGTCATTGTGCCAAATCTATGAAATTCATGCGCTTTTTTCTGGTTGGTTTTTTTTGCTGCTGCATTCACCTCCACACTCTGTCAATTTTGCCACTCTCGACCTCATGCTTTCCCCAAAGATGCTGCTGCTTTCCCGACCCCACAACTGTGGGGCATTTTTGCCCTCTCTGACCTTATTGGGCCCGGGCCCCTGGGGCCCTCCCTCCACATTTTGTCATTTTGCCCCTGTGGCCCACCCGTTTTTGCCACCTCCCAAAAGTCATTTTTGCCAAATGTCTGACCTCATGCTGCGCGTGGAGCTTCCAGGACCTCCACACTCTGCAAATTTTGCCAAATTTTGGCCTACACTGTTTTTTTTTCCCCCTCCAGAATGTAATTTTGCCAATGTCTACCTCATGTGTGCTGCGGTTTTTGCGCGCGACATTTTCAACCCCCCTTTCACGTGCCCCCTTTTGGACTAATCCCTTTTTTTTCCCCCTCCCGATTTGTCATTGGGGCCCTCTTGACCTCAAGTGCCTTTCTGTTGATGGGCTAAACTCCACCCCTGTGCATTGTGCCAAATTTTTTTGGGGTTGAAGTTGCTGCCACCTCCAGAATTTGGGCAATTTTGCCCCCCTGGGGGCCTACTCAAAGCTGCGCCAAGTGACCCGTTCATGGGAAAAACCCTTTCGGTTTTCCCAAAGCTGTTTCCACCCTCACCCTCTATGACATTGCCACTTTTGTTTTGGTTTTCTCCTTCTTTTCCCCCATGAAAAAGAATGGGAAGGATAGGATTCTAGCCAAAACAGGAGTGGATACAAACCCCAGAAAATGCAAATATCCCATTTAAAAATGGTCATCTTGTTTTAAAATCAACTCCTGTTTGTTTTTGGCCTTAAACAATACTGATGGATTAATTGGGCCGAATTTAAAGCGGGCACTGACGGATGAAAGGGGAAAAACAAAATGGGGAAAAAAGGGCTTTAAAGCAAATTTCTTCCCCCCAAAACCCCTCCACTCCTTCGGGGGCCTCAAAAGTATCAACGTTTTAAAAGAAAAAGGTTCTGCATATTTTGTGACAATTTAAAGCTCTGGGGCCCAAAGGAGTGACCCCTGCTTTTTCCGTCCCCTTACTGTTTCTGCGATCTGTGCGGTCCATAAAAAAAAAAAAATACTGTGTTCCCTTTTACGCTATCGTAGGGTCTTAGCCCCAGTTTTTTTTTTCCAGCTGTCGCCCGCCATGCTTTTAAGGGGCACTCCGCTTAATTTTTGGTCAGTTAAAATTCCCCGTAATTTCCCGGGGGAATTTTTGATTTGAAACGTTTTTAAGGCGGGGGGCGTCATGTGCGTGTCATTACTAATACACCAAAAATTTTTATGAAGACAAAAACCCCCAAACTCCCTCTGCATATTTTTGGGAAAGGCACAAAATTCACAGCAACCCCGCAGGGTCTGTGCAGCCTGGAAAAAAGCCCTTTTTTTTTTTTTTTTTTTAACACATTCGTCCCAAAGTAATTTGGAAAAAGGGAAAAAATTTTGTTGGAAAAATTTTTGGGAAGCCCCCAACCCAAATTTTTGAGAATTCCCCCATTCCCCTTTTAAAACCTTTTTTTATATTAAAAGAGCCAGCTTTTTCTTTCCCCTTTTCATATATACAGAACTCAGGCTTCCCTCCCCCTCTAACATTTTAAACCCTATATATTACAGACCCCGCTTCCTTTTTTCCCCTTAAAATTCCCCATATATAAAACACTCAGCTGCCCCTTGTCAAAAAACCTTTAAATTAAAAGGGGCTTACCCTATCCCCTTTGGTTCAGAATTAAAACCACCTAACAGGGTTTTTATAAGCTTTTTGAAGGGTTTGGTTTAAACATTTTATAATTCTTGTTTTCAAAAGCGATCATTTGGGCTTAAAATTTTATTGCCTTTCCCCCCCAATCCCTTTTAGAGATGGTCAGTTTTTTATTTACAGGTCTTTTTGTTGTTGCAAACTTGAAAAAGGAAACCCAAATCAGGGCTTTAAAGGGAAACCCCGGGGGGGAAAATACCGTAGACCTTGTTATATTTTTCTGAAACTATTATTAATTCATGAAAAATTTAATAAAAAAGCATATAAGAAATTTTTTAGTCCCCAACATAAACCCAAAAAAACTTAGAGGTGGAATTAATTTTGTACTAAGGAAAATTCAAAAAAAATAGCTCAAATACCTAAGAAGTCATTTGGTACAAAATGTACAGTAAAAATAACCCTGTGACAGCATAATAAATACACTCTGACAATGCCAAAGGGAAAAATATGGGAAATTTTAAACTAATCCACTGAATAAATCGTTTGGGAAAATGGGCTGCTAAAAAGATAGAAAATTTATAAATCCAGTGCAAGAGACAAACAAGGGATGTAGAGTGTTTGTGTAAAAAAATTAATCCCTTGAAAAAAAATTTATTAAATTGGGTTTTCCCTTACAATATACTCAAACCCCCTCCTGACTGTGCAAAAAATGGGTGTGTAAACACCATGCCACACAAGAAAAGCAAAGCCCCAAAAAGGGGGGGTGGGGGCCCGGTAAAAATGAGATTGTTAATTCATAAGTTAAAACCTATAGAAAAAAATTTAAAAAAGGGGTTTTAAAACTACAAAAAAATTTGAAATTTTAAGGAAAACGGTAATTGAAAGGGCTTTTTCCCAAATAATTTGGTCAAATAATGTTTTTGGGCATGAGAAAGAGATTTTTATGGGGCAATTTCAGGTTTTTATTTTTTACCGATCATAACTCTGTTTTTCTGAATTAAGGAAAAGGAGCGAGAGTGACAAACACCCAATTTTGACGGGCAGGGGCAAACTAAAAAACTCTAAAAAAAGACAGATAAGCAATTGTTTTCAGTCCTTAAAGCACATGTACCTTCAGTTTATGGAAGCCTTTCCCGCACTTGTCAGGTGTAGAACTCTTCTAAGTTAAAAAAAGACAATTCAAAAACCCCCAAAAACAAAAAAATTTAATGCGGAAAATGTTTTAAAACCCTTTAAAAACCCCTGGAAAAAGGAAAAAGATTACCACTTTTTTTCCAAAGCCACTGTCACCTATTCCGAAGCAAGGCACCATGATGCCATTTCTTAGCACAGTCAATGCACACAGGTTATAGGCTATTGGTTCGGATTGCCGAGATACATCTTATAGCCCTCATTATGGCCACAAATTTAAAAAAAAAGGTAATGAAAAGTTTTCGGGCCCAAAATTCGCTGTCACGGGAGAAAAAAACAGCAATAACACTCAGCTTTGCCACAAACTGGCGCAATTTTTAAATGCATGATAATGTCTGAAAGACCCTTTTCACAGGACAGCACACAGGTGACAAACAGCATAGCTCAGCTGGGAAGAACAGTAATCAGTGTCAGTTTCGTTTATGGGGAAAATTTCCCCCTACTTTCCCGCTTAGGTTTAAAGGGAAAAAAACAAGGGGTTTGTTCTCACGCTTTAAGACGAAAGGGTGGGGTTTTGTAATTTTCACTGACAGAAAAGAAAAAGGGAAACAAAAATCCATTTACTAGATCCCCGGCTTTTGCGGTTATTGGGGAAAACTACAAGTTATAGTAAATTAAAAACTAAGGTAATCTGGTGCATGATAGACACGACTCTGGTACACAATTAAAAAGCTTTCCAGCACACCATTTGCTTCAATGCCAAGGGTAGAAGTGCCAGGTAGAATACAAATGGTCTCTTAGGCCCCCGTTACACGGCTTTTTCACGGGGATTTGTGAGCCGGATTGCGCTCGCAAATCCCGGCGTGAATAAGGGGGGGGCGGGGCGGGGGGCGGAGCGCCGGGGGGGGGGGCCGCCCCCCGGCCCATAGACTGTCATTATCTACGGCGGTCCGCGCCGTTATAAGTGCATGTCACTTTTCCCCCCGCGGCGGATTTGCCGAGCGGGGAGGAGCACGGAATCCATGTTCTCTAAGAGCAGGGGTTCCGTATTATCCGGGGATTGGCGCCGTATTGCGGCAACCCGGCGCGGATTTTCGGCGCCAACCCGCGGACAAATAAGCCGGTGAACGGGCCTTAAATTCATTTTTTTACCTTTTAATTTTTAAATTTCTACTCCAATAAAAACAATATACATTTAAATACTAACCTTTTTTACGTAAATGCGATACCAGAACTTACTTCAGTAAATAAAGCACCAGAACTGGGCTCAATAATGTACAACCTCAATTCCAAAAAAGTTGGGAAACTAAACAAATTGTGAATTAAAAAATGAATAAGTGGAGGGCCAAAACTAAATTTTTTCAAAAATAAAAACATAGATGACAGTTTAAAAAATTTAATCTGAGTAAATGTAACATTTTTTAAAGGAAAAAATTTGATTCAAAAAATTTACAGTATCTACAAATGGCAAAAAAGTTGGGGCAAGTAGAATAAGTGGCTGGAAAAATTACATTTGGGATATAACGAACCCCGGAAGACCAAACAACCTAATTAGGTGAATTTACAAAATGATTGGGTATAAAAAGAGCTACTCAGAGTGTCAGTGTCTCTCTGAGCCAAGATGGTAAGAGGATCACCAATTCCACCATTGTTACGCAGAAAGATAGTGCAGCAATACCAGGATGGTGTTGCCCAGTGTAAAATAGCAAAGACTTTAAAGTTATCATCATCAACCATACGTAACATCATCAAAAGATTCAGAGAATCTGGAACCATCGCCTAGCGTAAGGGTCAAGGCCGTAAAACTCTACTGTATGCTCGTTATCTCCGGGCCCTTAAACGTCACTGCACCTGAAAGAGGAATGCCACTGTCAAGGAAATAACAGAATGGACTCAGGAATACTTTCAGAAAGCATTGTCAGTGAACACAATCCACCGTGCCATCCGCCGTTGCCAGCTGAAACTCTACAGTGCAAAGCGGAAGCCATTTCTAAGCAAGCTCCACAAGCTCAGCCGTTTGCACTAGGCCAGGGGTCATTTAAAAGTGTGGCAAAATGGAAAACTGTTCTGTGGTCAGATGAGTCCCGATTTGAAGTTCCTTATGGAACAGTGGGACGCCATGTCATTCGGACCAGAGAGGACAAGGACAACCCAAGTTGTTATCAACGCTCCGTTCAAAACCCTGCATCACTGAGGTATGGGGCTGCATGAGTGCTTGTGGCATGGGCAGCTTGCATGTCTGGAAAGGCACCATTAATGCAGAGAGCTATGTTCAGGTTCTAGAACAACCTATGCTCCCATCTAGACGTCATCTCTTTCAGGGAAGACCCTGCATTTTTCAACAAGATAAAGGCAGACCACACTCTGCAGCAACACAACATCAGGGTACGTGAAAAGGATCTGGGTACTGAATGCCACCTGTGTCCGATCTTTCACCTTAAGAACTTTTTTGGCGGCACATAAAGGGAAAGGTCACAAAGAAGGCCCAAGATGATTGAAAGTTAGGGGCCCGTTTTAACATGAAGGGGAGAGCATTCCTATTTCAAAACTTGAAAATTTGTCCCCTCTGTCCCCAAGTCTTTGACTGTTTTTGAAGAAGGGGGATGCCACACAGTGGAAAAAAACGGCTGCCCCAATTTTTTGGGGTTTTGGACGCCATGAAATTTTAAAACAAAATTTTTTTTTCATTTAAAAAGATACATTCTCTCATTAAAAAATTTTTGATCTGAATTTTGTTCAATTCTAAATATAAATAGATGTTGCACCTCCACATCATTCTTTCATTTTTTTTCAAAAATTTTTTAGTGTCCCAATTTTTGTGGAATTGGGGTTGTAAATACAGCACCAGAACCAAGCTGGGTTCATGCATATGGTACATAAACCCAGCTAATAACATAACTATTTTAAGAAATAAAATCAGTACAAATATTCAGCACCATAGCTAAGATCAAAAAATAATAAAGCAGCAAAAAACAAACCCATAACATACAAAGAGCACCAGAACTAAGCTTAGTACAAAAATGCAGCAAGAGAGCTACTAACCTTGAAGCACTGATCAATGCTTGTTTGGCCATCGGGGTATGAGTTAAAATAGGGGGAGAATACCCCTTTCCCCCGGGAAATCCCCTTCCCAAAATCCCCATTTTCATTGTTAACTAGAAAGTAAGAGTGAACCCATCGAACAACTCCCCGCCAATCCGGGGGACAGTGTCACATGCACATGACCTTTGGGGGTGTAAATTTTCAAGCAGTCACGGAAAACGAAAGGGTTACGGGGACGCTCACAGTCTTTTTTGTGGTTGTCGCGCAATGAAATGCAGTCGGATTTCGAATTATTGGCAGCACAGTACATTGGCTGCAAAATAATCCGACGAAACATGTTTTATATCCGGGGAGGACGGCGTTTAGGAAAAAACTCAGAAAAAAAAAACGGCTGTTTTGATACAGCATGGGTTTTCTATTTAGGGGCTAGCAGGTTGGGGACTTTGGATTTCGGCGGATTCGAAATACTGAATCTGCTGAAAAACCGACCAAAATCCAGTGCTGTGTAGACATAGCCTTACATGCCTTATATTCTGAGACAAAACCAACTTGGTCTCTGTAAACAACAGAACATATAATATACAAGCTTGTAATGTAGTTTAGCCTAGAAATACTAAGAGGTATAGTATCTTTATGTGGTTCTGATATTTTGCAGCAGTATTTTGGCTAATGAGCAGGGATTTTTTTTAAAATTAATAGGGAAATGGAATTTTACCAATTTTCAAGTTGAATAGCCCCTCTGAGCTAATCTTCAGTAAAGTCACTATCAAAAGTTTCTACTACAGGATCAAGTGAACAGGTGAACTATTGTGCTGAATAATTCTTGAATTTTAACTTTTTAAGGAGGTTTTCACACATATGGAAAAAATGCTTTATTTTTTATTTTTTTGTTGTGTCAAATTCAGAATTCGGATATTAAAAGGAAAGTGAAATATAAAAAAAAAAAAAAGAAGACTTTTCCTTCCTATTCTGGCTCAAAAAGCTCTACCACAATCTACCGTGGCATTTTAACAAAAATTACAATGTGTGAATTTACCCTCAAAAAATTGTAACATCTAAATTTTTACTGAATTCAGCGGTAGAATATATTAGGCCATCAGAGGAGGCACTGTTGTAAGTGGATAGCCATTCATCAGCATATTTAACATACTCCTTATTCTGCTTTGCTCTTCTTTCAGATGCATTTCTCGTAATACAACAGTTCCCCTCAGAACACACTGACTGGCTTCCCATCAAACTAAAAAAAGAAGTAACATCTAAGGGATAATGACGTTGGCAGCCATTGCACTCCCTACAGAGCTGGCTGAATCCCTTAGCATACGGCACCATCGTTCACTAGAACCACCCCTATACCCAGTCAAGAAACTGGACCTAACATCTCATAAGAGCTGCAGGCATTTTTTCTCCCCGGAGTCCCTGCGCAGCATTACCTGCACCTCTCCCGTAAGTCCGTAAACCGCCTGCCACCATCTTCATCCACATGGTCGCAGCAAAGAGAATACAGCAGGATTTGCAATGGCAGGGAATCATCTGCCACAGAGCATTGCTCCTTCTGCTACCCACCGAGTTCTCCAGCACCACCACGCCACTACCGACTGCTGTGTGACCTTATCGGGACTGCTGATCTCACTGCCGCGGCTCTTTGTCAGCCTACCATGCATCCTCACATTTGGAGCACTGGTGCTCAAGCCTTCAACACAGTCACTAGAGCCCAGTGGCTCAAGTACAGGTACCATCTACCTGATGGTACACAGTTAAGCTACCATTAAGCTGACACCTGCCTTGTATTTAGGGGACTGCTTTTTGTACCACCTAATGCTGAGAGTGGACCCTGTCTTGGTATGCCATCCAGACCACACCAGGAGCTAGGTACCACCACGGGCAGTTTCTAGAAGCTAATACACCTACGCCCTGCTTGCAAGTTTAGAAGCTTGCTGTAGCCCTTTGTGGCCCCTGCCTAAATAGCCTGGGATTGTGGTGATATTCTGACTCTAATAATTTTTGGCCTATGTTCTGGGCATCTCACAGGCAATAAAATGGGCTTCCACAGAGGGCCTGCCTGCATGACCTGGTCCCCCTGTTGTAGTACCAGCCAGGATCAATAAACTGATCTCCCAATTAACAGAGGACCTTTTCATCAACTTATTTGACACTTCTCATCAGTTGTTTTTTTTGGGATGCTGCCCCTATCGTTCTCCTACTGGGACTATTCATCTCTAACCTCACCCTCCTGATGACCCTCATGGGGCAGCACCAGCTTCTTCACCCTTCCACTCTCTCCATGAGAACCGTTACAGAGTCTGCAGCTCGTATACTGCTCTTCAGTTAAGCCCTTACATTGTAGATTATGGATAATGATTTACTGAAACTTTCATCATGACATAACAAAGATGTGCGCCACAAGAGGCTACTTCAGCACTGGTTCTGTTGGCGCTACTGGGGAAGAGATAACAGCCACCATCTTGTAACCAATGAGTGCCCCTTAGATGGCAGTAGTGCTGCGGCACCCTGGTCCTTTTCCCTCGAACCCCTCCAGTGCCTCTCCATCACCCAACCTACAGGCAGTCTTGGTAGCACAGGAAAATTCTCGTTTTCTCAGGCCAATGTTGGATAAAAGACTGGACTTATTGCATATCTCAATCAATTTTCCATGAGGATTCATTCTGTATCGATTCAGGAATCTTGCCAGTCTGTAAACACCTAACTGAACAAAACATAGGATTCCAGCTCCAGTATTCAGCCAAGCTTGGAGTATCTCACAATGGACAGTCCCTGACTTTCACAGATCCATCATCAGCTAGACCCCATTTAATCCCACAAGACCCGGCTTAATGTAAAAATGAGCCTCAGTGAATAATTGAACAATTTGCTAATGTGGAATCGCATCAATTTTCTTCGTTCAGTTAATTGCTTTGTACACTGCCTGTTGAAATGTTCTGTTATTATGCTTTCAGGATGGCTTTCTTCCTCCCCTATCCAAGGACTCTCAAACCCACAACCTATTTTTATCAGTGTTCCGCTTGCTGGAACGCATTGCCTGATTTCCTAGCTACATCTATGACCAGACGGCGGAAACAATGAACTGGCATAAGAGGAGTATATCTGACATATGCACCACTTCTCACCACCCTAACAAATTGCTGATTTTATCATGGAATGTCGCAGGACTGAGCTCTCTGTTTAAATGGAAATATATCCTGACATATGTCAAATAGGCCTGCGTGGATGTCTTTTGTGACAAAGGCTACGGCCGAAACGTCTACTCTTGTGGCATCTATTGTATCACTTTTATACAGATTGTTCCTTGTAAGCAATATCTGATTAACTATTTTTGTAAAAATTAAAGCATTCTATTATTTGCATAATACCAGAATTGGTGTGCCGTGGTTCTCTACTACTATTTGTTACTTGGTCATTTTCAGACCTTACCACTGAGCACCAATCCACTAAAGTGTGTTTACCCTGTATCCTGCTTCATTTCTACAAGAGACACGTTGGCAAAGGGGGGAACACTGCATTCTTAAAGAGTACTTATCACCTCCAGAGAAACCTCATGAAGTAACAGGAGACTAAAATACAAACACTTTCTCAAATCTGTGTCATTAGGAAGACAGCTCTGAAGTCGTGTCAAGTCGGCACCTGACCGCTTGAAGGATGATAATGTTGACAGTTGTGCAGCATCTGAACTGGAAGAGTCCATTTTGCAGGGGGGGGCAGGAAGTCTACATCATGAGCACACTGAGAGGTTGACGGAGCGATAGCCACCAAGACCAGAGTGACAGCCTCAGCCAGGGCTACCTCTGCTTCCGGCCCTCTCCTCTGCTCCCTTGCTGCTCTGGTTCACCACAAAAAACTTTCAGGACTGGTTCAACAACACAACCCCTAGAGCAATGTTTCTCAACTCCAGTCCTCAAGACCTACCGAACAGTCAAGTTCTTCCAGGATTTCCTCAGTATTTGCAACAGGTGATATAATTTATTGTCAGGCAATTCCTGTGGGAGATCCTGAAAACATGACCTGTTGGTGGGTCTTGAGGACTTGAGTTGAGAAACACTGCCCTAGGCGCTGGAACATGCTCTTACATATCTTTTGTCTCTGTTTTCTACATCAGCCTTTCTTGCACAAATCATTTAAGCACAAAGACAATCCCCTGTTTATGTCTGCTTGGTGCTCCTGGAATATGGTCAGACGGTGTCTTCATCTTTCTATTTATACCTCATTATACTTAACTTTCCTTAGCAATCCCTCCTTTCAAGATGGTGCACCACAGCCGATTTTGGGCTAATAAGGTTGTTAGTAAAATGGGGAATCTTGTGGATAAAATATCATGCAGGCCAAGTATTCCATCATCAGGACTCATCCCTTTCATTTTATGCAACTTCAAAGTTAATTTCATAGTGTCTTGCTGTTAATTGGGAATACTCACTTTGCATCAAATTGGTTTCCACAGCGCATGCTATAGGCTCAATATCATAGTACTATTCTTATTCCCTCCTCCATCAGCAAGTAGTCTACACCACATTTACAACAGAACTCAATCCCTCGTCCACCCTTGACCTTGAGCTCACTCCTGATCTCATTTTATGATGTCGAGCCAAGGCCCTGAAATACATCCCATCTATTTTTTATTAGGAAATGTTTTTGAAAATACAGTAGCTCCCAAAGGCTACATCTGACTCCACAGAAATGACTTGGTCGGTGATATCCCTGAACCCACTTGTTCAAGATGTGGGGAACGACTAGCACTTTTCTAATTGCTTGTGAACATGCTCTCTGATTCAAGCCTTTTGGCAAAGAAAGGTATGTTTCAGATGTATGTACTTACCCTGCAACATACCCATGACCCAAACTTGGGCCTTGTTGAAGAACTCCTTAAGGATTACAATGGTTTGTATATCTGTTGGAGAAATTAACCTGTTATAAAAGGACTGGGTCCATGGCTCATTATGTAAAGAATCTAGAGTACAAGCTTTCTTTGACATTTGAAATCCCATAATTCAGCTCCTTTTACCCCACATTAATTCTAGTATCCATAACCTATTCATTCACAAATACATATATCTATTACCTATAAACGCTCTATCACAGGTTCTGAACCCATACAGCAGAATTAACTGGTTTGCAATTTAGCCTAATAGAAGTGATTATGTGACTCATTCCCAATAGAGATTCTGATGGATCTCAACATCCTTGTAACCCCCCTCTTTTTTATGTCTGCCAATATTGAAAGTATCGTGCATTGCTGTGGCATTCTTGATGGCCTTCCATTCCGGCATTTAGAACAGACATGGGTTTCTACATCAGATGCCGCATTTATTAGATGAAGCCGTTTCCTGCTTGTTATTTATCGGGCAAGGCATGGTATCACTATCTGGCACTGACTTGGAATCACCGTATCAAACTATATACATGAAGGGACATGGTGCCTTTGTCGACTTGCATTCTCCCCTTGGTAGCGTTAAGTTATGGCCGTGGTAATGACATGGCACAATCCACACCATGTTTTTGGATCTTTCATCACAAGTGTATATGTAAATTGGGTATCACTGTAATCATATCACCCCACAGAGTAAAACTAACCTCATTCATACTGCATGGTGACTGTTTTAAAAAAAAAAAGTAAGAAAAAAATACTACTGGCTCCCAAAAAACATGTCCTCACCAAAATAATACCAATAAAAACATCAACTAATCTCACACAAAACAAGCCTCCACGCTACATGGAATATTAAAAATGTTATGGCTTTCAGACTATGCAAAAACTTGATTTCTTTTTTAAATTAAAGTGTTTTGTTGTTACAAAAGCTGCGAAATGCACAATATACCCTTAGATGAATTCCCTGAGGGGTGTTAAATCCAAAATGGGGTTACATTTGGCTTTTAGTACCCATATTTTGGTGGGTACCATGTTGCATTTGCAAAGCCCCCAAAGTACAAGAACAGGTGAAACCTTCATGAAGTCACCCCATTTTGTATTCAACACCCCTCAGAGAATTCATCTAAGGGTATATTGTGCATTTCAGACCCATGGGTGTTTCACAGTTTTCACAGGGCTGTGAAAAAGGGAAAAGAACAATTACGCAATTGTTTTTTGGGTTTAATTTTAATGATAACTGTACTATGCAGATTGAAACAATTACAACATAAAAAACTATATAAAACTACTTTTACACTGTAGAAATGCGTTTGTAAAAAATTGCGTTTCTATGTTGTTGTAATCTGATAGCCATAACTTTTTTATTTTTCTGTATATAAAGCTGTATAAGGGCTTGCTTTTTGTTGGAAGAGTCGATCACTTTTCGTCAACGATTTGGCAGTGTGGGATGAACAAAATACAGCAATCCTGGTAGTATTCTTTATTTTTATTGTTTTTTACAGCGCTCGTTGTGCGTTCTTAAGGTCATGTTAACTGTCATGGGGGCTGGTGCGGGTGCCGTCGACCCCTGCGGCCGCCCCCCTGCCCGCAGGGGGTACGGCACGGGTGCCGCGGCCGCCCGTGACCATATTGTGCCAGGTTACTTACCAGCCCACCTCCTGTGCTTTCCCTGCTTCTGCCGTCCTCCGGGCCGCCGCGTGCGTCCCCGCTGCTTAGGGCGCGCGCGCAATAGCTGGTCTGGATTTAAAGGGCCAGTGCACTGGTAATTTGGCAACTGGTCCTATATATTGTACACGCCCCCTGCACTCTCTGCCAGATTGTTGGTGTGGGTGCGTTAGTGAGACCTATGAGAGTATTGGAGTTCGTTTGATTACCCTGTAACAGTCCGTTCCGCTAAACGATACCTGACCTTCTCGCCTGTTTGCGCCTGCCCTTGACTACGTCTGCCTTTCTCTGCCCACGAACCTCTGTCCACCAGCCCTGGCCTCCTGCCTGTCCCCCGACACGTCTCCAGATTACGATTCTGTACCTTGCATTACCCCGGAGCCCGGCTCGGCCATCGCAAGCAATCACGTCAGGGGTAGCAATCTGTAGGCCCTAACACACCCGCGCAGCAAGTCATCCCGCTTTGGGCGCGGCTCAGTGAATACCGGGGCTACTTAGACTCGCTCCCTGGCGTGGCTTGCACCATCGCTTGCGGTGGTCCAGCGAATCCACCATACCCGTTACATTAAAATTACTCAACAGGAAGATATGATTACAGATATGTATATTTTTATGCTTTACTGCTTTTGCACAACAAAACACTTCAATTTAAAAAAGAAAACACGTTTTTGCATAGTATGAAAGCCATTACATTTTTAACATTGCATGTAGAGTGGAGGCTTGTTTTGTGTTGGATGAGTTGATGTTTTTATTTGGTATTATTTTGGTGAGGACATGTTTTTTGGGAGGCAGCAGTACTTTTTTCTTAATTTTTTTTTAAAACAGTCACCATACAGTATGAATGAGGTTAGTTTTACTCTGTGGGGTGATATGATTACAGTGACATAGACTCCAAAAAATTGGGAATGTCGCAAGAGAACAAAAGTTACTTTGATCACTATATTACTATTTTGCCCATAGCAACTTAAACTCTATCAGTTTCTCTATCTGTAAAGCACAAAACCGTAACTTTTATAATGTATAACTCTAAACCCTCTATACACACTATTTAAAAAACCTCCTGATTTCTAACCTCTACCAATTAATAACCTTTCTACTTTCTGAAAGAAGGAATAGCTCCTTTTCTTCTACTCATCAAGTCTGGTGGAGCAGCACCAGACTTGTGATTTTCTCACCTCTGTCTAGAAGTGGACACCTGCTTGCAGACTGGTCATCAAGGGAGGCCTTATTGTTTTGTGTCTCATGAGATTAGGACCAAGTAGGAGGCTTGGGATCACCTTACTGAGCTAGAATGTGAGTATATTCCTGTTATAGTGGTGCACCACCAGACTTGAATTAATATATTATTAGTATATATATAGTATATATATATATTATATATATAAATATATACTATATTAGACATTATAATATTATAAAATATTACACGACGATACCATGTACACTGTGAAATCCTACCGTGAGTTCCTAATGTTGACATAGAAATATTTGTTTGCCGAGTCATGTTTTCCTTTTGTTTAATATGCTCATAAAATGAAGAAATCTGCCTTCTGCTGGTAAACCATATTTTTCAAGCACCAATGTAGACTACACTATTTAAAGGATGATATGCGGTAAAATCTGTGAAAGATTCCCATGGTGCTAAAAACAAAATACTGCTTCATTTGAAAGCAGCGTTCCACCTTGAAGTATTGAATGTTCAGATGCATACATGTCTAGGGCTTTAAGTATACCTAATTTTCTGTACAGAGACCATCTTGAAACTAGTATGTAGACTAGGAATGGTCTAATAATCTGTTAAACTGATAACCACATGCCCACACAATCATTATAACTTTACTAACATGCCCAAATGTTTATTGGGGGTATTTCTACCAGGTATCTCATTCTTATTGGTTAAAGAAAAATAACTAGTCGTCAGATTACAATAAAACTTAAACTGCACATACATTACTCTATAACGATCAATATTATGTCCTTGGTTTCAATGTAGGTCTGTCTGTGAACACTAAAACATATACAAAAGAAAATGTTTCATGAGGGAACTAGTCATACTAGAAAGTATGCCGACAAAACATGTCAAAAAGAATTCATATGATGGATGTGCCGGCACAAACCTTCTTAGACATTAACCCCTTACCGCCGGAGCCAGCTTTGGCTTTCCTGACAGAACCCCGTTTTTAAAATCTGACATGTGTCACTTTATGTGAGAATAACTTTTTGACATTTTTACCTATCCATGTGATTCAGTAAGAAAATTTGGTCCATAAAATCCTTGTTTGTTTGTGAAACATATCATGAAAAATTTGCCATTTTCAAAGTTTACAATTTCTGCATGTAAGACAGTTATTCCACTCAAAATAGTTTATAACTAGCATCTACCATATGTCTACTGACGGTTGGCACAATTTTTTAAATGTCTTCTTTTTATGACATTAGGGGGCTTAGAAATTTAGTAGTAATTTTTCACATTTTCAATAAAATTTGCAAAATAAATTTTTTTAGGGACCAGTCCAGTTCTGATGTGGCTTTGAGGGACCTGTATGTTAGATACCCTCCTAAATGACCCCATCTAAGAAACTACACCCCTTAAAGTAATTAAAAAAGCATTTAGGAAGTTTATCACCCCTTTAGGTATTTCACACGAATTAAAGCAAAGTGGAGGTGAAATTTCAAAATGTAACACGGTAGATGTGACCAGGGAAATGCAGCTTACATAGTTACATAGTTTGTAATGCCAAAAAAAGACATGTATGATCGGGAGTTGCGCCTGTTTTCTGGCGAAAACTGTGGTTCACCAATTCGAATCCCCTGTCGGACGCAGTGATGCGATGTTAGGCGCAAGCTTCGCCACTTTCGGCTGCGCCTAACATGAAGGGGCGTGCAATGTGCACGGTGTGGGCGTTCTGGGGCGGGACGCGGCACTTTCGAATAGTCTGAGGCATGCATGACCGCGGGTCGGCAAAGTGCGGCGCATTGCAGCTCCGACAGGCAAACCTAGTTGATACTGGTCTAAATGAGCCGGAAGAGGCGAAGTGAAGCGAGAACGTAATGGAATGGGGAAAAATGTGCTCTAGGTCGACTGTTACAACAGTACACAGCTCTCAGCTGGAGCATGATTCCAAAACTCATTTTTATTAAGTGTAAAACATTCTCTGAAAAAGAGCTCAAACTTTCTAAAAACATACATAAATGAAATCACTAACAACGCGTTTGTCGCCGTCACCGGCGCAACATCAGGAATTGCGAAATAGAAAATTGCCGGGAAATACAGTAATTCAAATTCTGTAAGCTCTTCTCATTGGTCGGCATAAACCAGCCAATCAGAATAGGAGCGACAGTGACCCGGCACATTCTTCCGTCTGGTTTTCGGATGGAATATGTGAAGAGGGAGGGCTTTTCCCCACTCATCGCGGAAAAAAGCCATCCCCTCCGTGGCAGTGTGCACAGCACACAAACCAGACAATACCGGTCGGATAAATTTGTCCATTGCCATGTAAATGAGCATTAAGGGGTTAAGCAATGTGTTCAAGCATGCTTGGATGCAAACGGCAGACTTATCTAACATAAGTTGTGACATAATTTTGATTGTCATAGAATAAATTATGTGCACTTTAAATTTTGTACCGAAGTAAGTGGGACACTTATATCTGAAAAGATATGCCCTCCCTTAAACTGGTAATGAGGAACACTGTTGAAACAGCAAAGGGGATAAAATCCTAACTTGAACTGCTGATTTATCCAATTGTCCTGGCTCAGTTCTTCTGTAAGCTCACTACCCTAGCACTGCAGTTTATTCTAGGGACTGGCCATCCCGGGCTCAAAATCTTCCATACTTTCGCAAGGGAAAAAGGATGATGGTGTGTGGCTCCCCAACTTATTTATATATTGTATATGTATATTAACCAATTGCATTATTGATTTATTTTATAGTAATGAACTGAAGGTAGGTTTCCCTCAAATCACAAATTTCGATTGTTCTTCTCACCTTCCATCTAGTCCACCCTTCTTCCCTTTAGTGATCGTCACTTTTCAAAATTTTACCTTTCTTCACAACCTGGGCCCCTGTACCCAATCTTTGGTGACCTTCCCCCAGAGCATGTTCAGATTAGATCTCCTAAAGCAACCATCTGCCGCTTCTTGTTTTTAGATCACGTCCGCCAATATCACAACCTTCTGGGAGACCGTTTTCTTTAAATTATAAGAGGAATTTTCAGTGACTATGGTGGCCTACATGCCACAGGTGGGTCTTCTGTCTCTTATTCCAGGTCTGATTAAATTGATAACCAAAGGCTTGTTGTGCTATTTCTTAGCCGCTGCTTGTCAAACAATAGCAGCTCACTGGAAACAAACATGCTCCCCTTCACTAGGTGCGTTATTTGAGCATCTTCCCCCCCCCCACACTCAATGTATGGAGGAACTCAATGCCATCTCAGATGATACCACACCATGGTTCTTTGCCACCTACCAACCTTAGATCTGAGGTGATACATGGATGATTTCTCGTAGTCCATAAGTGTTTGCGCCAAAATTAATTCACAAAGATATGTTGCCATATTTGTTTCTCCACTCCTTCCTTCAATTTCCTATGTGATTTCCTTGTCTAGAGTCTAAATTTTGTAAGTTTTATTTACTAAAGGGAACCTGTCAGATGGTTTATGCATCTGAGAGGGAAAGAAGCTCTTTGATATATAGGTTTATATAATTTAGAGCAGGATTTCTGAGTAAAAAACAGAGAAAATACTGACTGGACTTCTTAAAGAGGATTTATCACCACAATTATTAGCTTTGAACATGTACTGTAGGAAAAGGTAAATGAAAACTATTATCAAATATAGTGCTCTTTTCATTTTTCTTTGGTCTGGAGATAAAGAAGATTGTATCCCCTCATGGAGTACGCAACTTTTTCTGGTTACTGATCACCTCTTCCCATCTCTCTCTCCCCTCTGTCTCTTATCTGATCCAAGCTGCTGCAGTCAGTCAGTTCAAACATGGTGAGTCACCCCCTGCAGAGTCTTATCTCTAGCAACAGTTTGTTTACCTACCTAAATGATAAGCTTTCACCCTTTAGAGATCTGCAGTTTTGTATACTACTCTATATAAATCTCCTGCAGTCATGTCACTGCAACAGGAATGGCCAGAAACAACAGAGCTGATATGTCAGTCACTGCTATAGAACCACCCACAGCCTGACCAAGAAGTGAGTCAAAAACTGGTTGTGGCTCTGTGAAACTGCATGGTAATAAAAACCTTTAATCCCTTCCCGACATAGGGCATACCAGAACATCCTAACGGGAAGTGCCTTCCCGCAAATGGATGTACTGGTATGTCCTGCAGGTTGTGCAGGCTCACAAGCGAGCCCTGCAAGATCACGACATGGGACCAGTGGTATATAACCGCTGGCCTCATGCCGGATTACCCGCGGCCAGATTACGCTCTGGCTGTGGGTGATTAATCCCTTAGCTGCCGCAATGTATTACCATCTCTGGAACTAAGGGAAAGACAGAAGAAGTGAAACACACCTGGGCTGTCTGTGATATCACCATGCCCCAAAATGCATTGTGGGCTTTGCCATGGAGACCAGCATACAGCATCAATACTGTGTACTGATCTCTATTGTATCAGTGATCTAGATATCACTGATACAATTACCCTATGGAGAAAAGTGTAAAAAAGTGAAAAAGTAAAAAAAACAATTATAATTGTGAGTAAATATTACAAATGTTGTTGCAATGAACTATAGGTAAAATTTTACTGTACAATAGATTAAAGGAAGGTGAAATTGATGTTACTGAATAATTTAACAGTTTTTGCAGTGTATACTGGTCAATAATTGGTTGTATTTACATAAAATGAATCCAAATAAAATGAAAGAATACAATTCACTGGGGTAATTGGAGAAAGCTGTGATATTGCAATAAATGAAAGTTACATATCCGTTACAGATATGTTACAGCATAAAAAACCTGCAACAAAGTACTCTACACTAATACTGGATGGAGTTTTACAAAAACCTCATTTACATGCAGCAGAAAAATATGAACACATTTTCAGACCTATTATTGTCATGAAAAAGTACTCCCTCTTTGAATTCTATGGTATTACATTTCAAGATACAGTAAACATCACACTTGGTCCTTAGAAGGTCTACAGTACACAAGAGATTTCACTGTCATTATTTAACCCCTTCTCGACACTTAACATACATTTACATGATAAAGTCATACCATGTAAAGGATGGATGGTTAACAAAACAAAAAAAATTAAAAATCCAAAACACCCCCACCAACTCCCATTTTACAACTAAAAAAGAAAAACAATTAAAAAAATGAAACATGACGAATATTGCTATGTCTATGAAATTCTTATTTATAAAGCATAACTTAATCTCATACAGTGAAGACCATAAAAAAAACCAACAAAACTGGGTTGTTTTTTTGTGGTCACTTTGCCTCCCTGAAAAATTATATAAAAAGTGATAAAAAAATGTATCCCAAAATGGTACCAATAAAACATACATTGTAGCTTGCAAAGAATAAACCCTCAAAAAGATCTGTAGATGGAAAATGTAAAAAGTTATCGATCCCAGAAAATGACTTCATAAAGCAAAGAAAATAAAAATGAACACCATAAAAAAGAGGAAAGGCATCCAGCACCCGGTACATGCAGCTCCCGGGTTATTCTGTCTGTGCACCGGAGAAATTGGATGGATTAACAAGCCGAAGAGAAATCAGTGAGCAAATCCAATTTTGTTGTTTATTTTCTATTGTCCATAAAAATTACACCAACGTTTTTTTTTCCATTCCACCTCACAAAATTTTGGTGAGGTTTCCTAGTACATCACACTGTTCAGTAATAGCACCAACATGTACTGCAAGAAACAAGCCTTCATATGGCTATGCAGATGGAAAATATATATATATGGCTTTTGAAAGGCGGGGATGAAAAAATGAAGAACACAATAGGAACAAAAATCGCTAATGTGGGAAAGGGTTAAAATTATTATTCATTATTATTTATTTTAAAGCGTCATTAATTCCAGGGTGCTGTACATTCTACAGGGATTATATACATAAGATCAAACAAAAGAACAATGGCAACACTAATAAACTAACAACTGGCACAGAGGGAGAGAGGACCTTGCCTGTGAAGGCTTACCATCTACAAAGAAAAACTAAGCCAAAATGCAGAAGCACAATCTTACCACTTCCATGGAATTAACAGCGTAAGTAGCAGATCAATTATTCATCATCCGTACACGCTTACCACTTCCATGGAATTAAGAGACTATGTAGCAGATAAATAATTGATCATCAGCAAAATGTGACCACCTCTAAAAGTGAAGGTTTGGTAGTCTGAATCATTCAGGCATGTGTTAACACAATGCCAAAGAGGAAATACAACAGCATGGATCTTAAAGAAGCAAATTTTGCTCCCTAAAAGTCTTGGAAGGCTTAAAATGCCATTTCCAGATGAGTAGTCTATTATTCTACTATGAGAGTATTTAGAGAGTATTTAGGTGGAAAACATTTAAGATAGTTGACCGTTTTAAATGTAATCCGAAACTTTCAAGAAGACTGACAATCCCAACACTTCTTGAATGAATTTCATACCAATTATGAATTTGATTTCCCAGTGAAAACACTACTAGACACGTCTTCATAACTACCCTCTCTTCCCCTTCCATTACTAAGATGAAATGAGAATTCATAGGGTACTCCATTAATATTAGTGGGAATACCATTCTGTGTACTTCAAAGGGACATGATCTCCATGTTTATATCTATCACCAACAGAAATTTAATTATGGGAATTAAAAACAGCTGGTATCCTTTGGACCTCCTTCAAAATCCACTGAAAAAGACAACTTAGGAGCCAACACGAAATATACATGGATATCTTCAGGGGTTCTAAAATTGTAATTTGTAAGTTCTTACAAGCCAGTCTTTGTATCTGGGTTTCTTAAGGGTGTTCTGGAAACGGATTACTGGTTTTACTCTGTTCATATCACACGTGAGCCTTCCATTGGAGCCTTCCTGACATACACCTCCAACTGAAGGCTATGATATATGCCACTCTATATGCGACAGAATATGTCACCAAAAGGCTCACATAAAAATAACATACTGTGTGGTTAATATTTTTGTGATATGAATTTGTGCACAATAATATAGTCTAATAAGCTAATCTATACAACCAAAAAAAGTCATATGATGTACATCAGTCTGACAGATGCAAAAATGACACTTTTTTGACACTTATTGGGAGAACGGAGTCCTATGGAGAATTATGAACACAGTAAATGTAGGTTACTAATATTTGATTAGAGCCATAGTTTTGTCTTGTATGTTGTTTACTATGACACATTTGAGACTCTAAACCAAGATAGCTGCTTTCAAAACAGACAATGTGGTGCATGTTGTTAAAATAATAAGAAACATTTTCATCTAAAGTTGCATGATCATTGTTTCACATATCATCCATAGTCTAGGACAGACCTGGGCATTGTAAGGCCCGTGGGCCGCATCTGGCTCTCTAGCTGGTGGGATGCGGCCCGCCCTGTACGATGCCCAGGTCTAGTAATATTAACGCTGATGGCTGGCCACGCCGGGTAGCGCTGAGAGGCCACGGCGGGCCATCAGCGCTACCGTTACCCGGCATTTGTGAGTTGGACAGCGACGTGATGAAGTCAGCTCATTGCGCCGCTGCCTCTCCTTGGCGCACAAAGTAATTACTTTGTGCAGCCGAGGAGCTGCCGGAGGAGCGTCCCAGCAATGGCGATGTGATGACATCACCACGCCGCCAGCCTCCGACAGAAGAGGGAGTCACTCGGCAGGGAAGCAGGTAAGCTGGTAAGGTGAGTATTAGTGTTATTATTTTTAATTTTATTTTTAATTTCTATATACAGTACCTATCTGTGGGGAGCAATAACTATCTATATACCTGCCTATGGGTAGCTATAACTATATACCTGCTTGTGGGGAGCTATAACTATTTATATACCTGCCTGAGGGGACCTATATCTATATACCTGCCTGAGGTTGCCTATATCTACATACCTGCCTGCCTGAGGGGAGCTGTCTATACCTATCTTACTGGGGGACGTATCTATATACCTGCTAAACTGAAGGTACAGAGCAAGTTTCCACAAAAATAAACCACCAAAAATGAATTTTTTCCCGTTCACCCTATGGTTTTTCTTTTTTTTAGTCCGGTCCTCTAAAACCATCCCACTTTCTCATGCGGCCCCATGGAGAATTAATTGCCCAGCCCTGGTCTAGGAAAACCAGCTGAATGCAGAATGAACATTTTTCTGTCAGAAAACATAGAGACAGATGAATTGATCAGATAGCAATGTGTTGTCTGAGTATCTGATCTACGTGAGTGAGCTGCATCATCTGATGAGTTGTGAGGAGATTACTAGTTACTGCTGCCAAAACTGTATGTTAGTGTACTAATAAAATAATCAATAAAAAGTAATAATAATAATAATAAAAAGTGATCTATAGAGGACATTAAAACATTTGACAGTCTCTATGTATTTTGTCATAATCAAAGTGTAATAGGTGCAGGTCCCAGGAATAGGCCCCCAAGGGTCTCCATACAGAACGGATAGTTGATCATACTTGCCCACAACTAGATTAGTGTCAGTGGTAGTGGATCCTCTGGACCACCACAAGAGACAAGGGGTCGCAGGGACACCTGTTACAATTAGCTTCAAAGACCATTGGTTGTAGTATAACATTATAAACCTAAAGAAGGTTTTTGAACTTACGCACAAATGATGAACATCACTGGGTGGCTCATAAGTGGCATTTCAATTTATTGCAAATGAAACAAGGTCATCAGAGACAGGTTGGACCTTCTACGTTTTTAAAAGGTTTGACCTAGGGCTAAGCCAATAAAATAAGCTAAACCCATTTCTGGCAACATGTTGTTTTTTTTTTTTAATCTCCATCTTCCAAGTGCCATAACTTTTTATTTTCTGTCAGCATAGCCATATGAGAAACACAGAAGATTAAAAGCAGAAAATTGTCACATGGTCTGCCCTTAGTAATCTTATCTTTAAACAGATAAGTGTTTATCCCAGGCATGTTTAAGTTCACTTAGGCTATGCCTACACAGCACAGAAATACCATTGCATTTTCGGTGGATTCAGTATTTTGAAACCGCTGAAAATCTGACGGTACCCTGTGCTGCATAGACAGCACTGAAAAACCTGTGCACAGGTTTTTTACTGTTGCGTTAAAAATTTGGCGTAATATGCAACAAATTGTATATTCCACTGGATTTTGCTCGGATTTGCTGTCCGTCTTGTACATTAAATGTTTGGGGCCAACGGCAAATCCGAAAACCGACCATGGCTTTTGCACAAATCTGCGCAAAACAACAGAGTCCTGCTGCGGTACATGAATGAAAAAATGCCTTTATGTCCCAATAGACCTTGCCTTACTGTTTTTGAAGCATGTCAGCTTAATGTTCCTTCCAAGAATCTACTAAACTTTTAGTACAATAATAATACAGTATAATAAAACAACAATTCTGACATTGTCTTTTTTCCTCCCCACCACCACCACCACTGGCTTATTTCAGATTGCGCCCACTTCCTCCTTGAACCATATTTACACCTTTGGCAACATAAACTCAATTCGTACCAGATGAATTAAGGGTTAGGTTTTAGTGAATGTCCTTTTTAATTTACATTGGCATAGGTAACTTGACATCCATTGCTGATGTATTGATACTTGCTGACAGTAGACTGATCAGTGCACCATTATATTTTTTCAAAACCTTTAACAGGTTTAAATGTTTTGAACATGTCTCCCCAATTCTTTCCTTCCTCCAGGCTATAAAACCTAAGGGGACATGTATGAACCTGGCACCGACTTGCCAGTCCTACCTCTGGTTTTAATACTGTACAATACAACAGTATGTATAAAAGTGTCTCATAGCACTTTATAAATGTGTCCCTACATTCTACGCTAAAAGAAGTGTCAGCCATGCCACTTTGAAACTGGTATGCATTTGTACGACAGAAGTGTTGTGTCTGCCGTACAACAATGAACCCAATATTGGCATACAAAGGTTCATACATTTATAGAACAGGACTACGACAGTTTGACTCAAAGCAAGGCAAAAAAATGGCACAGCCCCGTTCATACATGCTGCCCTAAGTTTTTTTAAGTCTTTCCTGGTAAATTTTGTGCTTGAGATGTTTCCCCATTTTTGTTGTTAGTCTTTGGACCTTTTCTATCTTCTAAATGTCTTTCTATAGGTGAGAACTCAAAAACTAACAACAATGGAGCACATTTATTATATAAATTTGCACCAAAATACTGGCATATGTGTGTCACGGTCCATGCCGCGGTCTCTGTACGGGGCCGCGGACATGGCCGTGTTCCTGTTTTTGTCCATACGCAGCGGCCTCTGCTGTGAACCGCAAATACCTGTCTTCCTATCGCAGATCTGGTTCCTGTTGCAGTGCCGCTGTCGCCGCTGCTTACCCATCTGCGGATGCTGTGCGGCTTTTCCCATGTTGGCTGTGCTGCGCCTCCATCTTGGTTGCTGCCCTATTTCCCTGTCTCTCTATAGAGGGCGGCGGCCGCATCTTGCACTCCTTTATTCCAACAGTGTGCAGCAAGGTTGGGCTTCCTCTGCCACATGTGTGGTTGTAAGCCTGCTTCTCCTCACACTCCCTGCCTGATCCTTGTTGTGTTGTAGTCTGTTATTGGCTCATGTTGTGTTGTTGTTGCATGTAGTGTCTTGTCTTATGTTTGTTAGTGGTCTGGTGTGTGCTGTCTTGTTGGTTAGTCTCCATGCTGGTTTCCATGTGTCTGTCTGTATCTTTGTCCATGAGCTTCCTTGCCATGTTTATGCCTTAGTTCCTAGCCAGTGTCCTAACTTTGGTCTCTGTTCATGTTCTTGGTGTTGTGTCCAGTCTGTCTATATTTTGTGCTTTGCCTTCCGTTTAACCTTCCTGTTTGACATCCGTTTAGTCCTGTCTTTGTCTGTTTGTACCTGCAAATCTGTACTCCTTAGTCTGTTATATCTTTGTCCCCAATTATGTTGGTGCCTAGCATTGGCACTCCTGGCCTGTCTGGTCAGCTGCCACTCCTGGGGACTGCTTTTGAGGTCGCACCGGGGGCCATCGGAGAATCCATCCTTACCATCTAAGGCTCTTTGAAGATGCCTGACGGCCACTTAGTTACGCCCCCTTGGAGCAAGCCTGGCAGTGGTCCAGTGGGTCCACTACCTGCTCACCCATTACAAGGTGCTTAACACCACATTTACTGTGAAGTCCGGCTCCCAACATATATAATAAGTTGGGACAGTTCGTTTAATGCAGTGCCAAGAGCAAGAGGAATTGGGTCTTGCCAGTACTATTGCTTTCATATCTTCAGCCTCATCAGATGAGGAGTTTAATTTTGAAAAGTATTTGGATGACAAGGAGTCTTGCCGCAGAGGAAAATAATCTGCTCCCATAAACAGATTGACCATATTTCAGCAACATTTTTCACTTGCTTTCAAAGAAGTAGAAGAGTTCAACCATGCATCAGACCTGACTGTGCCCGAGGCAATTCCTTTATACCCTGATATTGTTAGAGATGTTGCCCATGTGGTCACCGCTTTGCCACCAACCCAAGTTAGTGTAGAGAGGCTGTTTTCTAGCCTGAAAATAATGAAATCAAATGTTAGGTCATCAATGGAGGAGGATCTGATGGAGGCAATTTCGGAGAACAAATTCATAGACTCACTCCACAAATGTTATTCAGTATGTTTTTGTTGAAAACTGTTTTTCCCACTTATTGGAGCATTTTTGCACCATAAGTTTTTTGTGTTCTAAAGTTGTATTCCAATAAATATGTTTTACATTGACAAGCAAAATAGTAACAATGTTTTGAACTTTTGACATTTAGGCTCCATATATCACTATCCACTACAGTTTTGAACATGAGACTACCATCATTTTATAGACAATCATCTTGGCTATCTCATACATAACTTTGATCTGTAACTATTTAGCATCTGCCTAGTTCTGCAGATTCTTGTCATGTAACTGCATTGCTACTATTTTGCTCCTGGTGGTGGGACAATCTTTTTATTCTTGTATACTACAAATTACAACCTGTTCTCACATTCCCTAATAGCTCAGTGTGTTATTAGGCTGATTCCCAAGCAAAATGTCACTGGTTCGAGCAGCCATGAAGAAGATTTCCCAAAAAAGAGAAAAAGCATCATCCAGCTCATCGATAGCTGGCTCTCAATAAAATTGCCAAACTGCATCATGTGAGGCCATGACAGCTGGAAGAATATGAAATGAAGTCCATCCATCCATTCAAAAGCCAAGAGGTGACGTCCAGGCAAAATATCAGAGTCAACAAGTTAACTCATCACAAGGTCTATCAGTTCTAACGCAACAGGCACGGTAGTGGAGGTGGCTTGTATGCTTCGTAAGAAGTCCATGCAAGCACCATCCTACATGTGTTACACAGGTCTTCAATGATGGTCTGAAAAGGTGAAGAAGCCTCGACTTCAATCTCGCCATAAGAAGCGTTGGCTTGAGTTTGCAATAAAGTTTGAAAAATGGAAGATTGGAAATGGGCGAGTGATGAAATGAAAGTCAATAGAGTGGGCTCTGATGGGTGCAAATGGGTTTGGAAGAATGGGACCAATGGATCGAGAAATTGAAGAAATGTCAAGTTCTGTGGAGGAAGCCTGATGATATGATGTTGTCTCACAGCCAAAGATGTTGGATACTTGATCTCAATACTAAGCTATATATGAGTGTCCTACAAGATGAGTTACTTCATACACTCGAGTACTATGGGTATGAAAAGGATGACATAGTGTGCCAGCAGGACAACAACCTGATGCATACATCAAGGTTGGAGACGGAATGGTTCAATAATAATGAAGTAGAGTTTCTGCATTGGCCTCCACAGTTCCCAGCCCTGAACCCAATCGAACACTTGAGGGTGGAGTTGAAGAAAAAGCTGTATTCGTACCCAAGTCCAGTATGCACGTGTAGAAGAGACCTGGGATCAGATTTTGGTCAAGACATGCTTGAATCTGATCCAGAGCCCAGAAGGATTCAAGCTAGCAAAATAATAAAAATTAACATTTTAATTTTTAGGAGCAAAACAGTAACAATGCAGCCACATGACAAGAATCTGCAGAACTAAGCAGATGCTAAATACTTGCAAGTCAAATTTCTGTATAAGATAGTAAGATGATTATATAAAATGATAAAATGATAGAAGTCTCACGTTCAAAGCTGTAGTGTATTGATGGAAGTCAAAAGTTTAAAACATTGTTATCATTTTGTTTGTCAGTGTATGTTCTACCTAAATAGCTTGATTATTGTATCATAAGGTGATAAAAAGTCTGATGTTACTATTTTACTACAGTAAAGTTATAAGGGAGTGGGAGTCGGAGTTGGGGGTTAGGGAAATTGAGGAGTTGGAACTTTGGCTTACTGACTCCACAGCCCTGGTTTCTAGACACTTTTTCACTTTTTCAGGCAATAGGCGCGTGCCCTTGGTAAAAGGGATGTGACTTAATGGAAAGGAGCATAGCTTAGTGTGCACCAAAAATGCTCCAAAATGAGGATGCAATTAGTGACATAAAGTAACCAACTAATAAACAGTGTAAATTTAGACTAGACAGTCTAAAAATGTGCCAAAATAATTAACACTGATAAATGTGGCACATTTTAAGACTGTCTAGTTAAAGTTTACACTGGATGGTTTCAAAAGAGCTCTTTTTGATCACTTTTCATTCCATTTTTTTTCAAGATTGAAGCAATAAAAAAACCCACACAGTTTTGTTTTCTTTTTTTAATGTCATTCACTGTGTGGTGCTGTATTTTACAAGACTGGACTTCTAATTTTTAATACTTTAGTTTTATTTTATACTCATATTTTTACTCCCACTACTGGAGGTGTGCACAACATTAGGGCTCTTAGCAGGCCACTTGAGTTTCTCCAAACCCAACTTGTCAAGCCACATCTTTAAAGACCCTTTTTTATACTCAGTCATGCAGGAACAGGTTAAAGACTCTCCCAAGCTGTTGCCACAAAGTTGGAAACATACAATAGTCTCAAATGTATTTCTATGATGTAGCATTAACATTACCCGTTAGTGAAAATGAACTCAAAACAAATCTACACTCTTATCACTTACATTGTTAGAATAGGCACTATGCAAACAGGGCAGGGTTTTTATCACTAGACATTGAAAGTCCCCTTTCTGAAACTGATATTTGCAATCAGGGCCCATGGGCCTTAGAGTCCCACATGTGAAAGAATATGAGAATCTTTAGTAATCCTCATCAGAATTTTATACCCAGGCCTTAATACTTAATTAAGCACTGCATACTCTATTGGTCTGACTATAGTGGGGTGACTGTATCTTTGATATTATGAAGCATGAAGAAGCCCTTTATGTTAACTCTCATCTCCAACCTTAATACTGTGATTGTCTCAGCCCTAACACATATCTGGCATCTTTCCTTCTACATGCACATCTATCCTCAAGTCTCGTCTCGTTAGCTCTCTACTATTAGATACGCTACATAATTGTTATTGCACTTTTCTTTGTTTAAATGCATATTTGTTTACATGTGCGCTGTGGCACCCTTACAAATTTTTAAGCGGTAACCAATTAATTCCACAGAGAGTCCGTGCCATACGTGGCGGGTGACGGGTGATTGTTATAGCTGATACCTGCCGCTAACAGCAGGCAACCATCCTTCTTGGTACTTTCTTAAGGGTGTACAACGAACGTGCCCACTAGTGGTCAAGTTAAAAAAAAAAACGTTTTAAAAGTATAAAAAAATTAAAATAAAAAATATTAAAACATTCAAATCACCCCCCTATTTTCCATTTTACAAATAAAAGAATAAGAAAATAAAAAGTTGCACATAATTTGCATTGCCATATCTGTAAAATTTCGCTCTATTGAAGTATAACCTTATTTATCCTTTATCCTATTAAAGTAATCCCCTGATACACGCCCTGTAAGTGGAATAAAAATACAAAAAAACATCAGATGTGTTAGCAATGAAAAAAAATTTGGCGCTGTAGCACAAATTTAAGAAATAGAGAAAGTTTTTTTTTTTTCCAGAATCATATCAATATATGAAATACAGATAACAAATCACTTACACCGAGGAGTGAATGCCAAAAAAACAAAACCCCCGCATACATGGCACAAGTAGTTTTTTTTTACAACATTTCATCCCACTTGAAAAAAAAAACAAAAACGGTTTTTCTGATTGCTTTTGAAGCGATTGAATCATGATGATAGCTGACAAGTGTAAATGTGCTTTTAATAAGGCAAATTCAGATTTTGTGCCTTAAGCAGCATGAACTGTAATTATGGCCTTGCCAATGGGTAGTCTTTTGCATTTGCCAAACCCAGAGATATCCTTCAGACTGCCAGATTCAAGTTAAATGCAATTCATCATTCCAGAGCTGGACTGGAGTACCCTTGGGCACCTGCAGAGGAAATCATACTTTGGGCTTACTGTTTAGCTATGTAAAAATAATGTAAGATCACCACAATTGCGTAGTAAAAATGCTTTAATTGTTGTCAGAATATGAGGGCCTAGCTAAAGGCTCATGGGCCCTGGTGCAAAACTTTAGCTTGGACTCCATTCCATAAGTGACTGGTTTTCATGACCATCAAGCACTGCCTGGATTTAACTACCACGTGTCTTTGAAAAGAATCTTATGTTATTTTTTCTTCTTTTCTTATGGTACTATACTGCAGTAAATGGTGGATGTCTATTTACCAAGAAAAGCAGGCACCCTTCACCAAAAAAGCAGGCACCCCCTCTTAGACCCAAAATAATTTGGGTTGGGAAGTGACGATGGTGGGTGGGCTCTCACACAGATCTGCATCACTTCCTTGCCATTCAAACTGGGTTCTACTGCAGCAAAATGTAGCGATTGGCTTCCCCTGGTGACCAGAAGCTCAGGCTCGGGCTCGGGAGTGGAGTGATGCCAGCAGTACTACCCAATCTGTGTGTGAAGGCCTGGCACTACCCACCCTTATTGTTCAGGGGTCCTTTGAGTGCAGTTCTTTTGGGGATGTCTTCTTTTAAGGTGTGATTCTTTTGGGGGTTTCTGCCTTCTTTTATGGTGTGATTCTGCTTTCCTTGATGAAGAATCTGCTTTAGCCATCTACTGACTTTTTCACATGCATAACTTCCTGGACACTTTTTAATAAACAGTAACTAGGGCTTACATTTTAAACATAATCCAAAAATCCTGAAAAATCATGCTAGGGTGATTTTTGGGGTGGGCCTTAGTTATCTTGTGAAACCACAGCTTCCAGCAGGACGCTGATAAAGGAATTCTTTGAGTTATTATTTCTAGAATGATGCAGACCTTACAAGTGAACACAGGACTGATGTGCCAGTCAGAAGCAGAATACACAACATTAACTTACTTCAAGGAATCTTCTTCTATTGAGGTGTCCCTTTCCTTCTTCATTTTTTGTAGACCACCATGACTAACTTCTAGGAATGTCTCTCCACTACAGAGTGCCATCAAAAAAGCTTTGACTCCTCATTTTTACAGCAGATCCTCATTCTTTATAGTAAACCCCTCTACTTCCCTGAATATGATAATACTGGAGCTGTGCCCCTAATATAAATTATAATGCATTGTGCTCAAAATGATATTGCATAACATATAATTATACTACATACTGTACACCCAGAAATTAACTCTAATATACTCCTTACCCCTGGAATGAATTAAATTATACACTGTACGCCCTAAAATTTATTATAATATACACTGCATCCTATGAAATAAATATGTCATACTGTACCCCCTGAAATTATTATAATATACACTGTACCTCCTGAAATGAATCTTACTATTGTATTGTGCACTTTACTAAAATTATTTAGAATATACATTGTACCCCTTAAAATTAATTACAATATAAAGTTATATTTCACACTCTACCCCCTATAATTGATGGTATTACACATTGTACCACCTATAATTAATTATAATATACACTACATCACCTGAATGAGTTATATTACACTCTATACCTCTGAAATTAATTCTCTTACTGTTGTGCCCACCGGTGTTTGATGATTCAATTGTATGCACATTCTAAGAACACAGTTATCACATTGAGGGAAACAGACCGAGATCCTGCTTCTCCTTATTTCTCATTGGGGGAACCTGAGAGAACCAGCCAAATCCTACTCCTGGTGACTAGAAACAATAAGGGGGTAAACTTAAGGCAAAGAAGAGGTTAATGTTAGACTTCCTGTGTAGGGTAGTAAAAGGGTTCATTTGAGCATCTCTGGTCATTTAGGGCAGTGAGATTTTAATGTAGGGATTCCCTGTGTAATATAGTGGAAAGCTTAAAGTGGAAGAGCCTGTAAGAAAATATTTAAACTTATATGCACCCCTGTACTAACTTTCGTTCCAATGTGTCTGCTGGCCCACTTCACAGGTCTTCTGTCCTCCAAGTCCTGGTGTTCAGCTCATACACACTGTAGCCTCTGATTACTCTGTAGCAGTCGTGTGACATTGCCCAATACCACCATTCAGAACCTTCATTTCCAAACAGTTCTGTCAGGCAGAGGCTGCAGTGCAGACGGGCCAACCGGCGGGAGCCAGAAGACCGCAGAATACCTGGAGAGAGGACTAGCAGACACATCACTGGAAAAATGGTCACAGTTCCACCATTGTTTTTTTGTGCTTTATTTTTACAGCGTTCCCTGTGTGGCATAAGTGACATGATCATTTTACTAGTGGGGTCAGTACAATTACAATGATATAGATTTTATATAGTTTTTTGTTTTATTAATTTTACATAATATAAATGGGGTTCATACGATGCTTTGATAGCTGTTTATCAAGCTCTCTTAAAGCGGTCACCATGCAGCATGACATGCTAGCGTTACTCAGCAGGTTGATACGATTACCGTGATACCCAATTTGTATATTTTTATGTTTTACTGCTTTTACACAATAAAAACACTTGTGTTCAAAAAAGAAACCATACATGCTACAAAAGGCGTCAAAACGTGTAAAAACATGTAAAAAATAAAACTTAAGATATTTTGTTGCAAACGAGTTCTTGCACAAACAAGTGTAATAATAATCTATTTTTTTTCCAACCCATATAGCACCAATTTTAAGGAAAGTAAATGATCCATTTTGCACTGAGATCCCGTTTTGAGCACATTAAATAGTGAACAGTGTTAATTGTGTACCCAAAAGAGGGACCAATCTGGGCAACATCTTATTTTGCATGCGAACAATGCAACCAAATGTATGTGGAATACACCACAAGAAAGCTTAAAGTGGTTGTCCGGGCTCGTTGGTTCACTGGGTATGATCAAAAATAGTAAAAAAAAGTATACTCACCTCTTTGACGCTCTCGTTCCATCCCGGTGGCTATCGTGTACATCCCGGCTGCACAGTGAATGTCCATCGTTTACATGCTAAGCAGATGCTAAATAGTTGCAAGTCAAATTTCTGTATGAGATAGCCTAGATGATTGTCTACAAAATGATGGTAGTCTCCCATTCAAAATTGTATTGGATGGTGAGATATGGAGCCTGAAAGTCAAAATTTCAAAATATTGTTACCCTTTTGCTTGCCACTGCATACTAAGTGTATGCACTTGTGAAGTTTATACATTGGAGGTTTGATGGGTTTTTTCTATCTTCGCTTCACTTTAATGTCAAGCTCCAGTCCAAATTTTCTCAATCTCTATTTTTGATCATCATGTAACAGGTTTACAATGAGCTCTACTCCACATTTTCTCTGTTCTTCTTTTTGAACAGCAATATTATTTCTCAAGTTATACATTCAAATGACTTCCTGCAGGTTCCAGCAAAAGACCTGCACACAAGAAAGTTGGAACGCGTGTCTAAACGTCTAGTCGGACACAAACTCCATTGTACCACTCTAGCAGAGTATTATCGATTAAACAGGATCCCAAGAGGCCTAAGATCTCATCTACAACCTACTCTTTTTCGTGACAACGAAGGGTATTGCAAAAAGTTTGAGAGCATCCTCAATAAGTGTTCTCTGGACTTGATTCTCTTGACAATAGAACATCTACAAATATCTATCACAGAAACCAAACAAGAATTGAATGTGATTGAACAACAACTTTCCGCTACACTCTCCAGTAATGACCTGTCGACACTGAAATCAAAACTGGACAAGACAAGAAATAAACATAGAAAAACACTGGAAAGTCGCAAGCGGACAAAATTCCTCAGGGACGCAGATGATTATATAAAGAAACGTGTCTATCAGTGGCAGTATCAACCTCAAAAGTATAACACCTATTCAAGAGCCAATAGGGACTACTCTAGCTCAGGCTCCGAAAGTGATAGAAGCCATCGCCCTACACAAGGTCCTTTTTTATCTAAACAGAAAAAGGTCTATCGAGGAAGAGATATACTAGGAGGGCGGGCAGAGGACGTCACAAATCTGCCCATAGACTTAACTACAAGATCACAGGTGAGGCTGTGATGACTCATAATATAATCTTGTTGTTAATATTTCATCACGTGTCTTATTACCTATAAAATACACTGTACTACAAAAGGGTCTTTCTTTTTGTCCAACTCCCCATTTTGATGGTTTCAGATTACAACAAGAGCTTCATTCATTCTATAGGTCTCTCAGACTTAAAGTGCATTTCTCTGAATCAAATATGAACACCATGACATCTGAATGTAGTCGGATGTCTATCAAACACCTGGGTCTTTATAAGAAAAGTCATTTTAGCCCCCCTAGGACATATCATCCGGTAGCAACCTATATTTCCATAGTACAGAGAGAAGTAGACACATATCTTACTGAGATTGGGAAAAAGAGAACCCACCTTAATATAACCCCAGAAGAGTCCAGTGCTTTGAAATCACTTAGAGAGGATAAAACTATTATACTCAAACCAGCGGACAAAGGGGGTGCTATCATGATCATGGACAAGATAGACTACCGTAATGAAGTTTTGAGACAATTAGCAGATAATACAACTAATGCTCCCTTGAGCTTTGATCCCATATTTAGAATCACAAATAAAATTCAGGAAGTGCTTTATAGATATTTTGAGATGGGTGTCATAGATAAATTCACCCTTTCCTTTTTAAGGCAGATCATCCGGTCACCCCGGTATTCTATACCAAAGATTCATAAGAGTATAGACAAACCTCCGGGCAGACCTATAGTGGCATCGATCGACTCGGTATTTTCACCGATTTCCCAATACCTGGAGAAAATACTAAATCCCCTTGTTCAGAAGACTCTATCATATTTAGAGGATACAGGTCATTTTCTATCAACATTGAGTTCAGTAGGTCAAATTCCAGACAATGCCCTTTTGGTTACTCTAGATGTGTGCAATTTATACACTTCCATAGAACATTCTAAGGGCATAGAGGTTATAACCACCTTCCTTAGAGATTCAGAAATGCCGGCTAATGAAGTTGCTTTCTGTATAGAATTACTTACATTAGTTCTGGACAACAGTTACTTCATGTTTGAAGACTCATTTTACGTTCAGATTAAGGGTACTGCTATGGGGTCTAATGTGGCCCCCCCCTACGCAAATGCCTATATGGCACGGTTCGAACAGGAACACATATACAAAAATGATCTCTTTAATCATCATGCTAAGATATGGAAAAGGTTTATAGATGATATTTTTTGTATCTGGGAGGGTGACAAGATTTCATTGCAGCATTTTGTTACATGGTTAAATACAGTGAGACCTGAGTTACAATTCACGTGTGAACACAATATACACCACTTACCCTTCTTAGACACAATGATCATTAGAAATGACAATAATACCTTAAGTACAGATCTTTACACTAAACCTACGGACAGGAACACTCTTCTTCATTTCAATAGCTGCCATCCTATTAACGTTAAAAAAGCACTACCTAGATCTCAGATAATGAGGGTACAACATATAGCGTCAGATTCTACACTAAGACAGACTAGATTAAAAATGATGGAAGACAAGTTTCGCAATAGGGATTATCCTGATGATGCGCTAGAGATCAATCCAATCAATACCACAGATTCCAACAAGAATAGGATTCCTTTTATCAATACCTATCACCCTAGGATGATAGGCATTCATAACATCTTAAGAAAACATTGGAACATTCTTAAAAGTGCCTATCCAAGACAGGAGGTTTTTCAGAAACCACCCTTGATATGTTTGAAAAGATCACGGAATATTAGGGATATGTTAGTGAAGGCCGACATAGGTACACAGAAAAAAATCATCTATTCAATCCACTTTAACAGTACCCAGGAAGGGAACATTCCCATGTTTACAGTGTTGCCACTGTTCTAGTGTTATCAAGGGTAATTATATTTCACATCCTAGAACAGGAAATAGGTTTGAGTTAGGTGGACCATTTATTTGTGACAGCATGTATTTGGTATATGCCCTAAAGTGCCCATGCGGCCTTTTATACATAGGGGAAACAGTACAATGAATAAAGGACCGCCTTTCCAGCCATAAGTCCTCAATCCGATGCAACAAAACCTGGTTACCATTACCTTATCATTTTCAAGAAGCTGGGCATAACATACCCAGCTTCGTTTTCAGATTCTCGAACAAGTTAAGAGACCCCACAGAGGGGGTAATCATATAAGGCTTCTCAAGGAAAGGGAATCTTTTTGGATTTATAGACTGAATACATTGCAACCTTCAGGCTTGAATAGGGAATGTGACTTTCTTTTTGCCTAACCTTGGATCATATTAACTCTATTTCCCCTTTTTTTCCTTTATAGCTACGTTAGTACAGAGAATTTAACAGGGTGAGCTATTACCAGCTTTGCATACGTTCATCCATACTCTCTCCCTTTGAGTTTTTTCCCTTTTTTCTCCTTTATCTTCCTCCTTTTTTTCTTTTTCTTTCCCCCTTTTTCACTTTTTTCCTTTTGTCCCTTTTTTTCTTTTCCTCTTTTTTTCCTTCCCCCCCTTTTGATTCCTTTTTTCTTCCCTGTTTATTTCACTTTTTGTTTCATTATAATTTTTAACATTTTTCTTTCATCTCATAAACTGTTCATATTCATGCATTATGTCCTTTATGTATATGTCTCATTATATACAACAGTCTTTTTTCTTCAGTCTTCTTTCTTCCTTTTTCCTATTGCTGCATCTATCACCTACTCTTTGTATCCCGTTTTGCGTCCTCTCTTTCATTCTCCCTTCTATATACAGCTTCAGACTCTATTAAGACGCGTGACGCAAGTGCGCATGCGCGATCCTTGCACATTGAACTACATTTCCCATCTTTCTTTGTTCCGGAAGTGATGCGACGGAATTGCTCTATTTGTAGGCTGCTTTTTTCCTTCTCACCAGACTGGCTCCTCTCTTCATTGGGCTACGGCCCTTATCTACTATTCTCTGTCTAAAGACTTTGGTAAGTTTCAATATGAAGGGTTTAATAGGGCCAGTGAATGTTCTATGCGCCATATATTTATTGTTTGACTTATGTTTCAGATGCTGCATATGAGACTCATAGTCTTTTAGGGGGGACATTTCCCCTTTTCTCTGTCCATTTACATGTTCACTAATTTAGATTGGTCAGCATGTACCCATTTTGTCTACAAGCTATACATAACTTGTTTTACATGTTAGATAATTGATTCTTTGATTTTGTATATATGGTATATATTTGTGTTATTATATATATGTTTGTATGTATTGTTTTTGTCTTGTATATACACTTATAGCTGGTTTCTTTGCTCCACAGTAACTATTTAGATAAAGGTCCTGCACGACCGAAACGTTAATAATTATAAGTCACTATACATTGTATTACATGAATTGAAGCCTGTGGAATTCAATAAAGATTCTTTTCTTTTTGCATCAACCCATGATTGCGGTCAATTGACTTTATTGCTTCTTTTTGAACATCATGTGACAGGTTTAATAGGCAAAATGGACATTTCAAAAGTTCCTCCAGGGTTTTTAATGGGTTCAAAAATCATACACTGACATGCTGTGAACAAGAACACATTTGTCTGAAACACACAAGCGTGTTTACCGTATCATGTTCTTGTTTAGACCAACTTTTATGTATATTTGATGCATTCTAAATAAAGTTATTGGATTTTACTGCGGAGTGCTGGATTCTCTTCAATATCAGAAATATTATTATTTGACCTGTGGCAAAGGTTGCCTAACATGATAGTTTAAAGCCCCTGAACTTTAGGACCCATTCTGCTATCAATGTTTGTCTATAGAGGTCACGAGGCAGTGTGTCTTATTATTACCAGTGTACAATACTTGTGGCTGAAAGACTTTTTTTTTTTTAAAGTGTTTATTTTAAGAAGAAATTTTTCTTTTTACAAAACAAATTAGAAACCCGATTACAACCATCCATCAATAACATTCAAACCTTCCAAAATTTGCATTACATGAGGTATCACAACCTATCCTTATAGACAGAAAAACAATTCCTACAATTTCATACAGATTCCAACGTCATCAAATGTAATAAAAGCAAATGCATTATTCAAGCAGGATAAGGAAACATTCACCCCCATTCACACCATTGATTCAATTAATCTAGCAGCCGAATCAGTAGCTCCTGATTACAATTACATCCCACCTCCTGCGCCCAACACTCACTCAAAAGTCTAGTACCTAACAGGACTGAGAGGCGAGCCAAAGGCCCCAATTGAACCTGTCCGGGACACCCCTGGCCTCAAAAGAAAGCCTGTATAATAACAAGTCTCCGTTCCAGTGGCGTAAAGACGGGGCTTTCGGAGGCTTCCAATTTAACAGAATAGTCTTTCTGGCATAAAACATCAGTAATCTGTATAACTGTCTTTCATACTTCGTCTGAATTAAGTCTTCTACCAGGCCAAGGAGACTATTCTCTGGAGCGCAAACCCCCGGAAAACCCAACTTCTGATTCATAAACCTATGGACATTGGATCAAAAGGCCCTAATAACAGGAAATTCCCAAATCACATGGAAAAAGGAGCCCCTCGCATAACCGCATCTTGTGCATTCCGGGGTAGGCAGTTTACCCATATGGGCCAGCCTGGACGGTGTATAATAAACTTTATGCAACCACTTACTCTGTATTAGCTGATCTCTAGCACTAATCCCTGTGGCTCGCCACGTGGAAGCCAGGTCCTCCATATGATGAGCTTGCAACCCAGGGATATCCTCCGTCCACCGGTCAAAAGACCTTCTCAGAGTGGACGGCTGGCAGCCCAGGATAGTTCTATAGAATGTAGAGACCTGCCGCACCGGGTCTTCCCTTCTAGCCAGTGCCTCCAGGGAATCACATGCAAGTTGGATAGAACCCCCTCCAAACTGTTTAAAGCATGTGTGGCGCAACTGAAACTACCTAAAAAGAATCCCTCTATCCGAACCAACCATGTGAGTTAGTTCCTGGTAATCCAGGAAATGCTCCTCCACATACAGCTGTCCTAAAAATATTTGATACCGCTTCGTGGCCAAATTTCAAAATCCTCTAAGGAGACCAACTCTGGCAACCTCCTGTTCCTCTACAAGGGGGTATAAGGAGACCAGGTGTTTCTATCTCTTTCCGCTCAATAAGTCCCTTACAAACTTTTTCCATATTGCTACAGTCACTGCCATAGTAGCCGTGTAAAACAGTGTCTGGTACTGCCCTTGTCTATAAACTAGATTTGCTAAGGCCTCATAGGAACCCATCAAAGCTGCCTCCAAGACCACCGCCGGGTTGTTACGGCTTGCCCCAATCCACCATCCTGCATATGTTAATTGGACAGCCACATGATTGATATAAAAATCAGGCAGCGCCAGCCCTCCATCCTCATACAAGGTCTTCAGTGTGGATTTACCTATTCTAGGGGTACCTCCGAGCCAGAGGAAGGACACAAATGCATCCAGAGCCTTAAAATGAGATTGCAGAATCAGAACGGGAGCAGCCCTGTATAAGTACAATAATTTTGGTAAAAGGACCATCTTAATAACATTAATGCGCCCCACTAGCGATAGTGGCAGTGATTTCCAAGCTGTCAGTTTTTTAGTGATGTCTTGCATTGTAACGGCAAGGTTAAGCGTCATGAATCTCTGCACATCTCTGTGAATCTGGATACCAAGGTATCTGAACCGATCAGAGACCTCTAACTGACTTCTCGAGGATATTTCCTCCTGCTGAATAGGACCGACTGGAAATAACACCGACTTGGCCCAGTTCCCTCTCAAACCCGAGAAAGCACCAAAGGAATCAACTACGTCCAATAAAGCCTCCAACAAGCCTCTAGGATCCGCCAGGTATACTAATAAATCATCGTCATATAAAGACACCTTCTCCGTGATCCCCCTAATATTCCACCCTTTGATCTGAGAGTGATAGGGGTTCAATAGCCAGCGCAAACAGCAGAGGGGATAAGGGACACCCCTGCCGAGTTACCCTATTCAACTCAAAAAAGATGGACAAATAACCATTCACCAGAACTTTGGCGGTCGGCTTCCAATCGAGAATCCGAAGCCATTGCAGGAACTCTGAAGGGAACCCTACTGCCCCCAGCACCGCCCACATGAATCTTCATTCTATTGCTTTTTTGTTGTCAAGCGCTGCAATCACCCTATGGCCGGAGTTATCATGAACTATCTGCAAGTTGGTATATAGCCTTCTTAGATTGATATCAGTGGACTTCCCTGGCAGGAAACCTGACTGATCCACCCCAACAATTGATAGAATGATAGAATTAAGCCTCATCGCAAGAACCTTCGCCAGGATCTTTACATTGATGTTAATAAGAGAAATGGGTCGATATGACTGACATAACTCCGGTGGCTTGTCCTGCTTGTGAATCACCACAATGGTAGCCTCATATTGAGATTGGGGCAAATGTCCAGCCTCAAAAGCCGCCTTATATACCCCCTCCAGTCTGGGACTCACCTCCTCACCAAACAACTTATACCACTCCACAGGGATGCCATCTGGGCCCGAGGCCTTGCCTGTGGCCATCTGCCCTATCACTCTACTGATTTCCTCCTCTAAAATTGGGGCCGCCAGAGCCTCCCCTCCCCAGATATTGTCGGAAGTGAGAGTGACCCAAGAAAGCCCAAAATCTCGGAGTCCGAACACTGTAGTTTAGAAGCATACAACGTCCTATAGTACTGTGCGAATTCCTCCGCTATATTTCTAGGGTTGGTCACCATCTCCCCCCTTGAGTCGCAAATCCCTGCCACATTTGTTTTCGGTGTCTCCATTTTTGCCAAAAAGGCAAGAGCTTGTCCATTCTTGTCTCCCTCAATAAATACCATGTGCCTCTGAGTGTATTGAGTAAGAAGCAAATTATATTCCCTCTGTACCTCTTCCATCTTTCCCTTGTTCTCCTCGTCTAGCAGCCTACTATAGTCAACATCTACCTGGGCCAAGCTCACCTCCAGAGTTCCCGTGAGTCATGTGACGTTCTGGGGTGTAATCTATCTAGGTCCCGACTTAGCGTTGCATTAAAGTCTCCTAGTAATAAACCCGGGATGGTAGGGTAAAGTGCCAGTAAAGCTGAAATTTGGTCCAAAACGGACCTGTAAAAAGGGTGGCGGGATATACTGTTTACCCCACCGACAACATATTTGTGCCCGCGGATTTTCACCCTCATGACAATGTACCTACCAGACGGGTCAATATGCACCTGTGATAACTGAAATGGAAGACTCTTCACAACCAAAATTGAGACCCCTCTTGCATAATTTGAATAAACTGCATGGTAGCCACTACCAATCCATGGTCTCTTCAAGGCCATAAACTTTTGACCCCTCAAATGAGTTTCCTGTAATAGGAGTATATCAGGAATATGAGGCCGGAGAAAATTAAAGACCAGGGCCCTTTTAATTTTACAATTCAGTCCCCTGACATTCCAGGATATTACTTTAAAAGTCGCCATTTTGAAAACTCCAAGGGATACCTTCCAGAACTTGTATGAGACCCAAGTGGTGGGACATCATTCACACCATTCACACCAACAAACACACCTGTAACAATAACAGCAACAACCTTAAACATCCCAGAACCCCCTCCCACCTGCCCACACCACCCCAACATGGTTGAGCTTTGTGTGAATCCCTGAACCAATAGAGAAACAGTTCAACTCTTCGCTCCCACAGGGAGAGCACCTGCACCTAAACCTATGATAGGTCGTCCCCGGAACCCTGCAAGGGGGATAGAGCTACAATTCCCCTGAAAAGAGGGAGCAAGTAACTAACAGTCCCGCTCTATTGCTCCAGCGTAATGATTTCGATAAACACCCATTAACTAAGACATTTGACCTCCTGGAGGTCAAAAGCCCCAACCAACAAAAATTAGGCCAGACTATAATATATCTGCACCAAATGTCCAGCTATAATGATACATCAAGATCCTCTTATATACTCTTCCAGTTCTGATGCATCCGAAGTATCAACAGAAGAACAATCAGCGTCTCCTGTCTCGGCATCTATCCAACCAATCATTCGCCTCCTCAGGAGAAGTAAAGAACAGAGTCTTATCCTGGTCTTGCACCCTCAGACGCGTGGAGTACAGCATCGCATATTTCATGCCTAGTTCGCGGAGGCGATTCCTTACAGATGTGAATTGCCGTCTCTTCTTTTGGACTTCCGTTGTATAATCCGGGTAAAATGACAGCCTTGTGTTTTCGTACTTAATTTCCCCTTTTTTTCTTGCGGCTGCCAAGATAGCATCGCGGTCACGGTAATTCATCACTTACATAATGAACGGGCGTGCAGGAGATCCTGGTGGCAGTGGTCTGGTGGGGATTGTGTGGGCTGTCTCAATCACAAAGCAGAAGGAAAGAGAAATCGGGTCAAGCAATTGACGTATAAGGCTTTCTATGAATTTTTCTGGCTCATCACCTTCCACCCTTTCTGGGAGACCTAGAATTCGCACGTTGTTTCTACTGTTTCAGTTTTTGGCGTCTTCCACTCTGCCTTGGAGAATTTTAATCTGTTGCTGCATTATGGTGGTAGCACGCTCCTGGGACACAGTAGTGTCTTCAACCGCGCCAATTACCCACTCAGCCTCCATTTTTCTCTCTCTCACAATATCCATGTCTGCCCGTATACGATTTAAGTCGGCCTGCAGATAATCGATTTTAACTGTCAGAGCAGTATGACATGCTGCAATAGCTGCCATTATCTTGTCAGTATCTAGCGCAACTTGAGATGACGCACCGCCAGGCTTCCCCTCCTCAGTTTGACTCATGGCATCCACCACCTGGGTTTTTGCTGTAGGCGCCAGGGATGGTCCGGTTTTCCGGCCCATATAAACACCACTACTGTTGAATTCAATAGGGGCACCGGTTAAGAACTTTTCAGGGAGAGAGTATATAAGCTTTAAGTCCCCGTGTCCCCTCAACGCCAGGAGAGTCCTTATATGAATAATTAGGATGTCTCTTAGGGCCCACTTTCCTCCCACTTTAGAGGAACAATTCCCGCACTTTATGCTTCCTTCAGCTTTGATTCTATCTTATTAAGTCCCATCTGCCAGTTCCTGCACTGCTCTGCCACTCTGGCCTCTTATGCAGTTCAGTATGAGACACAGGTAACTGTAGCTTTTTTTTTCCCTCAGTGTGACCTTCTGAGCTTCTGTGCACACAGCCCTGGCAGCAGGATAGGGAAGGTAAGATGGCCTCTGTCCCACCAAAGCTCCTGGGATCCTCACCGGCTGTTCAGCCCCAACCACCTCTTCGGAGCCTCTCTTCTCAGAGCCGCTGCCTGCCAGGGGTCTTCAGCTGCACCTTAGCAGATTTTGAAGTTAGTTGGGGCCCAATGTGGGTGATAAAAGCAGGATACTTGCAGGATTCTGCCGGAGCTCTCTCTCAGTGCTTCCTCACACCATGCGTGCAAGGCCACGCCCCCCGTGGCTGAAAGACTAAGGCCGTGTTCACACGGCTTATTCCCGACGGATTTTTGCGCCGTATTGAGCGCACAAATCCGCCGTGAATAAGGGGCGGGACGGGGGGGGGGCCGGAGCGCGGCGGGGGCGCCGCTCCGCCCCTAAACAATGCATTGTTTACGGCGCGTCCGCGCCGTAAATAATGTGCATGTCACTTTTCTCCCCCCGCGGCGGATTTGCCGAGCGGGGAGGAGCAACGGCATCCACTGTTCTCTATGAGAGCAGTGGATTACCGTAATGACTCCGACGGATTGGCGCCGTATTGAAGCGCAAATCCGGCGCGGAATACGGCGCCAATCCGTCGGCAAATAAGCCGTGTGAACGGGGCCTAACTCAATAATCAGGAGCGGTGGTTACATACTTAGTTATATACTGTATATGGATCACAAAGTCTAGGTAACACAAAGATAGCAGTGTCCAAATCACATCTAGAGGAATGATATTTCATTATAAAGTTTGAGCCAAATGCTACAGAGTCTTTGATGCAGGTTTTAGACACAAGTAAGGCACAGAAAAGGTTGCAGACTGTAACATGATTATGACTAACTCCCTTCTGCTTAACGGTGCTCAATGCATGTTTAAAATTGGTCACATTTATGTCCTGTTCGCTTAAACATCCAAATTTTTAACCCACTGTTTGTTTTTTATGTCACATCTTTTGTCATATAATTTCTCTTCATCTTGTCAATATCATCTATTTAATAGTTTGTTTTGTTTAGCTCTCTTGGTAAAAGAAAAATTCTGGCTCAAGTAATGAGCTCCTAGCATGACCTTTGTTGTTTGGATATTACATCAGCTTTCAAAATCTTGTTTTTGTCTAGTTTTCTTCAGCTACTGCTTCACTGATTTCAATGGGTTGGCAATAACAGAAAAGGACGGGATAGAAAAAATAAACCTCTCTAAGCTCTTTAAATTCCCCAAGAACAAAGCTGGAAGCCATGCCTGAAATAAATAGTGCAATGAATGCATGAAAAACTGGATACATAAAACACTGGATCTGGACACAAGGCAGGAAAAGCAGGATGCAAAAAGAGTGAAGAACAAATTGTAGGTTAATAACCTAGTAGGCGAATAAGCCACAACTACTAATGTTTTTTCAGACACACTTATACCTAAATAATAAGTACATATCACATGCAAGTAAAAGACACCCATAAACATTGGACAGAACTTGGCTGAACTAGCTACTATTGGCAGGATTGGCCAACAATCTGATACTGTATATATGGAGGCTATTGCAACAAAACGTCCCCAGATAAAAATGGCACAAGTCATAAGTCACAGAGCATGCCTAGAACACTCACTCATAGAAGTCATTGAGTCATCGCCCGACTACAGGTTCCTATGCCCTATGTGGCTGCTGTAAAGTATATTTCTAAATGCTGTTAAAAGCTCAGGCAAGATACTCACTTCAGTAATCATGTACAGAAAATAGTTAAAAAAAAAAAAAACAATCAGAAAAGAAAAACACATTAGTACCACCAACTTGGTGGTGGTAGGGACTTCAATGATGTGCTCTCCCCGGACCTGGACAGATCGTCTTCCTCCACACACGACTACCAAGCCACTCAGAATATACTACAATTAATGACACAATTTAGTCTCCGTGACCCATGGAGGGTCCAACATACGTCCAAAAATGACTTCACCACTCTACTCTGTTCCCACTTCTCACATGGACTTCTTTTTAAGCTCAGAATCCTTGTTCCACCGTATAAAATATTCACATATTGAGGAAATTACAGTATCAGACCATGCATCCGTTATATTGCAGATCTGTCTGAATCTCCCAAAGGGGGTGAATAGAATCTGAAGATTCCCCTCATATCTGGCACATTCAGAGGATTTTCGCTCCTATCTTACAATGACCTAGAATAATTTTCTGGATGACCACTCTGGCTCTCAGGTAGATACATCCCTATTATTGTGCACCTCAAAAGCGGTCATGAGAGGTCATGACATGGCGTATGTTGTAATGTGACATAACTGCCAAAGACAGGCATATACCACACGCCACACTGACTTGTTGAAGGCGCATAAAGAAGTCTTCGAATCCCCTGAATATAAGCGTGTTTATCTCAAGACCAGATGGCTTCTAAATGCACAGACCCTGGCCCAAGCCAAGTGGCAAACAATTGATGAGAAACCATTTTTTTTAGATGAGGAGGGAGATCTGGGAAATTACTAGCCCGCTTAACTAAGCCACATGTAACAAAAAAATGTATTCTGAAGATTCACCAATCCATCTTAGAAGCCTTTACCGCATTTTCCACAACTCTGTAAGAACAACCTTATGATTTCCTGGGCACATGGGATCTTTTTCACAGGGCTCAACCTCCTAAATTGACAGTAGAACAAAGAGACCAACTATCAGCCCCTATAACACCGCAAGAGGTTACAAGCACCACCGCATTCTTGAAAAGCAATAAATTCCCTGGCCCTGATGGGCTCAGGGGAATACTTTAAACTTTTAAAAGCAGAGATTGTCCCAACACTGACAGCACTTTTCTCCTTATTGAATACGGATTATAAAATTCTGGCCACCATTCTTGCAACATGGATTCAAGACGTTCTTCACACTCTCCTAACACCATCTCAACTGGGATTTGTTAGAGGTCACCACTTGACAAGAGGCATTAGAACTGCAATAGTGGCTTTTGATTAGGTCTCTTGGAGGTTCCTCAACACATTCCCTTAGACATAGAAATTTTGGTGATACATTCTTGAACGTTATACAAACTTTACAGTCCCAAACAACAACATTTCTAAACATAAACAGAATAATCTCACTTTTTGACTTGGTTCTAGATCCCTTTTTATGATACCTTCATTCTTGGGACGGGTTCCAAGGTATTAACATAGAAAATTAAGAAGTGAGAGACTCAGCTTTTGCCGATGACTTGTTGATATTCATTTCCAGACCACAGACTAGTCTGCAGAGACTACTAATTGAAATTGAATCTGAAGGAGCATTGTCAGGCTTTAGAATAAACCTGAACAAGTTGAAGGCATTGATGCTAGCTGGTCCATATAAACCAACCTGGGCACACAACCTTCCACTGCGATGGCAATCCTGCTCCATAACTTATTTAGGTATACAGGTCTATAGGAATCCCTCCAATCTCTACTCAATAAACTTTAACTCATTCATGAGGCAGCTTAATGATAAGTTAAACACATGGTCGGGATTCACACTGTACTTTATAGGCAGAGCAAACCTTGTAAAACAAGTTATATTCCCCAAACTATTATATTTATTTCAGACCCTTCCCATCTTCCTCCGACCCTGTGATGAGAGACTGCTAAACAAACTATTTAAGACATTCATCTATCAAGGGAAATATCCAGAATTCCCTTAAATATCCCTACAGTGGACCAAATACCATGGAAGAATCAATTTTCCAGATATTAATTTATACAACTTATCGACCAATTTATGTATAATACAGGATCGGTTTGCTGGCACAAATGGGTTTTCATCACTAAGTCTTGACATAGGTTTGTGCCTTGATCTCTCATTAACTGATCTGTTGCACCTCCTGCTTTCCGATCTCCTTCTTGAGGTTAGAGCTAATCCCCTCTTCATGGCACCCTGGATGGCATGGCGGCTGGTTAGAAGAAAGCGCTCCGTACCTGAGAAGGACTCATTGAGACTCTCTTTCACCAACAACAGGCAGGTAGACCCCACCCCATCTTTAAACAATGGCAAGACAGAGGCCTCAGAATGGTGGGGGATGTGATGGACCTTCAAAACAAAAAAACACTAACATTTAACTAAACGTGCTTTAAATACAGCTCTGTGGTCCCTCTCATGTTTCATTTTCTGCAAATCCAAAATGATACAGTTAAGGTAGCTAAAGGATAGAGATTGGGATAACACCCTACTAACCAAATTGAGTTCCAGGTGCTCAGGGTCGGATCTCCAGTTTTTATTCATATCTTTGCCCCATGCTTAAATATGAAGATAGATCACATGGTCTGGCTCGATTGAAGGAGGACATCCCACATATAGAGGTAGAGGACATTTAAAGCATTTAAATACATCCCCAGCATCTCCTATTGTATGTCTTAAAGATCCTGCATAGAGGATACCTCTCTCCTAGTTGTAACTATCTTATGGGGGGCTGTTCATCACCCACGTCTTTTAGGTGCTAACCTATACAACGGTTTCTGGGCATGCCCGATAAGCTAGGTGTTTTGTAAATACATTCATAAATTTATTCTCTCACACACAGATCAGCATCTCCTTGACCCCTCTCCGGGCTTTATTTGGTGACCTACATGAAACAAATCTATGGATCTCATCACGTACCAAATGCCTAATTTTTTACACATCCGCAGCAGCACGAAAGACTATCCTACAAACCTGGATAGGCCCAACTTTACCCTCTTTACATATCTTTCTAGAAAAGCTGACATTTCTATTAAGAATGTACTGGGTGGAATACTCCCTTCAAAAGGAGACCAGGGTGGAAAAATTTTTCCTAGCCTGGCGACCTATTATAGATTTACTTTCAGAACAAGTGAGGAATCGCAGTAGGTCATGCTTCTACTCTACAACATGGTTTTTGTAACGGTCAATTGGAGGTCAACCTTCGAGCTAAACTGACAACAATACACAAAGTTAATGCACTGTCTCGGTTTGATAGTGTCTAACGAATCAAGGGGTGAGTGACGGTTCCAAGTGTCCACAGTACTACTACTCCTCTCTTCTACCCCACTCTCCTTTTATTCTCTTTTTCTCCTCGTTCTTGTATTGAACGACAGTTAATGGCACGTTGAGAACTGTTGGCACTCTGGCGAGCAACGGCTGCTTGATCATATAGTTAATAACATTTCGACTTCATAATAACTGGTTGGGTAGCTCTTGCGCACATTGTGCCACAATAATTCATGTTCACAGAATTATTTGCTACTTGCTGCTTTTTAACATATTTGCCCTTATATCTTCCCTCCGTCATAACAGGAGATAAATCATTTTTAACCTGTCCTATGGCTGCTGGTCTGGACGGAGTAGAGGAAAACTCAAGCATGTATGAAAGTCTTGGTCCACATATGAATTCCTGTTTGAAGCCACATGTAGTAAAAATCAGCAAATGCATGCTTGTGACCCCCCCATGTGCTCTCCCTATAATCCAATAGCCATCATCAAATCTAAACTATCAGAATTTTAGTAAAATAAGGGAAGATTTAAAGAAGTCAACCTGTACATACCTTAGAGTAAAGAAGTGAAAGGGGAAGATGACAGAAACTTCTGTTAAATATGTGAATAAAATAAAGTTCAGAAATAAACCATTTTCAATGAAAAATGAAACATAAAACAGGGTGCACAATTTTGAATTAGCTGGAGGGGATGATCAGAATCCAGTCAGAAAATATTATTTTACTGGAAGAGTAGTAGATGCTTGTAACAAACTTCCAGCAGATGTGGTTGGAAAATCAACAGTAAGTGAATTTATGCTTGGGATAAATATGTCTAAGAGAAGTACTAATAATAATGCTAATATAAGGGCAGTTGTTGTTAGTCTACGAGAATGTATGCCACAAGACGATATGTGTTTGACTATGGCTTTATGGAATACTTGTGTTATCTAAAAAAAAAAAAAAAATACCAACAATTCTGAAGTACTGTATTCTGACATTTATGTAATGTGTATAGCCACTTTAAAATTAGTTAAAGAACTCTACTTTTGATGGAAGAACACACTTGTCAGGTAATGTATCCAAGTCCTCCTTTCAACCAACAAATAGAAAATTTCCAAAAAGTAAGAAAATAATAACACAGCAACAAATTTTGTAAATGCTGCGGATACGGTTATCCGATATTCATCTGGCAACTAGGGTTGAATGATATTGCACATTTTATCATTACAAAGATGCCATGCTATACATATAATGAATCATAAAAAGCAAAAAAAGAGTTGTAAGAAAGCCTTTCAATTTAACTGAACGTGTGAACAATCACACAATTGTGTCAATTTGTTATTATGGTATTCTCCCATGCTGAATTTTGTCCTACTGCTGTTTTCCCCAACTACTACCCCAATACGCTCACCTAATCCAATACCTTTCTGCTAACAGTCTTCTCAACCCTTTACAGTTAGGTTTCTGTACTTTACACTCCACAGAGACTGAAGTTTCAAGCGATCTACCTATGGTCAAACCTCAGGACAACTACTCATTGTTGATGCTTCTTCTTGATCTCTCTGTAGTGTTTGAAACTGTAGGTCACCAACTTCTCCTAAGCCATTGCCCTTAAGGACACTGCTCTGTCTAGGTTTTCATCCTACCTCTCTGATCGCTGCTTCAGTGTCTCATTTTCTGGTTCTATCTCCTCTCCCTCTTGCTGTTGGGGTTCCTCAGGGATTAGTTCTAGGCCCTCTCCTCTGTTCACTCTACAAAACCCCTACTGGACAAACCATAACTAGATTTGGCTTTCAGTACCATCTCTACGCTGATGACACTCAATTATACACCTCAACCCGTGACATCACCTCCATCCTGCTGCATAACATCAGTGACTGACTGTCTGCTGCCTCTGACATCATGTCCTCTTTCTATCTCAAACTAAACCGAAACTTCTTGTCATCCTGCCATTTAATAACCAACCCCCCTCTGCTATTTCTGTTTCAGTATGTGGTACCATCATAACTCCTAGGCAGCAGGCCCACTATCTTGGGATCATACTAGATTCTGATCTGTCCTTCTCTCCCTATAGCCAATCCCTTGCCCGCTCTTACCATCTGCACCTCAAGAACACTTTTTCTCACTGTAGAAACAACCCTTATACTTTCTCGTCTTAAATATTGTAACCCCTTGCTTATCAATTTTCCTCTCTTTAAACTCTCCCTACACTGATGCCTCTACCCTGTGTCAGTTACTGCACTGTTTGCCCATTCAGTACAGAATACTGTTTAAAGAGTCACATAGATTATGCCAACCTTGCTTAGGACCGCTCAATCTAGTGACAGACATGCTGTTTCTAATGCTGTGTCCCTTATTCTGTCAGAGGCGGTAGTTTTAGAGCATTTAGGGCGACATGTATGAATGGGGCTGCGCCAGAAGTCTGGCGTCTTTTCAGCCCAAAGACTATCGCCTCGTTCGCTCTATTTTTAACCAGGCGCACACTCCAATATCAGGCACATTACAGAGCGCCCGTGGTACTTTGTAATTCGCCTGAGATTGGGGGAGTGCTGGAGGCGTGTCGCACTACATCCGTACGAAGCTACACATTTATAGCTTCAGTACTGCAAATGCATGCACATTGCTGCTGGAACAGGTAAACCACTTTGAAAGTGGTTTACCTGAACCAGAAGTGTTGCTTACAAAGCGCTAAATCTATGACCCGCAGTAGAACAGGTTCACAGATTCAGGCGCATTCTACACTGCTTATGTGCGCAAAACAAATGGCACCTTGGTGAAACAAAATCATACATGTCACCCTTAATGCTGAAACCCGGGAAAGTGCAGTCACCGGGGCCGCCTGCCTCACCCGCCCGGGGATTGGCCACTGACTCTGCATGGCCTTCGTAAGATGGCCGCACAGAGTCAGTCAGCAGCTGCACACCCGCTGTGCAGCTGCTGGTACAGGGAGGAAGCAGGACGGATCGTTCCCCTCCTGCCTCCTCCCCTGTATGTATCAGTGCTTAGTCAGCGTGGTACATACATAGCGTCGCAGGGAGCGCACAGCTTTCACCGCGGCCCCTGCGACACTGAGTGCTGGGTGTAAGTGGCCTGATTATGTCACTCCGCTTACACCGATCACCAGCTCCCGGACCTAGCAGCGCTGCAGGGATCCTGGAAAGGTGAGTACATTTTAATTATTTTATTATCATTAACTACAGGTGGGAGGGGGTATTACATGGCTACAGGGGCAACTATGTGGCTACAGGGGGCAGCTATGTGGCTACAGAGGGCAACTATGTGGCTACAGGGGGCAGCTATCTGACTAGGGGGAGACGGGGATAAATTATATGGCTACAGGGGCAACTACCTGGCTACAAGGGGGTACTACATGGCTACAGTGGGCTACTATCTGGCTACAAGGGGAGTATTACATGACTACAGGGGCAACTACCTGGCTATGGGGGGTATTACATGGCTACAGGGGCAACTACCTAGCTATGGGGGGTATTACATGGCTACAGGGGCAACTACCTGGCTACAGGGGGTTTTACATGGCTACAGTGGGCTACAATCTGGCTACAGGGGGCTACGATCTGGCTACAGACGGTTACGATCTGGCTACATGCGGCTACGATCTGGCTATAGGGGGCACTATTTGGCTACTATTTGGCTACAGGGGGCCATTACATGTCTACAGAGGGCAGCTACCTGGCTACAGTGGGCTACTCTCTGGCTACAGGGGGCTGCTAAATGGCTACAGGGGCTATTACATGGCTACAGTGGGTTACAGTGGGTTACTATCTGGCTACAGGGGGCAGCTATCTGGCTACAGTGGGTATGACATGGCTACAGAGGCAAATATCTTGCTACAGGGGGCATATAACTACCTGGCTACAGGGGCTACTATCTGGGGATGAAATTTCTTCACCTCGCCCTGAGTGCAATTTAGCCTAGGAACTGCCCTGAGTAAGAGCCTCACGTATGAAAACTGTCTGGGTCTAAGACTTTCTTTGTTGGCCATAGCAACCAATCAGAGCCCCCCTTTCATTTTTTCAGAGCACTATATGAAATGAAAAAGGAGTTCTGATTGGTTGTTAAGGACAACAATGAAAGTCTTAGAACTAAACAATTTTCATACATGACCCTCTAAATGCTCTGAAACTGCTGCATCTTACATAATAAAAGACACCACTGGAGAAAGCGTATGTCCTCAGCCAGGGCAGCATAACCCATGTTACAGGTTCCCTTAAAATGAATTGCTCTCACCCATGAAGCTCTCCACAGTGCTGCACCCCACTACATCTCCTCCCTCATCTTTGTCTATCAGCCTACCCAGTCTCTGCATTCTACTGACGATCTTAGATTAAATACCTCCATCACCCTAACCTGCCATGCTCACTTCACATGTGCTACACCAGTTCTCTAGAATGTGCTACCCTGCACAATCAGGCACAATCACAACCCTCATAGTTATAAGTGCGCCTGAGAATACATCTTCTCAGGCAGGCCTACCAAGATCCCTAAGTGCTAACCCCCCACTTTCAGTCACACACTTCCGACACTCCATGCACGTATCTGTATATAAATGCTCTGTTTGGGTGGCAGGTTCATCCACTTTTATATATACTACTCCAAAATAAATCCTCACTGAAAAAAATTAGCATTGTGTGCACGAGGTGGACATTACATTGGAAACAGTAAGACAAGAATTGCAGTCTAATTGAATGCTGATTCTGAGGCAGATTCCGCTTCGAATCCACGGCAGAATCTGTTGTGTGAACATACTCTTACTGTGTGAGGGGTGCTGCTGTGTCGTGCAGGACTGTCACAAATTCTTTCTAGTGCAAACAAGAACAATTTATTTCCTCCCATAGAAGCACAATACATTTAGCAGTTACTGTCACGTGACACACTAGCATAAGGGCTACACTAAGGGTACATTCACATGGCTAATTTGGACACTGTTTTGGTCGCTCTTTTGGCAGGTTTTCCACACCCAAAATGCCTAGAAAACTCTCCCAGTTCATTTTCATTGCTATGAAAAACCGTGTTGTAGTTCACACAACACAGTTTTTACGCTCATTTTCAGCACTGATAAAGAAGTGACAAGTCAATTCTTGAGGCGTTTCACATGAGTAAAATGCGAATAGGAATCAATAGGGATGAGATTTCCACCTCAGAAAGGCCCAACACTAAGGGCGACATGTATGAAAGTGTTGTTCACCCTTTTTCTGCTGTACAATGCACCTAACTGAGCCGACTACGATGTCTAATGCACCTAATGAATGTGTTAGGCGCATTGTTCATAAGACTCGACACTTTCTAATACGCCTAACATGAGGGGGCGTTCTGGGGTCGTGTCGCACCACACTCGTAATATTAGTCACATATATGAATGTGGTTCAGCAAAACCAGGCACATTACTGCTTCAACAGGCAGACCTGCCTGAGCCTGAGGAGTCGAGGTGGAGATAGATTTGCTGTAAAGGGCAAAAATGTCCAATATTTCTCAACTTACACCGGTACAATAATAAAAAGTAATTTATTATAACTATTAAACTATATAAAATATATTTACATTTAATGAAAAATATGATCATATAAAATAGTATAAAATATATAATATCCCAAAAATATTAAAATATCTCCTATAAAATGTATTTAAAATTAATAGAATCTAAAACAAATTTTACATTAAAAAACCCATTGCTTATGTTGCTCAGATTTTTACATTGAAAATTTTTTACTACATTAAATTTAAAATTTATTTTTGCTGCTCTCACCCTTTATTCTACATATAGCAAGAGCCAGCACAGCACAGGTATTGCTGGGGCCTGTGGTCGTCCAAGCAGGATCAGTACCATAGTTTCTATTCACTGACATGCTGTTCTAATGACTCTTATTTCCAGCCTCTCTATAACCTTAATACAGGTTAGGCGCATTACTTATGCGCCTAAGTTCCGCAATGCGCCGAACACATAGACGAGGCGCGTCAAACTTTACACACCATTTATGAACACACGAAAACCACTTTCATTCATCAGGCGCATTATACATTGAAAATGAGACTTGACAATTCACTTCGATGTGCCTGCGTTCATACATGTCGTCCTAAGTATGGAGAGTATTGTGAGGCATTTCCACACCGAAAATCCGCACCCCGTAATGTTTAACCCTGGTAATGTTGCTGCCTGTGATGTTTAACCCCAGACTGTCTATTCTGCCACTGATGTTCATAAGTGAGATCCCTGAAGTCTCTGCACAAGCGTATGGTAGATAGTGACCTCGCTATATAAATCCCCTTCCAAAGCATGTGGAGATCCAGTTAGGTGGATGCAATGGATGTGCCTTCAGAGTAGTTTTATTCACTGTATCTGGAGATAACAGGATAAACATGTGGTCAAAACAAATTCTCCTCTCAGCTCTATGCAAACATGTCTGGACAAGATGGAGCCACGACTACAATGAGTCAAGACAGGATGTAACTTCATAGAAGAGGAACATGAAACAAAGTAGTATATAATCTTCCTGACCAGAAAAACTATTACAAACAATGGCCACAGGGTGGCAGCTAACACATGAAGCATTGCATATAATAAACATAATATGAATTCAATACGATATGAATGGGCGACAACTGGAAGCCATAGCTGTGACAGCACACTGTTTCACCTAGTGTTGCTGCCCGTGATGTTTAACCCATGCACTGTCCCCTGTAATTTTGCGACCCATGTTCAATCGCTGTTCTGTCACCTGTACTGTAGCCACCTGTGATGTTGAACCCCTGTAGAGCTGCTGCCAGTGATGTTTAGCCTCTGTACAGTCCCCCAAGTGGGCCTTGGCATCTAAATGGATGAAAATCTGTGCGGCGCACCATTTCTCACTCCGATCAGCACCCCTGCGATTGCGGGGTGCCGATCAGTTAACATGGCAGTTGGAAGCCTTGTGAAGACTTCCATCGCCGCCATGTTTTCCATTTGTGGCAGGAAGTGGTAAAATCTTTGTTCACACTTCTGCATTGTTTATACAATACAGAAAGGTGTATTAGCAATCAAGCCTCCTAGTGGTCAAGTAACCTAAGGGGATTTAATTTACAAGTAAAAAAGTAAATGTTTAAGACTGTAAAAAAATTTAAAAATATTAAAAGCTCAAAATCACCGCACTTTTTGTATTGAACAGAAAAATAAAATAAAAAAAGTTACACATAATTGGGATTGCTGGGTCCATAAAAGTCCAATCTATTAAAATATAACATCATTTATCCTGAACGCTGAACACCGTAGAAGAAAAAATGAGAAATGCGAACTTTTTTTGATCATTTCACGTCCCCTCAAAATCAGGTAAACTGAATAGTGATCAAATAAGTTGCATCTATTCCAAAATGGTACTAATAAAAAGTATACTTCAACCTGCAAAAATGGCACCCTCACTCAGTTCCATAGGTGGAAATACAAAAAAGTTAAATGGTGCTGCAGCACAATTTTATACAATATTTGAATTTTTTTACAGTACTAACATAATGAAAATCCTACATATTTTGTATTTCTGGAATAGTATCAACCTGCAAAATACAAATAACATATCATTTATACCAAAGAATGAACGCTCTAAAAATGAAAACCCTGCAAACACAGTGCAAGTACTTTTTTTTACATTTTGCCTCAAATTGTTTTTTTTTACAGTTTTCCAGTAAAATTCTACGGCATGGATAATGGCACCATTAAAAGGTACATCTTGTCCTGCAAAATAAAAGTCTGATATGTCTATGTAGATGGAGAAATAAAGAAGTTATGGCTCTTGGAAGGTGGGGAGGAAAAAACTTAGAGCCATATTATTATGACCACGCAGTAGGAAGGGGTTAAAGAAATTATTCATTAGGGTACCATAAGGTGTTCCAAGTTAATAAGGATAATAGGAACCCCCATTTTTTATCATCGACTTCCACTTAGTTATGTCTCCTTGATATGACTATTTAAAAGTGATGATGTAATTGAGACTATGTATTTGCATAAATACAAAAACCTTCCATGAAGTTTAGTGTCTAAATAGCAGAGGAGAATAGCATGTCAATACAGAAGGATTTACATAAAAAAAAGCTTAACAGCTAAATGCAGGGCTGTCCATCTAGGTTGTAGTACATCATCTTCTGCACATATGACAGTAGATGGGATACACAAGCGAAAATCTCAGATTGAAAAGGATTTAGGAAGGATAGTAAGCTGAATAGAAATGCCAGGCAGATACTACAAATATTAAAATCAGATACATATAAGAAATATGTGTGGACATGATGTCAAATCTTTATTACCATAGTAATACCTTAAATTAACGGGTGGAGATGCCCAATGGGGCGAGCTATGCCACTTACGCAGCCTCAAGTCTGCCCATCTGGTGCAATTCCGCCCAGCCATTTCTCTGCCTGTTTCTGTTGTTCTGCCTGTTGAAGAGCCTCAAACGCAAGATGCGCCCCTGAAGTTTCAAGTCATCTCTGATGTGCTCCTGCTGATTAACCCTCCAGTTACCAGTAGTCCAGAGTACCTGCGCTACCCAGCGTTCCTGTTTGTCTACTGTTCCTGATGTGGTGTTCATCTGCTACAACCTGTCGATATCTGCTGCGGTATTAACTCTGCTACCTGTCTGGGACTCTGCTACCACTCTACGGCTATACATTGCTGTGACCTGTCACGACTACCACAGTCCAGTGTCCTTGTCCCGCACTTTGGCTACCACCGCAAGTATTACCATCTATGCTCGCGGTGGCCCAGAGCATCTAGCATACTCAGTGTTTCTAACCATCTTGGTTAGCATACTTGACAGTATGTAAACTTTTGACTTTGCAGAAAGTAATAAAAATGCCTTAAAAAAGCTCTCCAATTATTCTGGCATTTGGCAAATAGAAATAATTTTGATAATCCTATTTTTTACTGTGATCACCGTGCAGTATATGTGACTTCTTAGTTTTACTAAATAGGGCCTACTACATACCTGGGGCCTTTCCTGTTTACCTATCTACTTAGAATCTTGCCTACCTACATACCTGGTAATTTGACTCTGAGGGATACAGACCATAGCTCTAGCACATCTGTTCCTCCCCACTCACCTTGGAGACTATGGGCGACATGTATGATTTTTGGTGTTTAGATGCCAATTTTTCTGCGCATAATACTAGTGTAGAATGTGCCTGATTTATGAACTTGCTCTACTGTGGGTCATAAATCAGGGGCATTCTAGTGCAAAAACGACAATTCTGGCTCAGGTAAACCACTGTGAAAGTGGTTTACCTGTTCCAACAGTAATGCGCCTGGAATTGCCCTACTGAAGCTATAAATCTGTGTCCCACACGCCACCCGAAGGCGCATTACAAAGTGTCGTGGGCGCTCTATAATGCGCCTGATATTGGTGTGCCGGCGATTTAAACCTATTGCGAACAGGGCTGCGCTAGATGTCGGCTGAAAAGACGGCAGACTTCTGGCGCAACCCTGTTAATACATGTTGTCCTATGCCTCTAAGCCATCACCTGTACCCACTCTCCCACCCATGGAAAGTTTGTAAAGAGGTGGGCAGGGCTGCCGTTAGTGCAGTACAGGCAGTACTCCCCTATAGGGCCCAGCTAGTCTGTGAAGCAAGGGGAGGACTGCTGCCGTTGAAATAGTATAGTATACTTTAAAGATATGACTATTCCATTAGTTTATATTCAATATAGTAGCTTATATTTGACTATCAAAAACAAATACACAAAAATTCTCACATTTCATAATATACCAGTTATGTCTACTATGTTTTACACTACTAATTTCTTAGTAAAGCAAAAAGGTGACTGCTAGAGTATTGAACAGTCAGTCACTTTTCATGTTATTTGAGTATTTCTTTGCCAAGGTCAAGATTGTAACTACAATATTGCTTCCTAATGACAAGCAATGGTCTATTTTTATATCTGCCAATACATATCGAATTTCTGGAAAAACGTAAGAAAACTGAAGTTATTTTTAAACTTCACTTTGATTGATTGTAAAAACACATTTCATTTACTGTATAAAAAACCCCATATATATTTTTAAAATAAAATAATGTTTAGTTTTTTGCAACTGTTATTACTCCTTGCATGTGAATTTTTTTGTGTCTCAGATTACAAGATGAGTTACCAACAGCTTGCTCATACAAACACATAGTTGAAAAGGTTGACTAAAGAGATAGGTCTTTCAAGTCCAACTTTTCAGCCTACTGTGTTGATTCAAAGGAAGGTTAAAACACCTATGTGGTGGACTCCAATTTCCCAATTATGGGAAAAATGCTTCCCAACTCCAAATATGGCAGACAGAATATCTTCAGAATCTGGTAATCATAAAGTGAAATTATGGGCGAATCGATTCTAACGAAGTGGAATTCGTTTAGAATATCAGGAAAACTTCGGTTCTGCATGAAGTCGAAGTTTGGGATGATTCGCAGGAACGAGTGTTTTTTTATTGCTAAAATGGCCGCAAGCACATGGCGTGACATGGGGAAGAGAACTATGGGAGGAAGAAAGGAAGACCCTAAATGACATGTGCAGACATGAAGCCAATCACAGACTGGCGGGCTTCTGTGACGTCACAGCACTATAAGTACGGACGCCATGCTTGCTCCTCACACTGCTCTCCTTGTGCCGTGACATAAGCATATGTAGCAACAGCAGAGATCTCACACAAAGGAAATAGTTTTTAACAGGGGCGTAACTAGAGAAGCCAGGGCCCCAAAGCAAACTTTTGGATGGGGCCCCCTACCCCCCCTCCTCACTGACCACGACCATGTACCAGGACATGCTGTTAGATAATGTAGATAATACAAGGGGCAAATACCTCACCATACATATCACTATCATACTGCTACCAAACAAATCCACTATACCAAGACTAACATTACCAATAACACTACTACATATGGACCTGACTATACCACCAGAACATGACCACAAAGTGACTGAATAATACCCCTACACTATTACTGATCAATACACAAAGACCAATAGCACCGCCATATAGTGACCATATTGTGGTATATACCAGTGTACACAGACTCTGCAGACTGTATATAACCACCATACAGTGACCATATAGTGGTAGACACCAGTGTACAAAGGCTCTGCAGACTGTATATAACCACCATACAGTGACCTATAGTGGTAGACACCAGTGTACCACAGGCTCTGTAGACTGTATATAACCACCATACAGTGACCATATAGTAATAGACACCAGTGTACACAGGCTCTGCAGACATATAAGTGATTACAGTGTAGTTACATCTTGTGACTCACAGGTGACGTTTCTCTGACGAGTCGTTGACTTTCCCCTTTGTTCTGCATCCGGTCCAGTCCGCCACCATGATGACATCTCCCGACCACTTGTCCCTGCAGATTTAGACACAAATATCTTAGAATCCTGACTTTTCCAGCACCTGCCCCCCTGGCTATATGGGGTCCATTTAGGCAGGCAGGGTTTAGATAGGATATATGGGGCCCAAAATAGGCAAGGTTTAGGTAGCCAATAGAGTGCCCATATAGGCAGGCAGGGTTTAGGTAGCTATAGGGAGCCATACAGGTAGACAGGGGTTAGGTGGGCTATAGGGGCCATATAGGTAGGGTTTAGGTAGCTAAAGGGGCCCCATATAATTAGACAGGCAGGCTTCGGGGGCTATATAGGTAGGCAAGCTTTAGGGGGCTATAGGGGCTACATAGCAGACAGGCTTCATGGTATCTATAGGGCTATTCAGGCAGGCAGGCTGGGGGGTATTAAAGGCAGGCTTATGGGGTGTCTACAGGCAGGCTTATGGGGTATACAGGCAGGCTTATGGGCGTATACAGGCAGGCTTATGGGTATTACAGCAGGCTTATGGGGTATACAGGCAGGCTATGGGGTATAAAGGCAAGCTTATGGGGTTCTACAGGCAGGCTTATGGGGGTATACAGGAGGCTATGGGGTATACAGGCAGGCTATGGGGTATACAGGCAGGCTTATGGGGGTATACAGGAAGGCTAATGGGGTATACAGGCAGGCTTATGGGGGTATACAGCAGGCTATGGGGTATACAGGCAGGCTTATGGGGGTATACAGCAGGCTAATGGGGTATACAGGCAGGCTTATGGGGTAATACAGCAGGCTATGGGGTATACAGGCAGGCTATGGGGGTATACAGGCAGGCTAATGGGGTATACAGGCAGGCTTATGGGGGTATACAGCAGGCTATGGGGGTATACAGCAGGCTATGGGGGTATACAGAAGGCTATGGGGTATACAGGCAGGCTTATGGGGGTATACAGCAGGCTATGGGGTATACAGGCAGGCTAATGGGGGTATACAGGCAGGCTAATGGGGTATACAGGCAGGCTTATGGGGGTATACAGCAGGCTATGGGGGTATACAGGCAGGCTAATGGGGTATACAGGCAGGCTTATGGGGGTATACAGCAGGCTATGGGGTATACAGGCAGGCTTATGGGGGTATACAGCAGGCTATGGGGTATACAGGCAGGCTAATGGGGTATACAGGCATTCTTATGGGCAGGTAAAATAAGAAATCGTTTACTTACCTCGGTCCATGCTCCCACAATAAACCGCGCTGCAGCCTCTGTGCTCAGCACGGGCGGCGCGGTGATGTGACGTCACCGCACGCGCCCACGTGATCACAGAGGGCCGGCAGGGGAAGTAGCAGAGCAGAGCGATCGGCGCTCCGTTCTGCTACCTCCGGGCAGCGCTGCCTCTGAACGCTCGGGCTGGAGGGCCCGGGCGTTCAGAGGCAGTATGCGCCGGGCCCCGCAGCTTCCCGCCCGCCGCAGTGAACTGTTACGTTCACTGCCAGCGGGCCCAGAAGCGGCATTACCGGGGTAGCGGGCGCAGTAGCAGCTGCCCCGGGGCGCGGGGCCCCCTAAGCGCACGGGCCCCGGAGCAACTGCTACCCCTGCTACCCCGGTAGTTACGCCCCTGGTTTTTAACAGCGGTTTGGGGGGAGGAGGGTGTCACTGCTTTTATCAGAGACTGCTCCTCTTCCGTTATCATTTTGATTCAGTTTCTGGGGTATTGTAATTCAAGTCCAGGGTGGGTCTAATTCTGCCCCATATACATTTTAATTCCATCTGGTCATTTCTGGAGCACATTGAATATTCAAGGGTTAATTAAGCCTATTAGTGGTTTTACACGACTAAATTTTTCCTGGTCATTTGTGGAGCGCATTTTATATCCAAGGGTTAATTAAGCCTGTTTGTGCTTTAATATTCAGTGACATACACAGTGTTTTTAAACGCCACATTCAAGTAAATTTTTCCTGGTGATTTCTGGAGCACAATTTATATTCAAGGGTTAATTAAGCATGTTTGTGCTTTTATAATCAGTAAAATACACGGAGTTTTTCTATACCACATACGAATAAATTTTTTCTGGTCCTTTCTGGAGCGCAATTTATATCCAAGGGTTACACAAGCCTGTTAGTGGGTTCATTTGGAGTCAAATACAGGGTGTGTATTTATCATATACAGATATCTTCATTAAACAGAGTCTGTACATTTTTGAACAAACAGTATGTCAGACAGAGGTGGCACGCTCTTCACATGCGATTGGCAGTGGCACAAACATTCCTGGAGCAGGCACAGGTCATAGCACAGTAAGGGGAGGTCGCAGCAGGGGTGACTCGGTGAGGCCAGAACTGCCGGCGTCATCTAGTGGCCGTGTGTTGACCACCAACCAAGGGTCTTGATTGGTTGACTAGGTCATCAACCTTATCCCACATGACATCTGACTACCCCAGACAAAAGTCAGTGGGTTCATCAGACACAACCATTAGTTAGCATGGCCCGGGAACAGCTCAGCAGCTCTTACCTGTCCACAACCCGCCTCTGTCCCGTTCGGTTCCCTCAGCCAGAGAACTAGTATGTGGTCTGGGCTCAGCGCCACTATACCGCGAGGATGAACAATTGGAGGACAATCAGCAGCTACTTGGCAGTGAAGAAGTGGGGCCGACATCCCCTGCTTCTTGCAGTAGCCGACAAAGTATGGATGTGGAGAGTGGCATGGGAGGTCATGTTGTGAGGGGTCAGCCTCTGCATACCAAGACCGTTGAGGAGGACAGCAGTGAAGATCCAACAATAATCAATGATGATGTAGCCGATCGCACTTGGGAGCCGGGTGAAGCAAGGGCTTCATCATCTTCAGGAGAAGAGGGCGTCAGCACGCGCGTCAGGAAGTGGTAGTGTGGCCGTAAGTCAGCAGGGTAGCAGCAGTGTGAGGTCGGGAGCCGAACGGCCATGGGGTAGATGACCCTCTTCGCAGGTCCAAGAAAGTAGTGGCACAGGGGCTCAGCGAGGCAGCAGTGATAGTACTCAGTGTGGAGCGTTGGCGGCAAAACCACCTACTCGGCGGTGTGGCAGTTTTTTGCTAAGACACCGGAGGAGCTGAACATGGGTATATGTAGAATCTGTTGGCAGAAAGTGAAGCGTGGCCAGGGAGCTAACATTGGCACCACGGCCCTACGTCAACACATGCAGCGTCGCGATCCGGTGGCCTACGAGAAACGTGGCTCAGATGTGGTGGTGCATCCTGCCACCGCAGCAACAGCAGCAGCAGTGCCCAGTGGCACGCATGCCATTGCAGCCAGTCAAGGCTCCACCACCTCTGCATTAGGGAGCTGTTTGTTTTTGCCATCATCTCCCTGTCCAGATGCTCCTGCTCCTCGCTACTCATGGCGCCAGCAGTCTTTCAACGAGGCAATTCCCAAAGAGACAATATGTGTCCAACCTCTAAGGTGCAGAAGCTGACCTTTGCTCCTGTCCAAGTTGTGATACTTCAGTCCCTCCCTTTCCAAGTGGTGGACTCTGCACTGTTCAGAGAACGGCTTGCGCCGAGCCGAGGTGGAGAATCCCAAGCCGTAATTTCTTTTCGAAAAAGGCAGTACTAGCCCTTTACAAATATGTAGAACAAAAGGTGGGCCAGTCTTGAGCCTATTGGTTTTTTTTCAAGGTGCACGGCAGCGCGGACGTGTGGAGCTGTAAACTACGGTAGGGCCATACATGTCCTTTTACGGCCCCTGGGTAAATGTGCTTCCTGCCCACCCACACCAACAACTTTGGAAGGAGACGCGCTTTCTCCTCCATGTTGTCAAACTGCTGATCCTGGCAAGGGTCCGTCCTCCACCCCCCAACACCACCATCTCAGCCTCCACAAGTGCTGGCTCCATCATACCCCCCCTGTGTAGGGCACAGTGGTGTCACACAGTTAACACCTGGCTTGCCTTGGGAAAAGAAGTCACACAGGGGAGGAAAAATGCTCGCATCATTTCAGCAAGAAATCGAATGTGTGGCTTTCTCGCGCTAATGCAAATCGGAACCATGGTGACAGAAAATGGGAGGAACATGGTGTCCCGCTGCACCGAGGAGGGATGGTCCATGCTCCCTGATGGCGCACATGTTCAATCTGGTTGTGAAAAGGTTCCTGAAGTCTTCCACCCATCTTAAACCCTTCTGAAAATGGCCAGGAAAACTGTGCATTTCACTTCATTCTTCCTACAAAGCCGGCCACACCCTCCTCGGTTTGCAGGCCAGACGTCCTCCCCAACACACCCGTTTTGCGATGTTTCCCCCCGTTGGAATTCCAGCCCGCCACGTTAGATCGATTGTATGAACAGAGAAAGGCCATTAATGATTTTTTGATGATCCAGGTGGACAGGAGTATTCCCCCGTGTAACTTTGATGTCAGCCAGTGGCAGCTCATGCATGGAAAACCCGCCGTCTGCTGAGGCCCTTTGGAGGAGGCCACGTTATTTGTCAGTACCCAAGGACTACGGGATGAATAACGTCTTCCTGCTTCATGTCCTGGAACAGATGTGAAAAATTGTCTGGGGGGGACTGGAGACGTGGCGATACATCTCGCGGCACATGAGTCGGGGGGCACTGAACTGGGGGAGGAGAAGGGGCATTGGGCACGCATTGTCGGTGAAATGAGGGTTTTTTCCCCAGTTGACGGGAGAGGAGGAGAGGAGCAGCTGGGGAGGAGAGGGAGTGAGGAAGAGAGGCAGATGCCCCTAAAGCCCCGTGGCAGTTACAGGGAGAGGAGGTGGGGAGTCCCCTAGGGTCACTTGGCACATGGCCGCAGCATGTGATTTGCCTGGCTAGTGACAGCCGAATGTCCCTCCGGCAGAGGGTGATTCTGGCTCTCCAATTTGGGCCCCCTCGCTACCGGTCCATAAGGGGGTGTGGGCTGGGCGGCGCTAGCTTAAAGGAAGAAAATTTTCTGCAGCGTGTCGCGGCCCCCCCTGTAACATTTGCTGGCAGCCTGGAGTACAGAGGTCCGCACTCCGGCAGGGGGGTGTCGCACAGCCAATGGGAGGACCCAGAGGCGCTCCAAAACAGTACAGGGGGGGGTATCCCGGGTCACATTTAAACCCTGTGTGATTGCTGCGCCCGTGATTTCTCTGGCTGTCTTGTACCCGTGCTATTGTTTGTTGTTTTTACTGTGTACCTGCCTGCTTGTTTTCCCGACCCCGGTTGCTTTGATTTTGTAAACCCCCTTCCTTTGTGTTTTACTCAGTTGTTTTAATTTTTCCCCCTGGTTCTGATTTGTGGCTTGGCGTTCGATTTGTTATTGCCGGATGTCTGACTATTTTCCTTTTTAGTAGGCAGGGCGCCCCAGTTGCCGTCTGCCCCTAGGGCAGCCCCTCAAGCAGGGGAGGGCAGTGGGGTGGGTTCCCGTCGGGCTCACTTACCTCCCCTTTAGTGACAAAGGAGCATTTTTTCCAGTGCTGGAGGGAGGACAAACTAAAACTCAGAGAAAAACCCGTAGTCAGTTGGCCGGCATGGCCCTCCTCCTCGAGAGGTGCGGGGGTCCCCGCACTTAGTACCACTGCCCGGGCTTGGGAAGGGGGGGGGTAGGAGCAGTCCAGCTCCTCAGCAAAAAACCAAAATTTGGGAGTCAGATGGGGAGTTCCCCTTCCCCCCAAATTGTGGCTCATTGGACGCACTCTGCCCCCCAGTTGAAGATCGCGGGATTATGGCGCCAAATTTCATTTTTTGGGGGGCTGCAACTTGCAATTTTGAGGGAAAAGTTGTCCGGGCCAGCCTTTGTGGATCGGCGGGTTTCAGTGCAGGGGGGCCCAAATGGACAAAAGGAAAATTGGTGTCCAACAAAAAAAGGGGAGCGACTGACCTGTTCGGGCGTGGTTTGGTTTGGATTTCACCACCAATGCCTTGATAGTTTTAAAACAGCCATGAAGTCCCAAAACTTTGAGAAATGAGTCGGATTCAAACTACTTCCTAGCCAAATTCTGTGCCCCCCCCTGTGCCCCCAATTGCTCCCAGTTTGCTCCATCTGCCTCCCGCCATCTTTACCAGGGACGGGTTTTGCCACCACCTCCACACTTGTCATTTGTGCCACTCTCTGACCTCATGCTGCTGCTGCTGTTGTTGCCGCTGCTGTCACCTCCACACTCTGTCATTGTGCCACTCTATGACCTCATGCTGCTGCCGTGACCTCCACACTCTGTGATTGTGCCACTCTGTGGCCTACTACTCTTTGTGCCACGTCCAGAATGTCATTGTGCCACTCTATGACCTCATGCTGCTGCTGTTGCTGCTGCCTTGCCCTTCACACTCTGTTGATTGTGCCACTTGTGGCCTTTAACTCATGCTGCTGTCAAGTGACCGCTGTCTCATTTGGAACACCCTGTGGTTTCCTAATGCTGTTTCCACCCTCACCACTCTATGACGTTGCCACTATGTTTGGTATTCCCTTCTTTTCACCTGTCAGAAGAATGGGAAGGTCAGGATTGTCTAGCCAAAAGCAGGAGTGGATACAGAACACGGGAAAGGAACATACAAATATCCCATTTACTGCTCATTCTTTTTTTGGATCAACCCTGTTTGTTTTTGGCTTTAGCAATACTGATTTGGGAAATTTTTTTGATGATTGAAGGGGAAAACTGATGGATGAAAAGAAGAGCAAAATGAACAGTGACGTCAACGCAAAATTACTGCCGACACACTCTCCACTCATTCGGGGGGGCCTCTGCATGTATCAGCGTTTTACAGAACAGGTTCTGTCATATTCTGTGCGGTTTTAAAGCTCTGGCCTCATGGAGTGACCCTGCTGTGATGTCCCTTACTGTGCTGATACCTGTGCGGCTCCATAAAACCCACTTCTGTGTTCTTTGACGCTATCGTTAGGATCTTAGCCTCAGCTTGTTTTTTTCCAGCTGGCGCTGACATGACTTTATGGGCTGCATTCCCGCTTCAGTTTTTTGGTCAAATTTTTCCTCCGTAAGTGCCCCGGGAATTTTAGAGTGAAGCGATTTTTAAGAGCGGCGGCAGTCATCTGGTGTCATTTCTAAAACACGCATGTATGAAGACCAAACCAAGCTCCCTCTGCATATTTGAGCATGGCACAATGTTCTACAGCACCCTACATGCTCTTTGCAGCCAGGAAATAGCTGTTTTTTAACGCGATTCGTCGCAAATTTATTCGGGTCGAAACTAATTTTGTCGGAAAATTCGGCGAACTCGGAGAATCAAATTTTTGAGAAATTCTCTAACTGCAATGCTATATTTTTGGAAGAAAGGCATCTAAAGCCTCCTATAAATCAACCATCACCACATTTTGTGGCAGTGAGTTCCATAGACTTACCATTCTTACAATAAAGAATCCCCATCTATGCTAATGATAAAACCCTCTTTTCTTTTGAATTTAGAGGATGTCCCATTGTCATAGTAAAAAGATCACACTGGTGATCATGTACGGTCTATTTATAGAGACACGAGAGATTGCCAGCTCACCACACAGATTCCGGGCTGCACGGCTGCTCGCCTGGAAAGCATCAGTCCATGAGGTAACAAAAAAGATATTGGCCAGACAAACTCCTAGATCCATGAAAGCTGAAGATCCTTTATTGCAAAAGATTAAAACTTGGTGACAACACGATGGTAGCAGGTAGAGCTTACGCGTTTCCAGGTCATTCCCGACCTTAAGTCCATAGCATGATTACATATTATACCAACTGCCTTATATACCTCAATAACATGGATACATTGTGCTCACCTGTGGGAAAATCATGGACGCAAGCAAGTGCCCCGGACTCTCGCGCATGCGTAGACGCAACACAACTGATCGCGCTAGTGAGAGGACACCTAGCAAGTATCGCGATGTTACGGACGTCACGATGACGTCAACCCCGCCACATCGCGATCTCGCAAGAAGGCAGGTGAGCCAGGATGGTCTCCGCACCAGCACATCCGAAGTCACAATTACAATTAGAGAGACTTCAGAAAAACGTAAAGAGCCATATCCTGACCTCCATGATTGCCAACCATAGGTGCCCATTCCCAATAAACGCGAAAAGTGGTGCGAGCAGCACGAGATTCAAAGAAGCCCTGGCTGCAATCCACATTATCCACTGTGAAAAACTGAAAAGATAAAAAATGTGATGAAAAATATACAAAATGAAATTAATAGTGTAAGTGCTTAATAACATCAAAATAAAAACAGAGGATTGTTCTTATGCAAGGGCAACGGGGACCCCTCCCCCCCCCCCCCCCCCCAGGCCAAACACTTATAGCATACAGATGTATAAATATGCAAGGAGGTATGTTGGACAATATCAAAAGTGTACACAAAAAATGAAAAAAAAAATGCTTTATATATATACTTCAATAATGGAAAACAACACTTCATTACGTGCGTTTAAGCCAAACCGGCTACTACTAGAATTTAATAAATAGATCCAATAAGCCTCCCTGTCTTTGAGTTTATATTCAAGATTGCCTCCTCGTAATCCCAAACTAACCTTTTCAATGGCAAATGATTCAAAATTCTGTAAATTGGAATTATGACAATCTACAAAGTGTCGAGAAGCTCCTGATAAGGTACGAGTTGATGGATTTATTATACCATTAGATGTTAATATACGGGTCTTAAATTTGCGAGATGTACAATCCTACAATTATTTTTTCTAATTGACACAGACTACATCTTATTATATAAATAACTCCTGTAGTATTACAATTCATATACTGTTTTATATAAAAAGTCTGTGTATTATTTGTAAAAGTTCAGAGTCAGATACACAAATTTAACAGCTTTACAAGGATGGCCCTCCACATCTATAAAAGCCTTTTGATTATGAAGCAGGTCGTTTGTACAGGACTCACCTGCTTCTGCGAGTTCGCACGATCGTTGCGGGGCTGACGTCATCGTTGACGTCCGTAACATCGCGGGGGGATACTGGTGGGTGGTCCTATCCTAGGCGCGAATCAGGTTGTGTTGCGTCTCGCGTTGCGCGAGAGAGAGTTCGGGGCCCTTGCTTGCAGTCCATGGTTTTTTCCACAGGTGTGCACTAAATGTATCCTATGTTATTTAGGTATATAAGGCAGTTTGTATAATATGTAATCATGCTATGATTAAGGGTCGGGAATGACCCGAAACGCGTAAGCTCTACTGCTACCATCGTGTTGTCACCATGTTTTAACTTTTGCAATAAAGGATCTTCAGCTTTCATGGATCTAGGAGTTGCTGGCAATATCTTTTTTGTTTACCTCACGGTCTATTTATGCATTTGTACATTGTAATTAATTTGCCCCAAGTTTTCTTTTTTACAAACTGAATATTCCTTAATCTGATAACCTGTCTTGATATTGGAATCCACCTGTTGCCTTAAAAGGGTACTCCCATCTCATTGATTAGCTTTATAGTGGTTTTTCTCACTAGAAAGATTAGCTTTCAACATTTAGGAACCGTTAAATTAAGACTTTTTCCAACTACATTCCTCTGATCTCCTATTAAACCCTGACTGTAGCATGTAACAGGAAGACAATTATGCCAAAGCCCGAGACCTTCATTAGGCCCCCCAGCTACCACGGAAACTGTATAGCATCCTGGTATCTCGTCACAGTGGGGGCCGATCGGGCAGTGGAAGGAAGGGTCATTGTACTTTCCTAATGGCTGAGATGATGTGGTCACATTGCCTGTGGAATAAGTAGTTCTACAATGGACCGACTCGGATTCCAAAAATATATTATACAAATTTGGTACAGTTAGTTTCAATTCAGGCCAGGCAAGGGGTTTTGGGGTCTTGCTAGTGACTTCTCCCATATCTTCGCTCATCAGATGGGGGGGGGTTTGATTTTTAAAAGTTTTGGATGGGCATGGGCAGGTAAAGGATGCCACAGGGGGAAAAGGATTCTGCTCCCTGAAAAGATTGAAGATTTCACAACATTTTTTTACTTGGGGTCTCAAAGTGGGGAAGGTTAACCGTTCATAGAAAGGATATGCATTAGGCAATTCCTTTTTACCTGAAAATTGTTGAGTTTGCCCATGTGGTCCCCTTTGCCCCCAAAAACCAAAAATTGGTAGAGAGGCCGTTTCTAGCCTTAAAATTTTGGATCAGATTTTTTGGGGCATTATGAAGGGAACTGTTTTTTCCCCACTTTTTCAATTTACAAAATTTGTAAAGCTTTTTGTGTTCTAAAGTTGTATCCAATAAATGCAATACTTAAATAGCTTGGTTGCATCATAAGGGTGGTAAAAAGTCTGATGTTACCATTTTACTACAGTAAAGTTATAACTTAAACATGTGCCATGTATGAGGGAGTTGGAGTTGGATTAGGAGTTACAGTTGGAGCTTTGGCTTACCTACTCCACTGCCCTGTTTTGTAAAACTCTTTTAATGTCCAGTAAGCTATAGGGGAGTAAAATAATTTCTTCTGATACGATGATCTGTATACTATTACAGACCTTTCAGATTTGTACATAATATCACAGTTCTTTACAACAAATGCATTCTGTTCCATGTTTAAATAGACATTTTCTAACATTGATAAATTTCTTTTACTATTTTAAATTGAATCCTTTGAAAACACAAATTTCATATTTCAGTAGAGGTTATACATTTAGGCGGTTGGTTTAATATAGGTTATATAGTTGATTAGATGTGAAGTAAATCACAATCTGGAATACGGTCTCCATTCTGTATGACAATAGTTTTGCATATTTGAGAGTCCAATGTCTTTTTTGCTGGTTCTATTGTTCAGAGCAGGAGGGGTGCTTCTGGACAGGATGTACAACAAGTGAAGAATATGTCTCCCTTTTGTGTATGTTTGGTCTGATTAGATGGCTGCCTGCCATGTAGTTACAAAGAATTTTTGGACGTTAAAAGTATACTGACAAAGTGAGAATTCTCAAAGGAATGTTTAGGGAAATTGGACTGTATAGCATGTGTAACAAAGGTATTGTATATGGTAGAATTTTTTTTAGCTAGAAAGATATAATTGCTTCTAGGAAGAAAGTTTAAAAGCAGCATAATATGGTGACAGGCCCGTTCTCGTATGAACCAAAATGGCACATAAAATGTTGCCTGTTGAATACAATTGAATCAGTTTTGAGCAGTCTAACATCAGCTTTGATGAGCTGCTGTGTATACATGCAATCTGTCAGTCACTAGTGAAGGGGCGGGAGGCTGTGCTCCCCCTTATGTATAAAGCAAACTCTTGAATTTGCTATATTTTTGGTAGCTTTCCTTAGACAGATGGAAGAATATATTTATGCCGTTTTGATGCCCATATAAAGTAAAACGTGGAATGCCATGTGTTAAGTCACCATGCCATACATGCTTGTCATGGGTATTGCATGAGCACAGCTTCTTATCCACAGCAGGAGCTTGGTGGTGATTGACAGCTAAGCCCGTGCGGTAAAGGACAAGCCCAGAGAACCTTCTGATCCTGGCTGTTGAAACGCTTAAATTCTGTGGTCAATAGCGACCGTGGCATCTAAGATGTTAGAGGAAGTGGCTTCTCTTGACAGGCAAGTCAGGCCACTGTGTCTGTTGTATAAGCCCATTCCAGTATTTGAAATCACTATGCAAGCAACTTCCGTTTCAAGTCCAAGAAACCAAAAAAAATAGTGTAATAAACTTTTTTCTCCATTAAAACTGATTCTTTTCCTTTAGATTTTCCTTTTCCTTTCCCAATATAAATTACAACTCAATCTGCAGAAAACAGGCCTTCATGCAGCTTATAGAAATAAATGAAGTTAATACTCTTGTAATGACATAAATAAATGTTTTCATTCTGCCAAAAGGGGTGAACCTTACAAAAACCCACATATTTTTGGTATAGTCTTATTTGTACTTATCCACAGTAAAAATTAGCCAGTCATTTTTATACAAAAATTAACAGGAAAAATAATACTGTAAAAAATACACGATTATTCTGCAAAAAAGTTATTTGTCATCCCAAGAAAAGTGTAAAAAATAACTAAATTAGCTTAGTCCATAAGGCCAAAAAAGGCTGGATCTTTAAAGGTTAAACAGGGCAGCATAGTCTGATAACAGTTTAGATCTAATGTTCTTTCACATACTGTACACTTTTTTTTCCAATGTATAATACACCATGAGTTTCAAGTATTTTTCATAAAACAGATTTTTTTTTTTTTTTGGGGCATTTCTGGCAAATCCAAGAGAAACCTCTAGGAATTCTGTAAAAAAAAAAAAAAAAACTAAAATAAAACAAAACAAAAAACGCATTGTTCCCAAAGAATGCTGTACTTTACCAGAAATGCCAAAAACGAAAATGCTGTATATGTAGACTTTTCAATTGTTCATGTTTACAATTTGCAGTAAAATCTGTCTGCAGTGTTTTTGCCAAAATATTTTGCCAAAATACAATAGATTATGCTAGGAAGAATACTGAAAAATGTTAAACAGCTACATACTAATAGTAGATCTGTAAAGCTGAAAATGTCAAAACATTACTATCCCCAATGCCTTGCATCGAATAAACTGAAACATTACAACCACAGTATGATACTTTAGCACAGGCTCTAGGAAACACAAAGAGGTATGAGTATTTGGCTCCATAATCTCAGAACATAAATTAATTCCATTTTTTCCACAATTTTTATTCAGTGACTGATCTTGCTCTGTAGTTATACTTTCATTTGTGGCAATAAACTACTCAATGCTCAACTTCATCTTTGACATTTTATACATATGAATATTGTTTGCAGTTCATATTCGTCAACAAACTGCTAATAAATCCAGCATGAAACACAATCCTCTAGTCCAGAGAAAATTGCAAACAGGCATTCCATGTATTTTATTGCAAGCTTGTTTCTGCATATCATCTAAAATATTACACATACCTTAAATATTACACAAGCTTTGAACAAATGGTCACGCAAAATTCTTTCCATTACTTTTTAGTCTGCTGGCACCCTCTTGTGGATATTTCACATGTTACGTTCTCAAATAGTAGCTAGCCATAGTCATATTCTGGCTGTGTGGTAGAACCTGTATGACTAAAATAAAATGACACCAATTTCATTTTCTTACAGATAGACACCAGAACTGACACGGGATACTTTTTAGTCTGCTGGTAGCAATCAGTTTTAACAAAATCCATAAGTGCAGGCCAAGCAGTAGAAATGCAGCACTCACCAGATTAGAAAACGGCTATATTTCATTCATTTACGAATGATAAAAAGGCGGCTATCTACTCCAAGAGGGGAATCAGGAGCCCTCTCTAAACCACCAAAAGTACCCTGTAGTTACCATTGGGAGTTTCTTAAAAGTGCTGCGCACTTGAAGCAGCGATTGTTGCTAAACGGGTAACCAGATAAATTATTACTTAAATCGCTGGAGAGGAAATGTTGATTTGATCTAATTGATACAATATGAAGGGTCAGAGGATGAGAAGAAGGAATATGTGTACTTCCTTTTCAATTCGCCCATTGACATTGGATTCGGTTCAGTGTTTCATAGAATTTGAAAATTGTTCGGTTGACATTTTGGTAGCTTGCGTGGTTTTTGAGGGTGGGAATGTTTTTAGTTTATTTGGCCATGAGGAAATTTACCAAAGATAGGAATACATGGCTTTTTAATGGAATTTGACCATAACAAATGTGACATTGCTTTTTGTGGAGAACTCTGCAATTGTTGTTGGTGTGACACCCTATTGGGAGCTTAGTCACATGCAGATGCAGGTATGCTGTGTATATCTTTTTTTCGCCATTATGGCTTATATTACATTATTTAGATGATTCAATTTCTGACACATAGGCTTAAGGAACAAGTTAAGTCTCCCGTCATGGGCATTGGTTGTCCAAAAGACATACGGCACTTTCGAGAAACCTATTATGGCAACTGTAGGGAACTCTCTTTTGCAGAGTTACAGAGGTTTGAGAATTCTCTTTGTATAATGGATAGGCATACTTTTTTGCGTCAAAGCGAAGCGTATTGGATTATATGCAATGATACATTAGTACATCTTAGTTGAATGAACGGAACAATTAAGAGTTTATTTTTGTGCATGATGATCCCACAATGTTTCATATAACTTGCAAAACATAGATTTATAAGTATCTAAGTTTGTTGGGCATTGTCATATACATATATTATATATATTATATATATATATATAATATATATAATTTATATAATATTATATATATATATATATATATATTAGTTTTCTGATAGAGTTCTGGTTTGACAATGGGGTGCCAGAATTTAATGGAAGACTGGCAAAAAGCACAATTAGTTGCTATTTTAGACCTGTGAAATGCTTAACTAGCAAGGTTAACCCCTTAAGGACCCAGCCAGTTTTGGCCTTCCTGACACAGCCCTATTTTTGAAATCTGGCGTGTGTCACTTTATGTGAGAATAACCTTTTAACACTTTTGACACTTATCCATGTGATTCAGAGATTGTTTTCTCATGACACATTGTGCTTTAAGTTAGTAAGAAAATTTTATCCATACAATCCTTGTTTTTTTGTGAAAAATATCAAAATTTCATGAAAAATCTGTGATTTTGAAAGTTCAAAAATTTCTGCATGCAAGACATAATTATTCACCACAAAATAGTTTATAACTAGCATCTACCATATGTCCACTATAGGTTGGCATCATTTTTTAAATGTCCTTTTTTTTAATGACATTAGAGGGCTTGGAATTTATTTAGTAATTTCTCAAATTTTCAAGAAAATTTGCAATATACATTTTTTAGGGACCATTCCAGTTCTGACTGGGCTTTGGGGCCTGTATGTTAGATACCCCCATAAATGATGCCTTCTAAGAAACTAGACCCCTTAAAGTATTTAACAACAGTTTTTTTGGAAGTTTATCAACCCTTTGGGGATTTCAAGGAAATTGAAGCTAAGTGGAGTGAAATTTCAAAATTTCCTATTTTTGCGATTTTTTAATATTTATCCATTATTCATGGAATACGGTAAATGGTGACTAGGGGAAATGCAATGTAATATCCTTTCCCCCAGGTCTGCCATTTTTAGAGATATCCCATATGTGGCCCTAGTGCATTATTTGGCTCAACCATAAGCCCCAAAATAGGAGGAGCACCTACTGGACCTGGGGTCTCTTTTTAAAGCAATTTTATTTAGGCGCCATTTCAGGTTTGAGGAGGCCCTAAGGTGCTAAAACTTATAAACACCCCTAAAGACCCCTATTGGAAATACACCCCTTAAGTTAATTATACAGGTGTGTAGTGGTATATTGGCCCCACAGGTGATTCACAAATTTTTTTTTAGCATTAGGCTTTTGAAAAATTAAAAAAAAATATTTTCCCAAAAATCTGCAAAATTTTTGCTTAAAATGTTTCACATTTTGAAGGAATCCTGGAAAAAAAAAACCCTTAGCTTTGTTAAGCAATTTCTTCCAAGTTCGGCAAAACCTTACATGTGGGTGTAAACTGCTGTTTGGGCGCATGGCAGGGCGTACAAGGGAGGGAGCGCTATTTGGCTTTTGGAACGCAGATTTTGGTGGGGGCATTTCGCATTTGCAAAGCCACCGAAGAACCAGAACAGGTGAAATCTTCCAGGTGTATTGTGCATTTTGGGCACACAGGTGTTCCATCTTTTTTTTAGCATTGGGCTTCAATTTTACAGCGTGCACTGTAAATGATGTGATAACTTTACTATGGGGGTCGGTACAATTGTAATGGTATAAATTTTATATAGTTTTTTAGGTTTTATTACTTTTACTAATAGAAATAGGTCTATAAAAAATTGGTTTTTATGTGGTCCTATTCTGACAGTCATAACTTTTTATTTTGCTGTGTGCAGAGCTGTGTAGGGCCTTGTTTTTTGCGGGGGGAATTGATGCTTTTATTGTTACCATTTTATGGGTGCATACAACACTTTTTTCACTTTTTATTAAGGTTTTGAGGATTTTGAACAAAATACAGCAATCCTGGTATTGTTTTTATTTTTATTTTTTATAGCGGTCAATCTGCGTTTTGCTATGACTGCTAGCTTTACTCAGCAGGTCGATACGATTACAGCAATCCCAATTTGTATATTTTTTTTTATTTTTTATTTCTTTTAATAAAAAAAAAAACCTTTTATTTAAAAACGGAAAAAAATATTTTTGGGCACCCGCCTTGGGTCTGAGAGCCTTAACTTTTTTTTTTTCGTGTTTTGGAGCTGTGTACAGGCTTGTTTTTTGCGGGTTTGATTTGGGCTTTTTTTTTTTTTGGGTATAAATTTTTGGGGGAACCCAAAATTTTTTAAAACCCATTTTTTAAATCCGTTTTTTTAAAGGGCCCGGGAATTGAAAAAAAATACTGCAATTTCCTATTAGTTTTTTTTTATTTTTTTTTTTAAAACAGCGCTCACTGTGCAGTACCCCGGAAAATAAGTTAGCTTTACTCTGGGGGTTTCGATGCAATTGGCTCGTACTAAATTTTATTTTTTTTTTTTAAATTATTAAAAGCACTTAAAAAAACAAAAAGTTTTTTTTTGTTTTAAAAAAAATATTTAGGCTCGCAATCTTCTAAGGCCAAAAATTTTTTTTTTTTTCCTTTTTCAGAGCTGGTAAGGACTTTTTTTTTTTGAAGGGTAAAACGGGGGACGTTTTTAATGGAAAAAAGGGCCTTTAAAATGTTTTTGGAACGCAAAAAAAAAATTTTTAAAATGTGTTTTGCAGGATGTCCCAAAATTTAAATTTCTGTGTTTGGGTTTTTAAAATTGTTTTTTTTTTAGGGCCCGTTTAAAACCGAAAGGGGAAAATTTACATGACAGTTTTAAATAGGGCGGGTCGTTACGCCGGGGGGATACCCAAAATAGGGGGTTTTTTGGGTTTTTTTTTTTAAATCTTTTTGGGGAAAAGGCCTTTTTGTAAAGGGAAAAGGGCTGTACGGTTTTTTTATTTTATTTTTCGTTTTTTGTATTTTACTTGTTTTAACTTTTTTTTACTTTTTCACTTTTTTTTTAAATTTTTCCCCCCATAGGGATTTGAATTTTAGATCTCTCATTCAATAGGAATCAAAAGCACGCTTTTTGCCCGTGGGACTGGTTTCCCATGGTAACTGTTTAGCACAAAAAGGGTTCCCTGCCCACAGGGCCCCCGGCTGGGGGATCGGACGTCCCCAGCAACCCCGAAAGGGATTCTTGCCTTTTGTGCTGTCGTCAGCACACAGCAGGGCCCACGAAACGGCGTGCTGCGCCCCCACCAAATGCAGGAGGGCGTTTTCCTCCTGCGTCTCTTTAAATTATTTCGACCCCCATGGCGCGTTAAAATTTAAAGGGGGTTTAAACCCCCCCCCCCCCGGAGTGATGGGAAAAAGGGGCCAACGCGTGGGGGTTTTCTGTGGGGTTCACCCGTAAATACAGCGAAACCCCGCGCCGATCACGGGGACCCTGCTTTAAAAGTTCGCGCATCCTCAGGACGTATGCAAACGTCCCCGGTGGCCCTGAAACCCCCCAAAAGACCCCGGGACGTATGCCCAAACCCAAGGGCCCCGGGGAAGGGGGTTAAAAAGCAACCCGTTTTCCCCAAAAGGGGTTTTAGTTTAACCCTTCCTGATGGAGCCCTTTTTTTTTTCACGCTCGGGTTTTTCCCCCCTCGCCCCTCCAGAGCCATAAACTTTTTTTTTTAAATTTTTCCCCCACATAATTTTATAGGGATTTTTTTTTGCAGAACAAAATTACTTTTTATTTGGGGTCATTCCCTGTACCAAAATAAATTGAAAAAATTGCAAAAAAATTCCCCAAAAGGGCAAAAAAAGTGAAAAAAAAACTATTTGAACCCCTGTTTTTGGGGGTTTTTTCTTTTTTACGCCCTTCAATCCCATATAAATTATTGGGTTGGGCTGTAATTTTTAATGGGAAAAAGAATTGGCAATAAAAAACATGTAAGGTTTTTTTTTTTTTTGTTTTGGTACCGTAAAAAAATTCCAAACATTTTCTATTTTTCTGTGACCAATAACTTTTTTTGTACTAACACCTACGAGCTTATTGGAGGGTGCATTTTTTGTGGGCTGAGGTGTCCATTTTATTGGTACCAGTTTGGAATACATGCGACTCTTTTGATCAATTTTATTCCAATTTTTAGGGGACATGAAATGACCAAAAAACAGCGCATCTTTGGTGTTTGGAATTTTTTTCTTCTATGGGGTTAAGAGTACCGAATAGATAATGTTGTATTTTAATAGATCAGACTTTTTTTGGACACGGTGATACCAACTTTAAAAAATGTTTTATTTGTAAAATGACAAAAGTGGGGTAATTTGAACTTATCATATTTTTTTTTACACTTTAAAACATTTTTGTTTTTTACTGAGTTTTTTTTTTTGGGAGTCCCCCAGGTGCTTCACCACTAAAAGGCACGATCGTTTATACAGCCGAATGCATTGTATAGACCGTGCATAAGGGTGTACAAAGATGGCGGTTTTACTACTTCCTGCCTTCACAAGGCTTCCAGCTGCCAAGTTAAATGATCGGGACACAGCGATCTTGCCGCTGAGTTCCCGATCGGAGTGAGGAATGGTGCGCGGCACTGTTTCTCATTTAGACGCTGCGGCCGTGTTCGGCATGGGGTCTAAGGGGTTAAACAGCACAGAATGGAGCCGGCTCCATCCTGTGCTGTAACTGGCATCTGACTCCCGCAGTCTATGTAGCGGGATCATGGCACGATCCCACTACAAAGACCCTTACCGGCATCAGGACGTACCCATACGTCCAATGTTGTTAAGGGATTGATAACAGAGCCATAACAGCAGTTAAAGGAGTTGTCTCACCATGCTGTTTCACAGAGGCACAGGCACCTGCAGACTCACAATTCCTGGTTCGGCTGTGGGTGGATCTAAAGCAGTGATTGGCATATCAGCTCTGATATTCCTATCTGATTCTATTACAATGAAATAACTGCTGGAGGTTTGTAAAGAGCAGTGTACAAAACTACAGAACTCTAAGGCTTAAAAGTTTAAATCCCCTTAGGTAAACAAAGATCCTGTGCTAGAAAGAAGACTCAACAGGCATGGACTCACCATGTTCAGACTCACTGACTGCAGCTTAGTGCAGTGAGACATAAGAGAGAGTAGGGAGAGATGGTCAGTAACCAGATAAACTTGTGTATTCTTCTTTAATCTCCTGAACAAAGCAAAATGAAATAACAATGTATTTGGTAATAGTCTCTACTTACCTATCCCTACACGTTAAATGATCATTGTGGTGAAAGCTCCTATTCACATGTCATTCTGGCAGCATGTTTGTGGTATCTGTCACTTTTGTATTCCCTAAATAGGGCCAGCATAGTCCAGTTAGGACCATGTTTGCCCTAAAGAAGCCTATAGTCTTCTTGTGCCATGGTATTTATCAGGATACATTTTTACAGTATCTCAATGGATACCATGAACAGGCTGCAGTAACAAGATGTGAACGGGGCCTTAAAAAGTACCTCCAGGGAAACCTAATGAAATAACAGGAGACTAAAATACAAACACTTCCTTAAATATCCTTCATTAGGGAAATCAAAGCATTTCACCTGTAATTCTGTTTTTAAAAAAAGCGCTGACCCTTTAAAACAGCTCTGAAGTCAGGCCAAGTTGGCACATGACAACTTGATGGACGATAATGTTGACAGTTGTATCAAATCTCCTGCCTCTGAGCTGGGAGAGTCCACTGTGCAGGGGAGAGCCATTAAGTCTACATCATGTGCACACTGATATTCTCTGAGCTGCTAGGTCTGTGCTGGATATACCACTAGCAGCAGTGTAATTTAGATGCCTGTAAACCCTGTCGCACTATATCCTCAGTGTGCTGTGCCTGCAGTCTATGTAGTGAGAGGCTCAGATCACCCTGTACAAGTAGCTATGTCTTCAGCTCCTCCTGCACAGGTGGTATATCTCAACAGAAAGAATCCCTGCTACATACAGAGCTCTACTAAGAAAGCGAAACTAAAATCTGTCCCCCTGTAAGGGCTTGTTCCCACTGTATGGGCTTTCACCCGGTTTTTCAGACAGTTTTTGGTTTTGAAAACCGTCTGCAAACCGGGTAAAAACTTTTAAAACGGGCCTCTATGGAAAACCCATGCAGCAGTCCACACTGCATGGGTTTTCTGTCGGTGGTCCGAAAAACATGGAGCATGTTCATTCTTCCGTCCGGTTTTCGGATGGAACATGAACAGGTCTATGTGAAAGCGGAGGGCTATGTGAAGTGGAGCGGCCATGTGCTCGGAACTAGTGTTGAGCGATTACGTTGACTATTGTCATCGGGTCGATGGTCGATGACGGCAATAACCAATAAGATATTCGATGGTCGATGATAGATTATCACCGATGACCATTAAAGTCTATGGGAGAGCAACAACACCATCATTCTTACACCCAAACAGGGCTGGAGAAGCTGGAATTAACATCCACAACAGTCAAATGGATACGTGCTACATCTTAGGCAACACACTTAGGTTATAAAAGCCACAGAAAAAAAATCACAGACCATTCACTATCCCTGTCTTGTACCACAGCATGACCCTTAAACCTGCATCACCCACAAATTAAAAAGTGCCAGAAGGCAGTATTATTTGAACCATCATTTACTTGAACTGGACATTGACTATCTCTGTCCTGGAACGCAGCATGAGCCCCAAACCTGCATGACCCACAGATTAAAAAGTGCCGGAAAAAGGAGTCTTTCAACCACCATTTTAGTTGAACTGGACATTGACTATATCTGTCCTGTACCGCAGAATGACCATTAAACCTGTCTGACCCACAGATTAAAAAGTGCCGGAAAAAGGAGTCTTTGAACCACCATTTTAGTTGAACTGGACTTTAACTATACCTGTCCTGGGCCACAACATGAGGCCCAAACCTGCATGACCCCCACATTTAAAAAGTGCCGGAAAAATGAGTCTTTCAACCACCATTTTAGTTTCAACGGACACTGTATATACTGTCCGGGCCCACAGCATCCCCCCCAAAAACCTGCATGCCCCCGATTAAAAATCCCGAAAAAAGGGTCTTTTCAACCACCTTTTATTTCAAGGACATTGAATTACCTGCCGGGCCACGCATGACCCCCAAAACCTTTTCCCCGATTAAAAGTGCGGAAAGAGGAGTCTTTTCAACCCCATTTTAGTTGAACTGGACATTGATATCCCTGTCGTGGACCGCATATGCCCCATTAAACCTGTCTGACCCCAGTTTAAAAAAATCCGGAAAAAAGGAGTCTTTCCCCCACCATTTTAGTTTCCTGGCATAACGTCCCTGTCCGGGAAGCGTTTCCCCCTCCGTATGAAGTGGACCAATTTGAGCTTTTACTTGGAAATATGGTGGTTAACCCCCTTTCCACCCGGGTCCCCTTTTTTTCTTGGCATTTTTTTCTCATTTTATCAACGTGCTGGGGAAAATTGTCTCTGACTTTGTTCTTGCGTCTCCTCCCCCATTTCCTGAATAACCTAATCGGTCAATTTTTTCTGTACCCCCCCTTGTACAATTAGGGAATTTTTTTCCACTTTTTTCTTGCAAGTTTTTTGTATTTAATTCTAGAAAACACATTTTTTAAAAATAGGATGGAACCCCACCATTCTTTGTTTTCTTTTTAATTGATTAAATGGGTTTTCAATACGGGGATGACAGCTATTTTAAAAGATTTTGCAAAAACAAGTCATTTTGCAATTGTGTCCATTAAAAAGTGTCCCCACCTATTTTCCCGTTTCTGACAGCCCCAAACCCTTGGGGCCACTTTGGGCAAAATTTTTAAGAAAAAATATCTGGGTTTGAAACAAAATTTTTTTATAAAAAAGGAACCCGGGAGTATAGCTCATGTCACAGCAAAAAAGCCCCCCCAAAAATTTAAAGCATGAAACCCCTTTAGCAACCTTTTGGGCAATTTTTGAAGAAAAAATGTTTTGTTAGAAAAAAAACATTTTTTTTTTAATAGGGAAAACCTGGTTTGTATAGCCATGTCAAGAAAAAAGCCCCCCAAAAAATTTAAAAACAAGGGCCCTTTTAGGCCAAATTTGGGCAATTGTGGGAAAAAACAAATGTCTGTTTTGAAAAAAACATTTTTTTTATAAAAGGGCCTTTTTAGTATAGCTGCATGTCACCCGCAAAAAGCCCCCCAAAAAATTTAAAGCATGACCCCCACCCCTTTTTTTTTGGACGTGTTTTTGAAGAAAAAAATTTCTGTAAAAACAAAAAATTTTTTTTTTAAAAAGGAAACCCGGGAGTATAAATGCATGTTTACCCGCAAAAGGGCCCCCAAAAAATTTAAAGCATGACCTTGAGCCACTTTGGACAATTGTGAAGAACCCAAATTGGGGCTGTTTGAAACAACTTTTTTTTATAAAGGGGCCTGGGAGTAAAAAGCTGCCCTGTCACCCGCAAAACCCCAAAAATTTAAAGCATGAACCTTGAACCACTTTTGGGCAATTTTTGAAAAACAAAAAGTTTTTGGTTTTAGGAAAAAAAAAATTTTTTTAATAAAGGGCCCGTAGGGGAAAAAGCGATGTCACACAAAAAGCCCCCAAAAATTCCCAACCCGACCCCTTAAACCACTTTGGACAATTGTGAAAAACAAATGTCTGTTTGAAACAACATTTTTTTTTTAATGGACCTGTTTAAAAGCTGCAAGTCACAGCAAAAAAGCCCCAAAAATTAAAAGCATGAACCCTTTAAACCAACCCTTTTGGGCAATTGTGAAAAAAATGTCTGTTAGAAACAAAATTTTTTTTTTAAAGGCCCGTTTGTATTGCTCAATTTTAAAGCGCATTACCCAAAAAAATTATAAAAAAAAGACTTCTCAGCCCCTGTTTAAAAAAATTTGGGTTTAAGGGGGGGAAAAGCTACTTAGAAGCCCCAAATTTCCCTTTTCCCAAAAGGGGAATGGGTTATGCTTTTATCTCAAAAGGGAACATGACCCCCCAAAAAATTTTAAAAAAAAGACTTCTCAGCCACTATTAAAAATTGTGAGGGAGAAATTCCCCTTAAAAAACCCCCATTCGTTCCAAAGGACCCTTTTTTATTGCGTAAAATCACAGCAAAAATTTAACCCCAAAAAAAATTTTTAAATATGATTTCAGCCACTATAAAAAATTGATTTATGGAGAAATGCCATTAGAAGCCACATTTCTTTTTCCAAAAGGGCCAAATAATAGCTGAACTCACAGGGAACATGACCCTCAAAACCATTAAAAAATTTCCCAAAAATTCTAAAGATAAAAATGAGTAAATGGAAATACGGGGTTTTTTTCAAAAAACCTTGCTGTCTTTTTCAGGTTTCCCCACAGCAAAAACCCGCAAAAAGAACTGTTGGGAAAAGGAATAAAAAATTGGGAGTTTTAAAAAAATGATCATTTTTAAAAAAAATTTTCAAGAGGGGGAAAAAAAATTTTTGTTTGAAGAGGGGAAAAAGAAAGTAGACCGGCCAAAATAATCGGTTTACCCGCAATTGGGGTTCCCCCAAAATCTTTAAGATCCATTCCTGATTTATCTTGAAGGGAAAAACAAAAAGAACCACATTATCTGTTTGGGGAAGGCCCCGGGTCAGTTTGTCTGTAAAAGACTCCTCCACGTGCGAAAGGGCCCTTTAGATATGACGTGGCTGCTGGGCGGACCCAAAAACCCAAAGGCGTTTCCGAGCGAGGGTTGGGCCATTCTCCCCTTTTGGGTACCCAGAAGTCTATTGGGTCCGGAAAAACATCCAAAAAAATTGGTGTTGGGACGCAGATAGTCGGGGCACCCTATCTTAAGGGTGGCTCCGTGTGGGTTTGGAAAGTGTGCCCTGCATTGCAATGCTTTTTGGGGAGGTGGAAAAAAAATTGCCAGAGGTCACCCATTTGGGTTTTTGCCAAACCCTTTCCTGGGTGCTTTTCCGGGCCCCCCGGGTGCTTGGCACTCTACTTTCTGTCACGTCGCTGATGTTGTTCCACCCTAAAATTTGAAGAACGGAACAACCAACAGATGTCTTCAGTTGATCAACAGCAAGGTCTCCATTTCCTGCCCTTTTACTCTCTTTTTTTGGGATGGAAGGAAAGGGGGTGAGTTTTGTTTTTGAACCCCCGGGTCCAGGGGGGGGGCCCCCCAGTAATGTTGTTCCATTTTGATGGGCCCTTTAAAGCGGGGGATCATGTTGGAGGAAATGGAGAAACCAAGCAATCATGTGAGAGGGTGGGCCCTTTATTTCCCAAAACCCCTGGGGCGAGGGGCACTAGCAAAAATGATTTCCCTTTTCCCTCCTACCCCAAAAATTGCGCCCCAAATTCTTTCCAAGGGGGGACGTCCCGGGAACGGCGGTGGGCTAGGAATACCCCCCCTCCTCCTCCCCTCCCCCCTCCGGCACAGGGTTCAACACAGCTTGGGCTTGCCTGAGATGATGCAAACCCCCAAGTGATGGCCCCGGGCCCTTTCACTAGCCCTGGAACCCCCCAACTAAATGCCCAATGAAGACCGTAAAAATTTTAGAAAAAATGGTTTGGGGCCCTTTTGGATTCAACGGAGAGAAAGGGTCCGTGTCACATCTGTGTTTGTCTCCTCCTCCGTCGCTTTGGGGGGACCTGTTGTTTCAGAGTGTCCAACGATCGTTCCAGAACTAAGATACCACAATACTCATGCTGACAAGGGCACCGTCCCCACTGACCATTTTGGTGGCTCTTCAAAACTGGCAAGGATGGTTCAGAGCTCTTTCACCTGCCTCCACTCTCCGGGGGGCTCAACACCCCGAGGTTCCGCACGCTGCTTGTCAGGCCATGTGTCACATTCGTACTGCGTAAATGGCATTGCGCTGCTGCCACAAATCGCTGGAGCATGTGGAGGGTGGAATTCCCAGCGTGTTTGCCACGTCAACAATGAGACGGTTGATGGGAGGCCGAGCTGACGCTGCAACGCAGCCAGGCGGGACGAAGCAGGGTGCGAAACGGCGGAAGTGCGAACTTAGACTTCGAGCCTTCCTCCCGCAGGCAGTCCAGACCCCGGGTAGCTCTTTAGAAATTTCTGGACGACAAGGTTCATGACAAGTGCCAGGCAAGGGATGTGCTCCACCTACTGATCTTAAGGGCGGCCAGCAGATTTCCCCGTTATCGCACCCACCTTGCCTGACACAAGGTTCTTGGCACCCAGCCAGTGCTCGGGTCTCGTTACGGAGCCCTCCACAGCTCCTGACCTGTGTGTGGACGGTCTCCAATAAGATTAATTACAACACGGCCTGGTTTCTCTGGGCCCGTGATGCCACCAAGGACCTTTTGGGGGTAAACCTATTTAAACCCAAAATTTCCGGGATATATATATACTAAAGCGACGTACCCAAAAAGGGGTTTCCACTTTCATACAGTTTTAAAACCCACAAAAAAAAAAACCCATTTTTAAAAAAAAAAGTCCAAATTTTTTTAATAATACATATATTTATATTAGGGGTTTAACACATTTCTGTAAAAATTTTTATATACATTAGTCTTTTTTTTATTATACTTTTTTTTTAAAAAAGGGCCCTATAAATTTTTTAGGTATATATGTGGCAATTTTCATTGCACTTTTAGTTTGTATCCTGTTGTTTTTTTTTTAAACAGTTGCATGCTTTACCCATCACCTTTTTTCTTAAAGTGAGTCATGATTTTTTAAAGTTTTTATTGGGGTAGGCCGGCCCTTTTACCCCAAAAATTAAACTACTTTCGGGGTTTTTTAAACCCGCTTCCGGGGTTTCCGGGTTTTTTCGAGGTTTAAACCCTGATGCGTCCCCCAGGTTTGGGCATGTGATTTCACATGAGAAAATTTCCCCGGGGTTTCCCGGGTTTTTTATTTTGACATGGTTTCCCCCGTGTTATGGTTTTTTTAGACTACGTTTTTCCGGGGTTTCCGGGGTTTGACGGCGTCCGGGATATTTTTAAAGAACCGACTTTTTTGGCACCCAATTTTTTTATTTTTTGGGTTTCATTATTTTTTATTTTACTATATTACTTTAAATTTTTTTTGATAACTTTTTTTGTATATTGATATAAATTTGAGTTGGGAATTTCCCAAATTAAAAAAGTCCGGCCCATCCATTTCCCGGGGTTTTTTGGGAATAAGTTTGTTTGTCTGTTCAGAGCAACCCCTTGGAAAAAACTTTTTACGAAAAGGGTCGGGGTACACGGAGAATCCAGTTCACAATCCTTGGCCTTTAAACATCATTTTACATTGTGGGGGCCCCCCCTCCTCGGTATGGGATTTTTGGGGGGCCGGGGGGCCAGTTTGGGCGTTTCCCCCTTAATTTTTGCATTGGAGACGGTTTTTTCATGGGATGGGAAAAAAATTTTTTTTTTGTGGATGTGACCCCGGGTCTCCGTGTTCATAAATTATTATTTTTTTCGGGGTTTAAAAGGTTTTTTTTTTTGTTGTAAAGTAAAATATACCCTGGGGTATATTTTTGGTTTGGGGTTATTTAAATTTTGGGTCTTATTTTTAAATTAAAAAGATTTGGAAAATTTTTTTAAAAAGGGGTTTCTTTTTTGTCGGTTTAACCCAAGGAAACCCTTGGGGGGAAAAAGCCCTTACCTTCCCCGCGGTTTTTTTGGAAGAGCGGCGCCAAACCCGAGACCACCGTCCCTGACCAAGACCCTCACCCATCCCCCCCCCAGTGAGTTTTCCCAAAGATAAAAAGCGGCCCATTGGGCCTTTCTTACTTGTTTCCCTGTTTTCGGTGGTGAGAAAAGGACTTTTTTCCCGGGCACAGATTTCAGGAAAAACCGCGCTTGAAAAAATTTTGATGACACGTGGCCCGGCCGGGCCAGGGCGGATTTTCTGGCCCAAAAAAGGGCCCGCTGGCAATCTGGAAATTGGGAAGGGCAGGGGAAGGGCCCTGACGTCGGGGAAAACCCCTCTGTTCCACCGAAAGGATTGGCAACATTTTCAAAAGGGCCCAAAAACCTGGCAATGCCCACATTCAGGCTTTTGGCTTTGGGAAAGGTTTGGGTTAAAGGGGTTTCTTCTGCTTTCCCAAAAAACCCGGAAGACAGAAGGGTTGGGTTTCTAAAATGGGCCCCTGTACGGCGTGCAGGGCCTTTAAAACTGGGCGGAAAGGGGAAGGGGGAGGATGGGGCCCCTTTGGGGTGGTGGGGGTTTCTTTAGGGGACGGTGGGGCTGAAACGGGGCCCGATCCCTGATCATGAAATCTTTAGAGACATGGGCCTGAGGAAAAGCTTGGTGGTGGCGGAGGTGGAGGGGGGGAGACAAAAGGGGGTGACAGTGGTTGGAGGCCCCGGAGGGGTCTGGCCTTTTTTTTGGGCCCAAATTTTTGGCCCCCATTTTAAACCCTGATTCGGCTGCATGTGACCCGACATGGTTTGGGGGTTGGGTTAACCACCAAAAGGGTTTTTTTGCCTCTTTCTTTTTGCTTTTACGGGAAAGGCGGGAATTTTGAAATCGGGTGGGTGAATTTTAGAGGCTTTTCTCAAAAAGGCCCGGCTTTTAGAGGGCCTTTGGGGCCTTTTTTTACGGCGATTTTAAACGAGGAGCGGGGTTTGGGGCCCGACCGTGGGGTGGGGGAAACATAAAGCGGGCCTTTCTTTCGACCGGGCCCCCTCCCCCTTTTTAGGGGGGGGACCCGGGACTGACCTTAACCCCATGTCCTTTTCCTGTCCCGTGATGAAGCGGGTCGGGAAAGCAAATTTGCTGAAAAAAAACCCCCGTTGGAAACCCAATGGTGTCATCACATCATTTAACACAGGTGACTTCCCTCGTCCTGGGAAAATTCTGCACCAGGACTGTACAAGCAAAGAGGGACTGCAAAGGGGTTCCACCGCCCGGGGGGTTTTTTGCCGATTGACCGGGTTCCCCTTTCCTTTCTCTGAAAAGGCATCAAAATGGGGGTTTTAGGGGCAAGAAAATCATTTCCCCTTTGGCCTCTTGATCTTTTAAAAATGCCTTCTGGGCCCCAACCGCATTTTGTCCCTCAAAGAGATCTTTTAGAAAATGGATTATCCACAGTGGTGGGTACACGAGTTTTACATTTGGGTGGGTTCCTGTTGGAAAGGATCTGATGGGTTCTGGGTGACGACATTTTTTGGGGCCCCTTTAAGGGAAGGGCAGGAGGTAAGACGGGGTGGTGCAGGTTTCAATTTAAACCCCTGAAGGACATTTGGCGAAGCTGTTGTTATGAATTAAAATGGCCCCCGGGGAACCCCTTTTTGGGCAGGGGCCTTTCGGTCCCCGCAACTGAAAGAAACCGCTGGATGGTTGGTTTTTCCCCCACACTGGGAAAGGGCACCTTCTCTCGTACTCTACCTCCCTTTTCCCCACCCCCCCCTTTGCTCCTTAACCCCCTGAATTTTGCTCCATGTTCAGAAATATAAAAATTTGGAAAGGGATTTAAAAGGGTTTTTGGGAAAATCTCTTATTAAAAGACGGGAAATTTTACAGGCCTTTTTTCTCAAAACCCTCAAAACAAAAAAAAAATTGCTGGATTTAAATTTAAACGCAAGGTTTTCTCTATCAAAAAAAGCTGGCCTGCGCCCAAAATAAAAAAAAAACGTAACTGAAATGTATACCGGGGGTAATTTAAAAAGGGAATTCATTTTGGGCACCTTTTTCAAATTTTTTCCAAAACCCTGGTGGGGAAAAAAATTCAAATTTTGGGTTGTTTTATTCAAACTTAACTTTACAAAAATAAAAGCTCTTGGAAAAAAAGCTTGCTGACCAAAATTGAAAAAAAAAAACCTGGTTTGAAAAAGTATAAAAGGGATATTAAAAGGAGGTATTTTTTGGGACCCATTCCCAAACACCCGGGTGACACCCAAAAATTGGGTGTATTCAAATTTAATACAAAGTAAACTCTATGAAAAAAAGTTTTAAAGGGCCAAAAGTTTAAAAAAACACCTGTCTGAAATGTATAAAGGGTAAAAAAGGTATTTTTTTTTTGGGACCTATCAATTCACCTGTGGTGAATAAATAAATTTTCTGTATTTAAATTTTTTTTACAAAAATAGCTCTTTGAACAAAGCTTGGGTTTAACCAAAAGTGAAAAAAAACCCTGTCTTTAAATGTATACGGGAAAATGGGTATTTTTTTAGCCCCATCCCAAATTTACCCCGTTTGGGGACTACTAAATTGCTTTTTATTCAAATTTAACTAAAAAAAGTAGCTATTAACAAAACTTGAAATGACCAAAAAAGTGAAAAAAAAAACCTGTCTGAAAAGTATACGGGGTAATAAAAAGGGATTTTTTGGGACCTATCCCAAATTTTCCCCGTGGTGACTACAAAAAAAGCGTATTCAAAATTTAAAATACAAAGTAGCTTTTATGAACAAAGCTTGATGACCAAAAGTGAAAAAAACACCCGCTGGGGGTGTATACGGGATAATAAAGGAATTTTTTGGCACTTATCAATTTCCCCTTTGGGGATACTTTAAATTTTGTATTGAATTTTTAAATACAAAGACTTCCCCTTAAAGAACAAACTTTTACCGACCAAAAATGAAAAAAAAACTTTTTCTAAATGTATAACCGGGAAAAAAAAAGGATTTTTTTGGGACCTATCAATTACCCGTGGTGACTAAATAAATTTCTGTTTTAAATTTAACTACCCAAATTTGTCTATGAACAAAAACTTGACTGACCCCAAAAATTGAAAAAAAAACCTGCTGAAATGTAAAACGGGTTTTTAAAAAAGGTTTTTTTTTGGGAACCTTTTTAATTCCCGTGGTTTATACAAAATTGCTGTATTCACATTTAAGTGGGAAGTGCTTTAATGGAAAAAAAGCTGGGAGTGGCGCCAAAAAATGAAAAAACAAAGTAAAACTGAAATTTTTTCGGGATAAAAAAAGGTATTTTTGGGGACCTTTCTATTCACCTTTGGTTTTCTAAAAAAATTGCTTGTATTCAAATTTTTAGTGCAAGGGGGCCCTCAATGAACAAACGTTTCTGCGCCAAAAATTTAAAAAAAAACGGGATCTGAAATGTATTCGGATAATAAAAGGTTTTTTTTGGCACCTATCAAAACCCGTGCTGACTACAAAAATTTCTGGGTTTAATTTAACTTTTGAGGGGGCTATATCAAAAAAAAAGGGAATGGGCAAAAATTTAAAATGAACCCTGTTGAAATGTATTTGATAATTAAAGTTTGGGGTTTTTCACCTAACAAAGAGGGCCTGCAGTTACTAGAAAAGGATGTGTATCCCTAATAAAGTTCAGGCTGCCCCTATCCAGGAAATATTTTTAATAGAAAACTGTTAATTTTTAAAGCTATTTTCAGTGCAATTTTCTACACAAATCTTGGTGAACTATTCCCCGTTTCTTTATTGAGCTTTGTCTGTGTTCGCCAGGCCCCGGGGCCCCCCCCCCCCCCCCCCCCCTGCCCCCCATGACTTTTCAGCTTTTTAAAATTCCTTTTAAAAATTTTCTAAACCCAAATACATAAAAAACTTTAAATCTTCTGATCCCAAGTTGTAAGGATCCCCAGCTAACATAAAAGCTTTCCCCTGTGAAGGGAAAAAAAATAATTTCGCTGAGCTTTTTTGGGCACAAAGGGAAGCGAAGTCCTATGCTATGAGATCTGACAGACCCCTGATCATGAACAGGAAGGGCTGTTTCTATTGGGAAAAACGAGGTCATGTGATTTTTCCAAACCAATTTGCAACCTACACATCCCCCGTCATGACTTTGCACAACACCACCCTGCTCTATTCTGGGAAGCTGGGTTTGCCCGGGGTGGCCAAAATGGACAGGAAGCGCGGGAAAAGGCGCGATATTAAAAAATGATCCCCAATTTTAACCTAAATTATCGGGGATGATCTAAAAATTTCGTTTAAATAAAAACTGTTTCCCATTTCAACTTTGGGCGATAAAATCGCTCACAACTACTCGGAAATAAAAACAGTGCAAAAACCGGGCGGATAAACCCAACCGGGAAATTTTTACTTTGCCATGTTTAAAAAGCCCCTTTTAATGACCTGACCCCCCCGCATTTCCCAATGAAAATTATTTGGGGGAAAAAAAATTTTATAATTTCATCTCCCACTATATTTTGTTTGTTTGGGGTTTGGGTGGAATTTTGGTACTCTTTAAAGGGTTTTTTCTCACCACAAAAACGCCTTTAACTGTAGGGGAAAATAAATGAAGACTTATCAAAATTTCATTGCCCATGTTTGAATTTTTCTTTGTTCAAACAAAAAAAGATTTTATTTCTTTTTAGAGAAACAAGTTGCTCTGGTTTTCCTAAACCCTCCCTGCTCTTTTACCTCATTTTCTTAAGTGCCATCATTTAAATCAGTCAGAAACCCGGTTGGGTAACTCCCCGCTGAGTTTTTTATCTCTAGCACAGAAGCTTTTTTCACAAGTTTCTCGGATTATAGGTTGGACTCGACGGACCTATGTCTATATTCAACTTTATCAAGAATGTTGGTTTTCTAATAATCCTTTCAATACAAGAAATCCAATTAGAATAACGGCTAAAACTTAAATTTTACATAAATTATACCATAAAATCCTAAAATTTTGAAAAAATAGACAACATTTTAAAAAAAAAAAAATTTTCCGAAAAGATACATTAAATTTAAAAAATATTTCTTTTTTAGTCATATATGTTTCACAATGAAGTTAATAGATAAACTCACGTGACCTATTGTAATCCAGGTAGGAGATGAATAATCCACAAATAATTTTTCAAAAAACCACAGTCCAATGGTTTTTTTGAAACCTAAATTTAAGGGGGTTTATAGGAAAAATAAGGATATGAAAAAATTTGAAACCAAAAAATTTCCCTAGGGATGCCCCCCTGAAGGCCCCAGACTGTCCCGAAAAAAAACGACCCCCCCTATGGGATGCAAACCCCATTTAGGGCTAAAAAAACCTTTTTAGCAGAAAATATAAATAAAGGTCCAGCATAAACCCAGCATTTCCCCGTATTTGATAATGGTTCTTCAGGGCGAAAGCAGAAAGGACAAGTCACAGATGGAGGCAAAATAACTGTTTTTAAAAAAATTTTACTAAAAAAATGATCAAAAACAGATGTTCCCAAAAGGGCCCCAGGAAAAGGGAAAAAAAGACTACCTGTTTTCCTTAACCTGCTCCCCCAAAATTTGTGATCGTTAATCACATTTTTACCGGATTTATGCATTCAAAAGATTTAGCTTTTCCCCGAATGGGGCCAAAAGAGTGCTCCATCGTGAGGGTTTAAAAATTTCCTACTTTCCCTAAACCCGGGCACCCTCTCCATGGTATGAGTTTTGCTAGACCCGGGTGACGTAGTAACTTTGCATCCCCTTGTTTTCCAAAACACATGGTTTGCAGTTGAAGCGTTTCTAGCATAGTCAGCACAAAAATATCAAATTTTTGGGGGACCCAGAAAGGGCATAATATTCAAAGCGCCCCCCCGTTATTTTTCAATTTTCAAAGGGTCACCAATATACGGCAGAACCCCCGGGTGCGACTAGTCATTTGCTTTTCCCGTCAAATTTTTAATTCGTAAACAAAAATTTCTTGTTTACAAAAAACAGACCCAAACATAAAATCCCAAAAGGATTGATACAACACCAACAGTATAGAAAACAACATACAGTGGCCACATATCCAACTCTAGCACATAAAAAATATAATGTATGCCAAAAGAGATTCCAATGACAGATGCCAACCTTGTAAGGAAAAAAGAAACGAACCTGGGGAAAAAAATACTATTTAAAATACTATAGCCATAATTTTAGGGAAAAAAGAAAAAAAACCCAAAATCAGTTAAAAGGGGGCAGCCTGTCCAGATGGGGGTTTAAAGTTACATGTTGGATTTTCCCAAAGAATTTTGAACGAAGGAAATCAAAAAATACAATCTCTATTTCCCACAGATTGCTTTGCCCCTTTTTTCACAGGACGTGTGAACTACATCCATGACAACCCCCTGCAATATTGGGTGATTATATTGAAAAATTTAATGGTACTTTTGAACTACATCCATGGAAACCCCCTCTGCAATTTCTGTGTAAATTAATTTGTTTTTTTTTTTGAATGGACGTGTGAACTACATCCATCAGCAACCCCTCGAAAATATCGGTGTGATTATATTGTATTTTGAATGGTAGGGTAAAACTACATCCATCAGAAACCCTCTGAAATTATCTGTGGATTATATTGTATTTTTGAATGGAAACCATCATTCTGCGTGACTAAAAACACCATCATCCCCCCAAAAACTGTTTTTAAATTAAATTTTCCTATTTTGTTTTTAGTATTTTCCCTTTGAAGTCCCACCCTCGGGCCCTCAAATAATTTGGGGGAATGTTTTTTATTTTTTAAGAACCCTATACCCATTACCTTTAAAGGGAACTTCCTTGCGCATCTCTTTATAACCCCCCCTTTTCGGGCACCTAAAGGGGTGACTAATCAAAAAAACACTATATCGGGAAATCTCGGGGTTGCAAGCCCTTTTTGGGTCTCCCAGTTTTGTTTTAAGGACAGCTTTTTTTGAAGTGACATAAATTTTTGGGACCCGAATTGTCCCCAGGGGGGCAAAACGTATCTTTGTAGACGGGTTTTCTTACCTACAGCTTTTACCCCATGCTTACATTTGAAAATTATCTTGCTGCCCTTTCCAACCGCCCTTCATGCCCCCAAAACAACTCTGCCCAACATTAACTCCTTCTCCTTCCCTCTCCCATCTGCATCTCATGCATTATTACTTATTTTTACCTCCCCCAAAACCCAAATCCCTCTTTCAGGGTTCACAAACATCGCTCATTTTTCATCATAAAACCATCTAAAAATACTTTTCATTCTTTCTTCTTCTGAGGAGACTTTCGCCCCCAAAACCCCCCGGGTCCCCCTTCCTTTCTGCTCATCCCCCCCCTTTTCCCCACAAAAACCCCTTTGTTTAACCCTTGCGTAATATTTGTTGTACGTTTTTTCCTCCCCCCATTTAAATGTGTTTGGGGAACGCCGGACCCGTCTTGAAAAAAAACTCATGCTGTCCATGACCTGTTCCTTTTTTAACCCCCTCAATCCCCCTTAGCTCTCACAAAGAAACTTGGCTCCAAAATCAGACACCGCTTCCCCTTTTGGCCCCCACCTACGGCGGCCCCACAATTTACCCACACTCCCAACCTGACGGGGCCGGGGGGGAAAGGGGTTGGGAAAACTTCTCGCTCCACATTGCACCTACCAGGTCATTCCCCTGTACCCCCCCCCATTTTCCCCCCCTTTGAGGGCCCACCCCCAGGGCCTTTCGGGCCCTTTTCCCTCAGGTCGCATTGTTAAAAACCCCCCGGGTCCCCCCCCGGCCCTTTCTGGAAAACATTTTGCTGCCTTGGGTTCCTCATTTCCTTTTCACTGAAATTTCCCACACTCCCTCATGGGGGATTTCAACCCCCATTGAAACCCTATGCCCCCCCCTTTCCCCCTCTCAGTTTCTTTCCCCAAAAACCCCTTCTCTTTTCCCCCCCTCGCAAGGGTTTTTGACTCCCAAATCAAAGGGTGGGAAAATCTTTGATCTGGTCTTCCCGTCGCCCCTGCTCAATTTCTAATCTTTCCAACCCCTCCCCTTTTGAACTTTCGGACATAAAACCTTACTCTTTTCTATCAACAACTTTTTTGCCTTCTTTCGACAACCCAAACCCCTCGCCCATTCCGAAAATTCCCCCCTATCAACATTCAGTATCTCACAAACACCATTCATTCCCCACTGCCCCCCCAATTTTCCTCCCTCTTTTGTCCAACCGGCTGTCAAAAATTTTCAAAAAAACTCTCACAAACCCCCCTGGGGCATGTTTGGGACCAAATCACACACCGCACCACCAGAATCAACGCCCCAGCCCCTTGGCCCCGCCCAGACTGCCATCAAAAGCGCTGTTCCAGGTGCCCCTGAGCTTGTGGGAAAGTTTAAAGCTAAACCCGCAGACTTTCTCCACTACAAAATTTATGTCAGGGCCCACCACACGCCCTTCACTGCGGCAAACAAAAAAATTTCCCCTCCCTCATCTCAACACTACCCAAAAAAAACCCAAAAAAGTCTTTTGACACCCTTTCCCCTCCCTCCTCAGGGCCCCAAAAATAGGCCCCGGTTTATGACCTCTGTACTGAAACCGGCCACTTACTCAAAGACAAAATTGACCCGCATCCCCAAAAAATACATAAAAATCCCCAATTAAAAACCCCCTGTCCCTCCCCCCACATCCTCAAAACTGCTCTCATCCTTGACCCACATTTAGAAGAAAATTTCCAGGGTTCTTCCCGTCTGCTCCCCACCACTTTGCTCTAAGGGCCCCCTTCCCCCCCACCTTTCCAGTCCATTTTCCCCTGTCTCTCTCACCTCACTTACAACTGAACCTCCCCCGTCCCCTGGGATCTTCCCCTTTCCCTTTTAAAAACGCTGTTAAAACTCCCCTTTCTAAAAAAAACCCTCTCTGGGGCCCCTCCTGCGCCGCCAAATACCGGGCCAGTCTCTAACCTGTCCCTTTATCTCCAAAAACCCCCGGGAAAGCTTGGGTTTCTTTTCCCCCTGATCTGCTATCTCCTGCTAAAATTTTTTCAGACCTCTGAATTTCCGGTTTTGCACCCTACAACCCCCGGGAAAAAGCTCTTTTTTAAAGTTTCAAATTTTCCTGACAAACAAAAAACCAGGGGGAAATACTCAATTTCTGCTTTTTCTGGATCTCTCTGCAGCGGTTTTACACTGGGATCCCCCACCCTCTCCTCAGCATTCCCCCCCCATTTAGTATCCCGGAACCCCCCTCCTCTTGGTTCTCTTCCCCCCTCTCTGACGGTCCTTCAGTGTCCCCCTTTTTTGGGTTTTCCCCCCTCCCCCTCTCCCTCTTGCTGTCCCGGGGTTTAGGGGTCCGTTTTTGGTCCTTCCCCTTTTTTCTCTACAAAAGCCCCCCTTTTGGGCAAACCATCAGCAAATTTTGGGTTCCAATTCCATCTCTACCTGATGGGCATAAAATATTTAAATTCCTTCCCCGCATCAAATCCTTTCCCTGCTAAAAAAACACCCTTACTGTCTGTCCGCTGTCTTGACACATTTCCTTCTCTATCTCCCAAATAAAACCCCCCCTAAAAGGAATTTCTAGCATCTCACCCTCACTAACCGACCTTACCCGCTAATTTTTCTCTCAAAAGGTGTGGTACCCCCATAAAATTTCCTTTGGGAGCGGCCCCCTGTCTGGGGGGATACTAACCTGATTGACCTTTACCCCCTAAATAAATCCCTTGCCCGTTTTTGGGCACCCCGCACCCCAAAACATCCCAAAACCTCCATTTCTCCCCCTGGGAAAAAAACCCCAAACTCTCATTGTTGCTCTTAATTTATTCTCGTTTTTGACTACTGTAACTCCCAAATTGTTGGTTTTTTCCCTCTGTAAACCCCCCCCCTCCAAACTTTCCTTTAAAAGCCCCCCGCCAGGCTTGTCTTTCTTTCCAAGGGCCCCATACTGATGCCCCTACCCTGTGTCAGTCTCTGCATGGTGCCTATTCATACGAATACAACAAAAATAAACTCTCCCCATAAAGCTCTCCACAGCGCTGAGCCCCCCTCCCATAAAAAAAAATTTTTTAAAACTTTTTTTTTTTTTTTTTTCTTTTTTTTTTTTTTTTTTTTTTTTTTTTTTTTTTAAACCCCTACCCGCCCCCCTTCTCCCTCTGCTTCTGATCTAAGACTACACACCTCAATCATCCGAACCCCCATGCCCGTCTCCAAGATTTGCACTATTGCACCGTTTTATGGGAAAAAGTTAAACCCCCGGGGATTTAGGGACACTCACAACCCTCACAGTTTTAAATCGCCCCTGAAACTCCTTTTTCTTAACAAGGCCCCATCAAATCCCTAATTTTTCAACCCCCCCCAAAATTTTGTCACAGATTCCCCACTTCCTGAAAATTTGGCCCCCCACAGGCACTTATCTTATAAATGTAAAAGGTTGGGGTTGGGAGGTTTATCCACATTTTATGTGTACTACCCCTTTTATTTATTTTAAAAATGGCTTTCCATTTTAAACCAACACTTTCCCCCCTTTGTTTCACCCATACCCCTAATAGATTGGGAAGCTCTAGCGAGCAGGGCCCTCACACCTTTTTTCATTTTTCATTTGCTTTTTTATTTAAAGTAATGTCCCGGTTTGTCTTTGGGATTTTTCCCCCTTTTAAAAGGGAAAATGCCCGCGGGAAAAGGTTTGGGGCTATAAAGTTTTATTATTTTACAATGTTATAAAATATAATACCCTATAAAATTAAAGCACTTTTTTCCCGTAAGTTATAAAATTTATATGACTTTTTATAGTCTATTACTTTGAATTTTCCCCCAAACAATTTGGGGAAAACTTTTCAAAAATTTATAAATAAAGAATGGCTAATTTTTCCCGAGTAGGAAAAGGGTTTATTCAACCCGGTTGTTTTTAAAGGCTACTTAAATCGATAGAAAATACAATTTGTATGTGACATTCCTACAACTTGCTGCTCTATGTGGATTTATTGGTGAGGATTAAAATACATAGATAACGGCCATACAAAAATGGGTGTCACTCGATAAAAAAAAGGAAAGTGAGTTTTCAATTTAGGCCCTTTGAAAGAAAAATCGATAAATCTTTGGGGGTTTTTTTTGTTACAAAATCTGTTTAAAATGGCCCCTTCAAGGGGGAAAAAGGGTTGGGTTTTTCTATGGAACAAAAAAAAAGATTTCTTTTTCTAAGCCATTGTCCAAGACAGGCAATTGGTGTACCCTGTCTATGGGCAATAATTTCCCCTGTTTCAAAAAAATTTCCCTTTTTACTCCCTCCCTTTGCTTTCCCCCCCATTTGGGAAGGGGGTAGAGCAAAATGCATTTAATATACTACTCCCTTGCTTTTGCAATTTAAGAGATCCTTTATCTGAAATATTTTTGAGAAAAGTATTGGTCCTGCAGACAAATGGACATGGGCCCTTTCAAAAATTAAAGCCCAAAATTTCCCCTTTTTGTTTTTCAATATTTAGCCAAATAAAAAAAACAGGTGGTTTTTATAATGGGCCCTTAAAAAGGCAAGTTTCCCTCTCCCCATATGTTTTCTAATGGGGAGTGCGGAATATTTTAGTCACAAATGGATTCCACTTAAGGGTTTCCAAAAAACCGGTTTTAGAATTTGAACAAAATCTCCCCTGACTGATCGGGCGAAGGTACCAATTTTCCTTATCAAAGTTTTATCTGATTTTTGCCAAACCCTTTTGGGGAAAAAAAGATCTCATCCTCAAAAAAAGTGCAAATTTTTTAAATCTAATTTAGGGAAAACCCCCCGGGATACCCATTTCCCGGAAGTGATCTTTTAAGTCTATGGCCTGTTTAAAATCCTCAGTGGTGGTACAATTTCTCCTCATATACTTTTGCATGTCTGTGTTCTGATCACTATTTAGTGACAAATTTTTTTTTTCAGGTTAAAAATTTTTGCCCCCCATTTTGTACTTGGGGGGGTCCCTTTTCTGTTTTCACCCTGAAGAACCGTTATCAAAGATGGGGAAACGCGTTAGGGTTTATTCCAAGGGGCCTTTTTCTTTAAAATTTTTTTTCCAAAAGGTTTTTTTTCCTTTTAAAAGGTTTTTTGCCCCCATAAAAGAGGGGTCGCCCCTTTCAGGACCCGGTCACTTTTGCCAAATCAGGCAGGGCCCTATAGGTTTTACCCTTTTTTTTAATCATTATCCAAATGTCCCCCTTAATTTTTGGGGTACTGCCGCTTGGACTTACCTGGACAACAATAGGTCACGCAAGTTTATCTATTAACCCCATTGTGAAACATACATGACTAACAACAGCAAATTAGTAGGGGTGTAAAACCCTTTTGGGGAAATTTTTATTTTTTTAATTGGGGGGGGTTTTCCCACTTTTTCATAAATTTTAAAGGTTTTTTATGGTATAATTTAAAGTAAAAGTTAAGTTTTAGCCGTTATTCTAATTGAATTTCTGGTGAAGCGAGGCTAAGTAAAGGGCCAAAAGGGGACGGACATTTTGGGGAATCCTTTTAATAAGTACATTTTTTTTCCCAAATGAAAACAAAAGCAAAAATACAGGGTGAAACAAAAATCTTTTTACAACACTTTACATTCCCAAATTTTTTTGAGTTAATTTAAAATTTTAAAAGTCATGAAAATTCCAATAAAAATATAAAATATTTTTTAAATTTATAAAGATTTGAGAAATGGAGTTATTTGGAAATAAATATGCCAAAATAGAAGGGAATAAAAAGCGCTTTTTATAGTTTTTTAAAATTTCAATTTAAAAATACTTTCCCTCTTTACTAAAATTGCTGGGGTAAAAATTTTCATTTTTTTCATTATTTTTAAATTCAAATGCTAAAGTTTAATTTCCTTTTAAAAAACTTTGGAAAGCTTTTACTGAAAACCAAATGGATGCTAAAAAAGGTTTTTTTGGTTTTTTAAAAAGGTAAAAATTTTTCAAACATGGGTTTTGGGGAAATTTATTATAAAAAAAAAAAGCATTTGCAGTAGACTTTAAAACCGTAGCATTTTAATTTTTTTTATTACTGCTTTTATGATCATATCCCAAATTAATTGATAACATTTACAATAGGTTAACTTCATATTTTTAAAAAATTAAATTTTTAAAAATGGGTTTAAAAATTTTTATAAATTTAGCAGGGAAATTATTTAAATTTTTTTTAGAACATTTTCCATTTTTTATTTTTTGCTAAGGGAAACCCAATTCCCGTATAAATTTGGCTTTGAGGGGGCCTATACATTAGAATCCCTTTACAGTTACCTCATTTAAAACATCCGACTTTTTCAAAAATATTAAAGTGATAAATTTTTAAAGCATTTTTTTTCATAATCAGAATTTAAAATAAAAGATAAATTTTTAAATTTATTTTTTTTTGTCATTTTTAAATTTTAAAAATTTTTTTCTAAAACATAGCAAGTTCTAACAGACAAACAAAACCTTATATTTAATCTGTTAAAACACATCCCCAATGTGGGGCCCATAAGCCCCTTACTCAATCACAGGTCTCAAAAATGACAGAACATCTTATAGATTTTGGGGCCCTTTTTTTCTAATTTAAAAAAAAATTTTTTGGGACCAATTTTAAAGGGAAAGTGGCCCTGAAATGCTCCAAAACCCCTAAAAGGGAAATTTTTTGTAATTTTTTTAATCACTTTATTTCATCAGAATTTTTTTTGATTTTAAATTCCCAAAAAAAAAGAATTTTTTTTTTCCCGTAATTTTGAAGCTTTAAAAATTTTTTTTTCACGAGGGGTAGAAATGAGCACCCAAATTTTTCAACAATACTTCCATATACAGGGAAAAACCCAAAAAAATTAAATTTTATACAAAAAAATCAGACTTAAAATCCCCTTTTTTAAAGCAAAACCCCCTTTGAAAACTTGGGGAGCAGAATGGGGTTTTAAAGGGGGAAAAAAAAAAGGAAAAAAAAAGTTTCTGGTTTAGATGAAAACAAAATAATTTAGTTTAAAAAAAAAAGGGGGAACCCGGGCATAGCTAACGATTTAAATTACCCGGTGCAAACTTCAGCTTTGGGGCCCTTAAAAACCCCCGACAACCCGGGTCTAAACCCATACTTTTTAAAACAAGTTCCCTTCTTTGGTGCACAATGTTGTGGGATGTTACTGGAAAAATTAAATTTTTACTTAAAGGGTTTCTGTCTAATTTTGGGGAAAAATTTTTAAATTTTACATATTGGGGCCAAAAAAAACAAGTTTACGCCAAAGCCCTGTTTTTCCCTTGCCCCCCCCTTTCCCCCCCCCCAAAAAAATATTTATATTGGGGGAACAGGGGGAAAAAAAAAAAAAAAAAAAAAACAATTGCGATTTTGCATTTTGGGTTTCATTTTTCTTGCCGTTTATACTGAACAGTTTAATTGACATGGTATCTGTATTCTGCAGGTCGGTAAGTATACCAGGGCCACTTTATCACCACATGTCCCCACTATATAGTAACTAATACCACCATAATGTTACATGGTTTAGGGGACACTTTCTCGAGATAGGTTTCATTCCCAAAGGTGGGACCCACTAGAATATGACATTGATAATATATCCTATCTATATACCATCAATGATAGAAAACAAAGGGTAGTAATTAACGGTACATAATCGGACTGGATTGCTGTTACTAGTGGGGTACCACAAGGGTCAGTATTGGGCCCTATCCTCTTTAACATTTTCATTAATGATCTTACACAGGGATTACACAGTAGAATATCGATCTTTGCAGACGATACTAAGCTCTGTAAAGTAATCAACACAATAGAGGATAATGTGTTATTACAAAGGGATCTGGATAAGTTGGAGGCTTGGGCATAGAAATGGCAGATGAGGTTTAACACTGATAAATGCAAGGTTATGCACATGGGGAAGAGAAATCCATTACATGATTACATGTTAAATGGAAAAAGGCTTTGTAAAAGTGACATGGAAAAGGACTTGGGAATCCTGTTGGACAGTAAACTTAATTGTAGCAGCCAGTGTCAGGCAGCAGCTGCCAAGGCTAATAGGATCATGGGGTGTATTAAAAGGGGCATAGAGGCACATGATGAAAGCATTATTCTCCCATTATACAAGTTACTGGTTAGACCACACATGGAATATTGTGTACAGTTTTGGGCACCAGTGCACAGGAAAGACATTGCAGAGCTTGAACAGGTACAAAGGTGGGCAACATAAATAATAAAAGGACTGGGTGGACTACAGTACCCAGAAAGATTAGCAAGATTAGGGTTATTTAGTTTAGAGAAAAGACGGCTTCGGGGGGGACATAATAAATATGTTTAAATTCATCAAATGTCAATATAGAGATCTCTCCCAAGATTTATTTATACGCAGGGCTGTATCTAGAACAAGGGAGCATCCTCTACGTCTTGAGGAACGAAAGTTTCTACATAAACATAGAAAGGGATTCTTTACTGTAAGATGAGTGAAACTATGGAATTCTCTGCCAGAGGGACTTGTCATGGTGAATTCAATAACGGAATTCAAAAAGGGTTTGGATGCATTTCTGGAGCATAAAAATATAACAAGTTATAGTGTCTAGGATTCAGGAGAGAGGTCATTGATCCAGGGATTTTTCCTGATTGCCAGATTGGAGTCGGGAAGGAATTTTTCCCTAAAATGAGGACAATTGGCTTCTACCTTATTGGGGTTTTTGCCTTCCTCTGGATCAACACCTTAGCACAACAGGATGAACTGGATGGGCGTCTTGTCTTTTTTCGGCCTTACAAACTATGAAACTATGAATGTTTGTGATGGCAAAACTTCTTAAGGTTCAAGCGTTTTGTTTTTTTTATTTGGCATGTTCATTTTTTACTCCCTGCCTTCCAAGAGCCATAACTTTATATTTTTGCATATACACTTATTGTGCAACACAGTAGCACAATAAGCTGAACTTGATGGATGCCTGTCTTTTTGGCCTTACAAACTATGGGCGACATGTATGAATGGGGCTGCGTCAGTTTTTTGGTGTACTTTGAGCCAAAAAGAATGTATGAACAGGTGTACTCCAAACTTTAGCGCAATAAGTCCCTTTGTAATACACCAAAAACACTTTTTAATGTGCTAAAGATTTGGGGCATTCTGGGGGGGTGTCGCACCATATTCGTAGGATTAGACACATTTGTGATTCTTTGATGCCAAACCTAGGCGCAGAACAGTTAGAACAGCCACAACAAGTTAAAAGTGGTCTGTCTGAGTTGTCGTACTGGCACTAGACTGCACCTGTATGTATGACCTGCAGAAGGTTCATACATTCTAGCGCATTCTACACTTCCTTAAAGCAATTTAAAACTGGCCAGCCAATGCCAGGATTCATACATGCTGCCCTATGTAACTACACAAGCATATGAGAGCTTGTTTTTGCAGGACAAAATGTACTTAGTAATATTGCCATTGACCATACAATGTAATGTACTAGGAAATCCGAAAAAAATGTAAGTGGGGTGGAATGTGAAAAAACTACTTGCACCATTTTTGCAGGGCTTTTGTTTTTATGCCATTCACTCTTCAGTATAAATTATGTGTTATCTCTACTCTGCAAGTCGATACAATTCCAGTGATACCAAATACAGAGGGTTTTCAATATGTTTTAGTACTTTGAAAAAATAAAAATATCTATTTTTTTAATAGGCGTAGTACCATTTTCTGCAGCCAATAACTTTTTTGTTCTTTAACCTGTGGACCCGAGTGAGGGCGCATTTTTTGCTGGCTCAAGTGTCATTTGTATGGATACCATTTTGGTATACATGCGACTTTTTGATCATTTTCTTATTCCAATTTTTTTGGCACACAAAATTACTCCCCAAACAAATCTCAATTTTGGCGCTGTAAATTTTTTTCTTGTACAGTGTTTTTACTGTATGGATTAAACAATGTTATATTTTAAGAGATCAGACTTTTGCAGATTTGCTGATGCCAATTATGTGTAACTTTTTAAATGTTTTCATTTGTAAAATGACAAAAGCAGGATGTTTTGAACTTTTTATATTTTTAATTATTTTTTATATTTCTAAAACTTTTTTTTAACTTTTTTACAATTAGTCCCCCTAGGGTACTTGACCAAAAATAAAACGTGACACATAATTGGTATTGCCTTATCCGTAAAAGTCCAATCTATTAAAATATAACATAGTTTATCCGGTACAGTAAACACCATAAAAGAAAAAATTCTCAACACCAATATTCTGTTAATTTCGTTTCCTGAAAAATATGAATAAAAAGTGATCAAGAAGTCACAAGTATTTCGATTTTATTTCCTCAGACAATTTTTTCCGACCCAATCAACACTAGCCCACATCACGGTTATCCCTAAACCGGGCAAAGACCCCTTGGCCTGCGGTAGTTACCGGCCGATTTCTCTACTCAACGTAGATATTAAATATATGCTAAGTTATTAGCAAACAGGCTGAACCCGCTCCTCCCGTGTTTGGTACACCCAGATCAGGTGGAAGGGAGGCCCGCGACAATACCCTGAAGACCCTTAACATTATCCACCACGCCCGCTCCCGGGGGATCCCTCTGATGGTCCTGTCTCTGGACGCCGAGAAGGCCTTCGATAGGATCTCTTGGCCCTCTCTGTTTTCCACTCTCTGGCATCTAGGGATGGGATCTCTTTTCTGTTCCAAGATTATGGCCCTTTATCAATCCCCTTCTGCACAGCTTAAGATCAACGGCTCTCTTTCAGACCCCTTTAGCATTCATAATAGCACTAGACATACGCTCTCACCCCTTTTATACGTTTTGGTTAAGGAGAACCTATTGACCGCCATTTGCTCCAACCCGGACATTAACGGAATCTCCATTGGAGAGCATGAATATAAATGTTCTGTGTTTGCGGATGACCTTCTGCTTTACGTAAAGGATTCTTTGACTTCTATGCCAGCTTTGATGTCCGAATTGGAGCATTTTGGATCTTGGTCTAACTTTAAAATTAACCTTTTCCAAATATGAGGCTTTGGACATTGACCTTCCATCTAGCGAACTTAACTACCTGAAATTGTTCTAGCCATTTTTGTGGCCCCCCCACTGGCGTCACCTACCTAGGTATTACAATTCCCAGGGATTTAACTAAAAATTTCTCTTTAAATTGTTAGACACTTCTCCAGAAATTTCTTGTACTCATTGTCGGGGAAAAGTGGGTTTTCTGGTTTGGAAGGGTAAACTTTTTTTAAAAAATGAATTCTTCCCCCACTATTTACCTTATTCAGTTTTCCCATTTATATTCCAAACTCGTTCTGGAAACGGGATCCAGCGTTTTTTTTACTATCTTCATGGCCCTCCGCCGACCTTGCCTATACTCTGTTAAAAGAAAAAAAAATTACTGGGGGTTTGGGTCTACGGACTGTAAAAAATATTACATTGGGGGTGGCCTTACTCTCGGTCCTGGATTTTGGTTTGTGCCGGGGGGGTGGCAAATTGTGGATACTTGGCAAAACGGTTTTGCCCCTGTCTTTGGGCCTCGTTCCCTAAATCTGGACTCAACCCCTTAGTTGACCTTTTTTTTAAACCCAACAACATTTACGAGGGTTTCCCCCCTGCTGATTCCACCTTAAAAATCTTTTTAACCCCTTATCAAACCGTTTGGGGCCTTTACTTCCTGTTGTCGTAATCCTGATACCCTCCTGGCTGGGAGTTGTTTTTTTTTGGGTTCTCCAAATCAACCCGTGTCCCTAAACATTTTGGTGGTAGCCCTGAATCCCTTTTTCCGGTCCCTTCTTATGAGATGCCTCTTTCTTCTCCTTTTTTGTATTCCAGGTGCGCCACTTAATTCACTCAACTCTGGTGTTTTAGGAGATCTTACCCTTGAGCAAATGTGCCCCCCTAAATATCCTCCACGGACATTATTTTCCGTTTTTTATAGAGAAATTTCCCCTGCTCTTGGTTACTTTCGTCCTTTGTAAGTAATGGGAAAACGAGTTAAAAATCTTTCTCGAAAACCCAAAAGGGGAAAGTTGCTTCACTTCCCCCAAAAAAGCGGTGGTAGCCTCTAGAGCTCAGGAAACATCTTTCAAAATTCTCTCAAGGTGGTATAGGGTTTCCGCTTTTCTTGGGTTCTCCAAATCAAACCCGCTGTGCCTGAACATTTTGGTGCGTGGTCCTGACATCCTCCCGTTCCGGTCCCTTCCTATAGCGATGCCTCTATTCTCTCCCTTCTTTCAGTTGCCCAGGTGTGCACTTAAATTTCCCTCAAAACTTTTCTGGTGTTTTAGGAAGGATCTTCCTCCCCTTTGAGCAAATGTGCCTCCTCAATACCCCTTTGGCACATTTTTTTCCGTTTTTTTTGAGAAAAACCCCTTGTATTGGTTCTTTTCCCGTCCTTTTGAAGGCATGGGGGAAAACGTGTTTATAAATTTTTCTCGAAGCAAGGGAAAAACGTTGCTTCACCCCAACCCATAAAAGCGGTGGTAGCTCTAGAGCTCGGAAAATCTTTCAAAAATTCTTAAGGGGGTATGGGTTCCCTTATTGTGCTAAGTGGTTTCCTCTGTACCGTATTGCTGGCGCTGGGGGTTTGAAGTGGGCACTATGGTGCAATTGGTGGGAATGTCCGGTCCCTTGAAAAGTTTTTTGGGGAGTTTAGATATACCCAGAAACTCCCCGTTTTTTGATTCCAAGGACCCCTGAGGGGCTTACGCTTTAAAGTTTGACCCCCAAACCCACTGGGTATAAAAAACCCCTACTGGCCATTTGCTACAAGCCGTCAAGCTATCATCCCTACCCCTGGGATTTCTGAATCACCTACTTTTTCCCGAAATGGTGTCCCCAGGTTTCCCAATTATATTGGGGGGCTCTTGGCCCCTCTAGTGATCGGTACGAAGACTCGAATGTGGACCCCCTTGGCTCCCCTTCCAAAATTTCCCCACATTTCAAAACTTTTGACGCCAAGGGATAACTTGGACCCAAATTCTACCCTCTAATTTTGGGCGTAAAACGATGTAAGGGGTTAATTTTTTTAAAAAATTTTTTTTTAATATTTTATATCTATATTTGTGTGTGGGGGGGGTTTGTTTTTTTTTAAAATTCTAAAAATGATAGCAAGCCCAAGAATGGCCTTTAGAAGGGGTGTGATAATGCACGGATGCTCAGTCCAAGAATGGAGATTAAGGGTTTTCTTTAAAAAGTAGATATCCCGCCCCCAGCAGTGTACATATTTGATGAAAGATACAAAAATTTATTTGGGGAGCATTTAAATACAAAGAAGGGGGAAAAAAAACAAGGATCCGTCAAGAAATGGGCAAAAATATGGGTAAGGGCATGAGTGGGAGCGGGTGACGCTAACGCGTTTCGGGCTTTAAAAAAGCATTTGTGCCCTTATCTGCGATGGGTATCTAAAAAGTATCATTTTTTATACAAAAAAAAGCCCCAAGATAAACCATATTAATCAATTTTGTTAATTTTAACAAAATGCATTCAGATATTTTTCACCAAAGTGTTTTATACCTTTTGATGAATGCTCAAACCATTTTTAAACTGCATGCGGGGGGGTTTGGGGTTTAAAAAAACGGAAGTGATAAATCACTTGGACATGCGAGTAAGAGGCAGTGTATTGTTTTTTTTTCCCTTTTCCTTCTCTCTTTCCCTCCCCCCCGCCCTTTTTCCCTTACCCGGGTTTGTTAAATTTACACCACCTATTGCTGTGTAATATTGGAGTGTCAATTATTGTTGTTTTTTTTGCATATTTTGGTTTTATGATTTTATAGTGTTTCTTATACCGTATATACTAAGTATAAGCCCGGTTTTCAGCACAAAAAATGTGCTGAAAAATCCGACCCCGTTTTTACCTCGGGCGTGTGATGGCCAGTGCACTGACAGGAAGCTTCGTTATTTGCGATCCTAAGGTTGTTCACACGGTTAACTGCGGGGCGTAAAAAACACCGCAATTACGCTGTGTGGACGAAAGGGGGGGCGGAGCGGGGGGAAAATGGCGGGGGGCCCGGGACTTCGGCCGGCCCATTGATTTCATTACCCGGGGCGTTAGCCACTGGTAATTTTTCATGTCAATTATCTCCCCCCCCCGGGCGGATTCGCCGAGCAGGGAAAAAGGGAGTAATCCATAGTTCTCTATGGAACTGTGGATTACCGTTTTAAAGATGGGCCCTTTTAGCCCCCAATTTGCGCACTTCGGGCGTAATTTCGGACCCAAATGGCCCATTTTAAGCCATGGAACATAGCCTAAGGGACCATATAAAATAAAAAGCCGATACTGACAGCGTCCCCCCGGGCACTGCGTTGGCCACTCCTGTCAGCTATCTCTTCCCCTCATAAAACAAAAAGAAGTGCTTCGCCCCCAAAACTGAGGTCTCCCGCATGTAGCAATTAAACCAAGGGGTAGTTCCCAGGCGTGGGGTGGTGAAAAGCCGGAGTTCCCCTGGATTCAAATGGGCTTATACAATGTATTCAAAAAATGAATTTTCTCGGCTCCTTCGTACTCAAACTCTTTATATTTAAATTTACGAAAGTTTAAATTCCATAATGCATCCAAAATTAGCTCACGCGTTCGGGTATTAGAACCCTTAATCATAGCATGAACATATACATCTAGGAACAAAGAAAAATACCTTCCATCCGGAAGTAACGCAACCACACTTCACGTCATGAATCACGATGACATTTAGCAAAAAGCCAAACAAAATAAATAAAATATTTAAAACTATTTGCACCATTAGAAAAAATCAATACGTAATACAAAGTATCATTTTTATAATTTAAACCATATGGTAATTTAGTGTTTAATTAAAAATCCAAAAGTTCCCTTTCAAGAGTAACTGTTTTAAATTCCCTATCTCGTGGGGCCAAGTTCTTACCTTCTCTATCCAAAAAAACAGAAGTTAGGACATGTCTCCCTGTGAATTGTTGCAAAATGCTTTGAAGAGCACCAGAAATATTTACATGATCCTATATTTTTTAATTGGTGATATATGTTCATATATTCTCCGTTTTCAATTTTCTATGGATATGGCAAATGTTAAATTAGGTCCACACTGTTTGCAATTTTATGGCATAGTATAACTGATTCGGAATTGCAGTTTATAAAACTATCAATACTGATAACAAGTGTCACCTTGTCTGGAGAAAAAATGTGAATCTGTTCTGTGTATTGACAATGTGACATCGTAATCCTCTGCATTTAATGTTACCATTAACCGACAACCAAGAGGTGTCACTGACAGTATCATGGAAGAGACTGGAGGAAAGCATCATTGCTAAAGAGCGTCAACGTTTAGGTACGTATCTAACTCCCTTACTAATATTTTGCTGTTTACTTGTCTGGCAACGGATGTGCAAATTTTTCTTTATTAATTCAGTAATATGTTTATATTGATTTGCTGAATGGCTGTTATAAATGTTAAAGGAAACACACAGGGTGTGCATTGTCTTTTTTTTCTTCTTTTTTTTCTTTTCTTATTATGTATTAATTCTTGCCTATTTTTCTTTTGCAACCAAGTGTTTCTGCCCTATCTATTGTTCCCACATATGGGTAAGCCCCTTTTCCTTAAACGTTGTTGAGTATGTTGTTCTGGATAATTGTTCACCATTTTCAGAACACAGCTCTTTACTCTAGTAAACTCCCCCACTGGTATAGCTTTTGGGTATGTGTTGGATGATTGCTTTCTGCATGTACGTATTGTGTTTCCCGCACTACTTTTTCTGTACAAGATGTACAATGTTGTCTCTTGATGTATAAATGGACATCTAGAAAATAAGCCTGAGTGCTATTATTACGTGAAAGTGAATTTTAGATTAAAATTGGCTTGCTAATTCAAGTAATTCACAAATGATCAATACCGAAACATTTACCCTCCCACACCACCAATACATCGTCGATAAAAACCTGACAAAGTACCTTATGCAATAAAAAAAGGATTTTGTAATGGAAATAATGTATTTTTCCTCCCACCACGCCATATTAGAGATTGGCTAAGGAGGCGAGAAAATCTAGCCCATTGGGGCACCTTGTATTTGCAAAATAATATGTTCCTTAAAAATAAAAAATTGTATGTTTTAATAAATATTCAACAAGCCTGCAAAATAAATTCAATAAGGTTTCAGAATATGAAGTGTCGCTGTAACAGGTGGTCGTGCTTAAAGCAGTTAAGGCTAAGTCGTGCGGGATAAAACGAATACAATGCGCATACATCGCCACGTGATCCAGGAGAAATTCTCGTGCATGAAAGCCTCAAAGTTTTGGGATTTGTTGCTGTCTTTCACATAACTGGGTGTATCACATCACTAAGGGTTTGAAGCATCCCATCCACCCATTCACACCCATTTCATTAAGGGAGCCTATTGCCAGCAATGATTGGTTAAAGGGGGGGAGGTTGTGGACTTATGCACTTTGGGGAGTCCATGGAAGATGGGTGTAATAGGATCCTCTACCATAAGATACCTGAACTGTTTGTCATCAATAATCCCCTGATAAACTCCTTCTTTTAATAAGTTGTACAAGATGACACTATATTGACTCGTGGGCTGCACTTGACATATTGGGAGATACATCTACATATAGGAGGTTGGATAGAGATCCCACGAGTCAATATAGTGTCATCTTGTACAAACTTCATTAAATAAGAAGGAGTTTATCGGGGATTATTGATGACAACAGTTCAGGTATCTTATGGTAGAGGATCCTATTACACCCATCTTCCATGGACTCCCAAAGTGCATAAGTCCACATAACTCCCCCCCGTGAGACACCAATCATTGCTGCATAGGCTCTCCTTAATGAAAGGGATGTGTTGAAGGGTGGATGGATGCTTCACCATTAGTGATGTGACACCCACAGTGTATGTGAAAGACAGCACACAAAATCCTCAAAACTTTTGATTGGCTTTCTAGGTAAAGGGAATTTCATCCTGGATCAAGTGCGATGTATGCGCCATTGTATTCGTGTATCCCGCCATCGACCTTAGCGCTTAACTGCTTTTAGCACACCTCACTTACAGCGGACGACTCATATTCTGAAGACCATATTGAATTTATATTGAAGCTTGTTGAATATTAATTAAAACATAATTTATTCATTTTTAATGGGACATATTATTTGTAAATATACAACAGGTTGCCCCAATGGGGGGCTAACTTTTCTCCCTCATATAGCCAATCTCTATATGGCGTAGGTGGGAGGTAAAAATAACATTTTTTCCTTTACAAATTCCTTTTTTTATTTGCATAAGGTACTTTGGTTGGTTTATCGACGTGTATTGGATTTTTGGTGTGGGAGGGTTTATGTTTGGGTATTGATCATTTTGTGAATTACTTGAATAGCAACCCATATTTAATCTAAAATTCACTTTCACTAATAATAGCACTCAGGACTTTTTTCTAGTTGCTTTCCATTTATTCATCAGAGACAACATTGTTCTGTACATCTTGTACAGAAAAAGTAGTGCGGGAAACACAATTATACATGCAGTAAGGCAAGAAAGCAATCATCCAACACATACCTAAAAGGCTATACCAGTGGGGGAGTTTACTAGAGTAAAAGAGGCTGTGTCTGAAAATGGTGATACTAATTATCCGAAAACAAATTATCCAAAAAAACGTTTAAGGAAAAGGGCTACCAATGTGGAACATAGATTAGGGCAAAACACTTGGTTGCAAAGAAAATAGGCATGAATAATACATAATAGAAAAGAAAAATAAAGAAGAAAAAAAGACACATGACACAGCTGTTCCTTTAACTTTTATAACAGCGATTCAGACAATAAATATAAACAGATTATGATTTATAAAGAAATATATTGACCATACCTTATTGCCATGTACAAGGGTAAACAGCAGAAATTTATTAGTAAGCGGACGTTAGATACCGTACCTAACACGTGGCGATCTTTGCAATGGATGCTTTCTCCAAGTCTCTTCAATGATACTGTCAGTGACACCTCTTCGGTTGTCGGTTAATGTAACTTTAAATGCAGAAGGATTACGATGTAAACATGAGTCAACACAGAACAGATTTCACATTTTTCTGCCAGGACAAGGTTGACACTTGTTACAGTATTGATAGTTTTATAAACTGACAATTCCGAATCTGTTATCTATGCCATAAAATGCAAACGTGTGACACTAATTTCACATTGGCCATACCATTTAGAAAATTTAAAACGGAGAATATATGAAAACAAAATAAAAAAACACTATATCTCATATTAAAATATAGGTCATGTATATATTTCTGGTGCTTCAAACGCATTTTGCAACAATTCACAGGGGAGGACATGTTAATTCTGTTTTTTTGGGATAAGACAGGTAAAACTTGGCCCTCGAGGCACATGAGGAATTCTAAAACAAGTTACTCTTGAAGAGGAAGTTTTTTGGATTTTTTAATTTAAAACACTGAATCCATATGGTTTTAATTATAAAAATGATAACTTTGTTTTATATTGATTTTTCATAATGGTGCAAATATGTTTTTAAATATTTTATTTATTTTGTTATGCTTTGCTAAATGTCATGTGATCTATGACGTGAAGTGTGGTTCGGTTACTTCCGGATGGAAGGTATTTAGTCTTTGTTCCTAGATGTATATGGTCATGCTATGATTAAGGGGTTTCTAATACCCGAAAAAGCGTGAGCTAATTTGGATGCTATTATGGTATTTTAACTTTCGTAATTTATAAAATAAAGAGTTTGATAGAAGAGCCGGAGAAAATTCTATTTTTTGAATACTATCTCTTCCACTGCTTGCGACTACCTCCGGAGCGCATCGCAGGGAGAAGAAAGCTACCACTATGGTGCATGAGAGCGAAGAGCTCCGTGTGATCTGCAGGGACTCCGGACGGCGCGCAGCTCAAGGTATCCGAGAGTTTCCGGCACAGCAGCGTGTGTCATCACGCTGCGTGCGGCAAGCATGATGACATCAACCCTGCCTGTGCCCCATGATGGGGAGCAACCCGGGAAGACGGAGCAGGTGGGGATCGAGGTTAAGTGCTTGTTCCCTGTTTTTTGTTATTTAAAAACCCTACTATACCTGCATATAGCCTGACTAGGAGGGACCTATACCGGCCCTATGAGGAACTTCTACTGCTATAGCCTGCCTAGGGGGAACGCTATACCTGCCTATACACCTGTATATAGCTGCATAGGGCGGACCAATATCCTGCCTATACAGACTAGGGGGGAAACCTATACTCTGCCTTTACTGCCTATTAGCCTGCCTAGGCGGGACCTATACCTTGCCTATAGCCTGCCTAGGAGGACCTAATACCTGCCTATCCCCTGCCTATAGCCTGCCGGGGGGAAAATATACCCGGGCCTAGGGGGACCTATCCCTGCCTATACCCCCATATGGGCCTTTCCCCTGGGGGGCCTATACCTGCCTAAACCTGCCTAGGGGGACCTTTTCCGCCAAAACCCTTTGGGGGGGCCCCTTTAGCCTCCCTAGGGGGAAACCTATCCCTTTTTCCTATCCCTCCCTGGGGGAACCTTACCTGCCTTTTACCCTCCCTATCCCTGCCTTTTTACCCTGCCTGGGGGGACCTAACCTGCCTATTGCCTGCCATGGGGAAACCTATACTTGCCTATAACCTCCCTAGGGGGGCCCAATTCCCGGGCTTAAAAGCCGCCTAGGGGGACTTATAGCGGGCCTAAACCAGCCTAGGGGGAAAACATTAAACGGGCCTAAAACCCCCGCCTATGGTAGACTTTTAAACTCCTTTACCAGCCAATTTCGGGCCAAAGGGGGGGACTTTTAAATTTGCCTAAAAACCCCCTATATCTGCCTTTTGGGGGACTTTAAAACGGCCTATATTGCCTATGGGGGAAAATTAAACTGCCTATACCAGCCAAAAACCTCCCTATGGGGGATTTTAAAAACTGCCAAATCCTGCCTATACGGGCCTAGGGGGGACATTAAACTGCCTATAACACCCTATATTGCCTAGGGGGGGACTTAAAACGGGCCTTTTAAAACGGGGGCCTAGGGGGGAAACATTAAACTGCTTAAAACCAAAGCCTATACCTGCCTATGGGGGATTTTAAAACCCTGCCTTTCCCTGCCAAATTTGCCTATGGGGGACTTTAAAAAATGCCTTATGAAATTTTTTTGGGAATTATTTTTTTTTTGGAGTTTTTTACCATTTAGCCGTTTGCATTTTCCACCCTAGGCTTATACGGAGTCAAAAATTTTTTCCCGATTTTTTTTGGCAAAAGTAGGTGCCTGGCTTAAAATGGGTCGGCTTTTACTCGAGTATATATGGTACTTCTCTATATTTGGGTTTCCTGGTTTTTTCGGTTTTTGATCTAAAAATTTTACTGGGGCCTTTAAGGGCCCTGCTTTCTTGTTGTAATAATGTTACAGTGTATGTTTTAAGGGACCTTCCAAGTCTCCCTCTCTGTATTTGTTTTATGTTTGACTTACTCTTTTTCAATAAAGCGTTTTTGAATTTGAAAAAAGAGGTCACAAGTATCCCAAAAATGGTACCAATAAAAAGTACACTACAGCCTGCAAAAAATGCACCCTCATTTACGTTCATAGGTGAAAGAACAAAATATTTATTGGTCACAGGGCAAATTAAAAAATACAAAAAGGGTTTACAAAAAAGAAAACGAATCTCAAACACAATCATACTGACCCGCAGAATACAGATGACACAACATTTATACCAAAGAGTGAACTACATAAAAACAAAACCCTGGCAAAAAATACACATCTTGGGGGGTTTTCCAGTACATTATATCGTATGGTCAATGGAGACATTACAAAGTATATTTTGTCCTGCAAAAAACAAGCCCTCATATGTCTATATAGATGGAAAAAATTTAAACTTATGGCTTTTGGAAGGCGGAGAGTTGAAAACAAACAACGAAAAAAAAAGCTTGGTCCTTAAGGGGTTAAAGTGGTTGTCCACTTTATATTGTTTTAATTTATTATATATCATAGAAAATCATACCATTTTCTAATATACATGTATTAAAGATTCTCATGTACTTCTTTTATACAAATGCAGTGGGCTCCTATAGAGAAATGAAAAAAATTGGTACAGCCCAAATTCCTGTCCATAGTAAGGGTTTCCCCTTTGGCAACGGGTTTTGGCCCAAAAATTGGAAACGATGTATAAACCTTCCAGCATTAGGTTAGCAACAGGGTTACATGACATTTATGGGTTTAAAGGGTTAAATTTAAAAAAAAAGGGGGGGGGGGGGGGGGTGTAATAAAAAATTAATGTGGTCATTCTAGAAATTTCTGTGTGGAATTACTTGTATGTTAATAAAGTCAACTATAAAAAAGGGGGAGAGAAAAAAAATTGTGAGGAGTATCTCTACAGGCACAGACAGACATAATAAGACAGTGCTGGGGTAGTAATACTATCTATCTATCTATCTATTGTAAAGACTTTATGAAGTGGATGACACCTTTAAAGGTATGCCCCATTTTTAGACAAATGTTTGGGTATTTTTTTTTGGATATGCCTTTCAATGCCCGGTGGGTTTTCGGGGTAAAAATTGCCCCAACTCCATCCCCTAAAACAGTTGGGGTGAAATCTTTTTAAAACAAGGGCAAAGACACAAAAAAAATTTTTAAAAACCCCTTTGAAACTACCCAAAACAAAAAAAAATCTTTTGTGCTGAAGTTAATAAAAATACCTGTTATGACTTACATACAAATTCAACTTATTAACAAACCTTCAGTCCCTGTCCCGTTCGTAACCCGGGGACTGCCTGTGTATGTAGATAATTTTTAAAAAATTTTAAATAATGTGGCCCAAAACCTTTAAAGGGATTGTCCCATTTTAGACAACGATAGCATATCGTTGGGATAGGTCATCATTGTCTGGTAGGTTCAGGTCCCACCTATGTGACCCACACCTATCTCTAAAACGAGCCCTGAAACCTCTCCGTTCTGAACAGAGAAGTGTTAACATGAATGGGAGTTTTAAGCATACTGTGGGCTGATGGGGCAATGTTTGTCGAAAATGGGAAAAACCCCCAAACTTATTTAAATTGGGAGCCCCCTTTCCCACCTCCCCAAATAAAAAACAGAGACATTTCGGGGGGGCCTCATTTTGGGGGTTAGTCCCATTTCCCAGTCCTAGGATATGCCAAAAAGGGCTAAAGTGGGAAAAACTCCTTTTTAGGATTTTTTAATCCCCAAGGGTCTGTTTCACAAATGTAGTGTTAATAGTGAAAAAGGAGTCAAAAAGAGAGCTTGAGGTCTGTTTAAACACCATTGTGTTTGAAACGATTAAATGTTTTCAAAGATATGCTATCCTGTAGTATCACAATAAAATAACATTTATAAAATAGCATCTAAATAACTGACTGTAATTGGCTCAACTTCTATGAGGAGAAAGTTTTAGGTTGGACTTGCGCACATACAAAGCTGGTACATAAAATAGGTTGACTGGGACTAAGGGATAACATGTGTAAGTGGGTTAACAACTGGCTCACCCATAGAAGATGGAGGGTGAGGGTTTACGGTACATACAAAACTTTGGAATTACATTTACGAGGGGGGTTTTACATAAAAAGTCATTTTTTAAGCCCTTTTTTTAAGCATGTTTGCAAATGACCTTGTGAAGGTAAAAATTTTTTTACCCTTTTCAATTTTTGGGGGAATGAACAAAGGGCTCGGGAAACTTCCAAAATATTTTTAATATAATATTAAAAAAGGATGTAGGAAGTGGTTGTTTGGGGGGGGGAGTGGGGCAAATAAAGTTTAATGTGGGAAAATAAAGGGTTTAAAAGTTTTGGGCCCAAAGGAAAAATTTTTTTTTCCTTTTTGGGGTTTTATTTCCTTCCCTTTTTTAAATTTAAAAAATCGGAAGGGTGGGGGGTTTCTCAAACTTGTTTTTGGGGGGTTACGTCAGGGGAAATGCTTGCAAGTCCGAGGTTGGGAAGTTCCCCGGAATGGGAAAGAGTTTAACACCGTTTGGCATAAAGACTGCCCCCCGTGGGGCTGGAGGGGAGTTTTGGGCCCCATGGATGTTTTAAAACCCTTCGTATAAAAGGTCTATCATAAACTGAAAAAGAAGGTAAAAGGCCCCCCGGAGGGGGTGGGGCTTCCCTGCCTGCGTTTCGTGCAGAATGCGGGGGCTCTCGCCGTTACTTTTTCTGACCCAACACCCTGTTTGCTTAAAAAGGCCCCGGGCTTTTGGAGAAGCCCCCTGCCCGCAAGGGCTTTTTAAGGCATTGTGTTTTGACATTCCCCATTAAAGGACCAGTACACAGCAATAAGTTGTATACTGACCTCATACAAATCCCCTATGGGGAAAAGTGAAAAAAAATGTGAAAAAGTAAAAAAACTTCAATTGTTAATACGGCAAAAAAAATTTTTTTTGGGTGTTTTTGGCTTTAACACTTAGTGGGACTAAGGGGGGGCTCTCCCCAATTTCCCCAAAGTACTCATAACGAATAAAAAAGGGGCAGCCCACACAATAATTTTTTAAAGTCGGATACTTTTTTTTTTACTTAGTTGGGTTTGTGCCCCTTAAGTTTCGGGGGTATATTCACACAAATCGGGCCCAAAAATGGGAGTAAAAACCTTGACATTTAGGGCGTAAAGGAAAAAGTCCCTTTGGTATAATGAGTAGCCCCTTAGCTTATCTTTTTTAGTGTGAAAGTCCCCCCAAGGATATAACAATGCGAAAACATAGCAGAACTCTCAGCGAAAAGCCAACACGGGGAACGCTGAAGCCCATGTGTGAGGGTTTCGGAGGTGTGTCCTCCTTTTTTTCAACGGGCCTTTGACGAAAATCCCCCTGAGGGGTAAAAATTATTTTTTTAATATTATTGTGTGGACTGCCTTTCTTATATGTTAAAAAGTAAAAAAAAAAAGTAAAAAAAGTAAAACACAAGCACTAAAAGTAAAATAAAAACACATACACCACCCCTCTACAAAAGCCAATCGCCCCAAAAAAGATAAAAATAAATAAAGTACACATTTTTGGTATCATGCATGTTTAATTTCCCTACCTATAAATTTGCCCATGTTTTTTAAATTCCGAAAATTGGTGAATGAGGTAAAAAAACAAACTTAAAAAATAAAAAAAAAAAAACCTTCGCGGGGCACTTTAAAATGAAATAAAAAGGCGAAAAAAAAACTCTTTATAAAAAACAAAAGTGGTCCCAAATTTAAAAACATCATTTTCACCCCACAAAAAAGAACCCTTTCCACGCCGGGTTTTCAAAAAAAAAAAAAAGTTAGGGCATAAATATTGTTTTACCCCAATAAAAACATTTAAAAAAAAAGGGCTTTCAATTTTTTTAAAAAAATTTGGGTTTACCCGCCAAAAAGCCTAGACCCGGGGAAATAAAACTAATTTGTCTTTGGGATACTAAATGGGAGCGTTTTTTAAAAAATTTAAAACCAATACTGGGAAACGGGCCAGTATTTTCTTCACCCTCCCTTTCCCAATTTAAAAAGGCAATAAAAAAGCCTTGTTCCCCAAAAAAAATGACATCAAAAAAAAATATCAACTCATCCGGGGAAAAAAAATTTAATATACAGGGGCCGTACACAGAAATATAAAAAAGTTATGGCTCCCAGACTAGGGCGATGAATAAAATATTAAGTGTTTTTATTGTGTAAAAGCAGTAAAGGGCCGTTCACACGGCTTATTGCAGGGACGTATTTCAGCCGCAATACGGCTGGAATCCGTCCCAGCCATTACGGTAATCCAATTTTCCATAGAGAAAGTGACTTTTTTTCCTTTAAATCCCGGCAGGATAGCCCCTGGATAAAAAAAAGGTCAAGGGGGCCCGCCGGGCAGGGGACCCGCCCCGCCCCTTTTTCAAGCCGAAATTTGGGGGTGGAACCCCTTTCCCCTAATTTCCCCGGTTTGAAAAAAGCCCTGTAAAACTTGCCCAAAAAACATAAAGAAAATTATAAAAATTTTGGGTTATCGCGGTAATTGAGTTGACCTGCTGATTAAAGCTGGTTTGGTATTTATACCGAAAAAGTGACCGCTGTAAAAAATTAAAAAAAAAAACACTACCGGGAAATTGCTGTATTTTGTTCAAAATGCCTCACAAAAAACCTTAATAAAAAGTAAATCAAAATCAAAATGAAAACCCCAAAAATTTTTACAATTTTGGGAAAAATCAACTCATTTCCCCTAAAAAAAAAAGCCCATAACCGCTCCAATTTTAAAAGAAAAACACAAAAGGGAAAGGCTTCAAACTGTGACCATAAAAACGCAATTTTTTAGTAGTAAAACATTTAAAAAAATGTATAAATTTTTTTTTCATTGTAATTGTACTGACCCCCATTTAAAATTTCCCGTCATTTACCCCACGCGGGAAAGTTGTAAAAGGGGAAGGCCCAAAAAAAAAAAATGGAAGGGGCTGCGTTTTATTCCCCCCCAATTTTTTATGGCCCAATGCAAAAAAAAAAAAAAAATAAAGGAAAACCCAACCCGTGCGCCCAAAATTGCCCAAAAATCCCCTATAGAGATCCAAGAGGGGTGTTTGAATCCAAAAAATTTGGGGAATTCTGGGGAAGGGGTTTACCCCTTTTTGGTACTTTGGGGGCCCTTTTCAAAATGTGACATGGGACCCACCAAAAACTGGGGTTCCCAAAAACCAAATAGCACTCCCTCCCCTTTTACCCCCTGCCATGCACCCAAAAAAACAGTTTTTTACCCAATTTCAGGATATTGCCGAACTTGGAAGAAATTGCTTTGATCAATTTGGGGTGGGTTTTTATCCAGGATTTCCCTTTTAAAAAAATTTAAAAATTTTCGCTAAAATTTCAGATTGTTTGAAAAAGTAAAAAAAAAAATTGTGAAAAAACCTGTGGGGGGCAAAAAAAAAAAATTTTAATCACTGGGACCCCCCGGGAAAATATTCCTTAAAAGGGGTAATTTCCAATTTTTGGGGTATTTTAGGGGGGTTTTTTATTTTTTTCACTTTAGGGTGTCCCCCAAACAAAAAATGGGACCTAAAAAAAAATTGTAATGAAAATGAGACCCCAAAAGTCCCCGTAGGGGCACCTCCTACTTTGAGGGTTGTGGCTGAAGGGTAAAATAGCCCTAATAGGGCCCCATAGGGGATATCTCTAAAAAAGGCAGGGAAACTGGTGAAAAAGATTTTGAGTTTCATTTAACTGGGCGAACTACCAGTTTCTTGTGGGTTTAAAGGATAAAAATTTTTCAATCGCACAAAAAAATGACATTTTCCCTTTACTTTGGATTGTTTGGGGGCCCAAAAAAATTTTTTATAACTTAAAGCACAAAGTGTCACGAGGAAAAAAGTCTCTGAATTATATGGATTGGTAAAAGTGTCAAAAAGTTATTCTTTCATAAAGTGACATATGCCAGATTTTTAAAAAAAAGGGGGTTTTGTCAGGAAAAACCAAAAACTGGGTGCAGTAAGGGGTTTAAAAAAGGTTGGGGGTTTGGTAAGTTTAATTGCTGTCAAGGCAAAGAAAGTCATGCATTTAAAATTGGGAATTTAAAAACTTTTGACAAGTTTCATATTTTTTTCCCCCTTTACAAACGTTGCTGAATTACAGTGGTTGGAGAGGAAGGCGAGCACGGTAATTAAGAAAATGGTGATGCAGCTAAATTTTCAGCGTCCAAATAAGCATCAAAACCTCATCTGAAAAGCTCCTCAATGAAAAAATTTTCAGATAAGCTTTTGGGTTTTGGGCTTGGACGGGTTTTTTCCCAAAACACTCCTTTTTTCGAAACACCCAAAACAAATTAAAACCAGGGCCCAAAAAATGGGAAACAAGGGTTTTGGGGCTAGGGTTTTTAAGCTTCCCTTGAATTTCCCTGCACTTGTTTTTCAGGGGTCCAAAACATTTTTCCAAAAGAAGATGGGAAAAAAGTGGAAAATCTTTTTTGTGTGTGAACTTAATGTTTTTATAAAAGGGAAATTTAAAGGAAATGAAGTGAGAGTGTTTTGTAGGGTTTTTTTAAAAGTGTTTGGGTAAGGAAACGCGTCCAAAAAACCATTTTTGAGAAAGTAATTTTGAATTTTTTTGTAAAACGAAAATTGTAATTAGAGTACCCGAAGAAAATGTTCAAAGGATAGGTTCACACAATGGATTTTAACAAGGAATTAGAATCCTCATGTTTTCCGACTGTCATTTATTCACCCAGTGAACTACCGCACAGATTTTCACCACCATTTTTTCCCGGATTTCCCCCCCGGTTTAAACCATGTTAAACCCCCTCCCAAAACAGAGGCAAATACCACCTTTATATGGTAAACATTTCTGCCAAGGAAAAACACGTTGGATTTTTCCTACTGGAACCTTAATAATTTTTTAGCCCTGTATCCATGACATGGAAGCATCTACTACATGTAGGAGAAAAAAAAAATAGTTTGATGATCATCATAGGCAGCCCAAATTTAAATAACCCCTAAAGGGCCCTTCACCCGGCTTTTTTGGGCACGGATTCCCGCCATATTTCGTTTCCGTACTGGCTGCAAAACGGCTGGAATTGTCCCCCCATTACGAATCAGGGGCCGTCGGGGAGAAAGTGACATTTCTTTTTCCCCCTGGGATAAGCGCCGTGGATAATTAAAATTCCCATGGGGCCGGCGGGCAGCGCCCCCGCCCCGCCATTAATCAAGGCGTAATTGGGGGGCGAAATCCGTTTCCCGGGAATTACGGGTTGAATAATCCCTTTTGAACCGGGCCCCAAAAATGGTTTTAATGCCAGTGTAAAACAAAAGCATTTTTTTTTATAAAAATTTAAAAAAATTTAAAAGACTTTTTTATGGGGGCAGCAGAGTAGAAAAATAAAGGAGAAGATTGTATGGAGGAAGACAGATCATTTCCCATTATGCCCAAAAAAATTATTGGTTGGGAAAACCAAAAAAGGGAATCACAGTCTGGGTTTAAAAGACAACCAAAACAATCCTTAAAAAGGCTGTCCCACTTCAGGCATTAATGGCATTTGTCAGATAAATGTTTTGGGGTCCCCCCCTCAGGAAACCCCCACCTACCTCGGAAAAAAACCAAAAAAACCTTCCCTTTAAAGTGGTTTTCCCATCAGGCCAACCCTGCCTGCATACCTTGTTAATCTGGCAGAATTGGGTTGTCCATGTGTTACAAATTATATGTGAATAGCTAACATGTGATGCTTTATGCAACCCCTACAAAGTTTTCACTACCAAAAACCCAAATTTCTGGGGGGTTTTTTTGGGAGAGGCTCAAATAGCAGTTTTGCTTATGGGGAAAGTTGGGTAAGATTGATAGGGGCCCCCTTTAAAAAAGTTTTTTTTAAAAAAGCTTTAAAAAAGGGGATTTCACACAGAGTTTTTTTCATGCTTTTTAGTGCAATATATTTGCACAAATACATAGCAATTAATGATGTGCATTTCTGCAAAGAAAACACACCAAAAAAGTGCCCAAAACACACAAAAAATGCTCCATGTGAAAGCACTCAAGTGCACACTACTAAATTTAACAATTGCAACAGTTGTAATTAAAGGGGAAAAAATGGAGTGGGTTTTTTTTGGGCCAAAAATTCTGTACCCCATTTTTTGACAGGGTGTTGTTATCAATAAACGCTATTTTTTGGGAAATGAATTTTATAGGGATTAGCCCCCACCCCGGGAAATTTTAAATTCATAAGGGGCCCGAATTTGGGTAGCCATTTATCAACTAGTTTACGTTCCAAGTTCCCGGGTCACCATGAACCTTCTCTGTCAAGATGCTAGAAATAGGTTTAATCACCAGGGGGGAAGCATTCTGTAAAGTTTTTTTCTCTGAGACAACCTATTTAATTTCTAAAATATTTTGGTCCTCTGTAAGCCCATACTTACAGCTGCTGTAATAATCTAAGCAGGCATTAAAATTAGATAATGCCACACATTGTTTTGACATAGACGTTAAAATTGACCTGTGAGGTCTTCAAAAAAGCATCTACCTGTAAGAATTAATTTATGTCCACTGTTAATTTAGGCTCTTTTTTTTTTATTTTTTTCTCATCCCACCCCTTTTTCCCTTTGGGAACTGAGCTTTTCAATTTTTTCACCCGAAAAAACTACCAAGTGTATAGATGTAACAAGGCTGGTTTTAAGGGGGACGGCAAAAAAAAAACCCAAAAGGGGAAAAGAGCCAACCCCGGCCCCATGCAAGGGAATTTAATTGTGCATCAAAAAAGAAATGTAGGAACTTACTAATTTGGAACAGGCAGGGAAAGGGATGGACAAAGGCAAAGGAAAAGCAAAAATGGAAGGATAAGTGACTTGAATCCAGAAGCAAGACGGGGCAAAAAAAAAACTGAACCCCAACAATAGTTTTCCCTAAACCCGGTCCCCAACCTTGGGCCCTAGTGGGTTTCCCCAACACTTGACATTGCCCGACTTTGGGAAAATTGACAAGGGAAAAACAGAAGGGAACAAAGAACTAAAACAAAATCAGGGCTCTAACAAACTGGGAACATACAGTATAACTAAACAAAACAGAACTGAATGCATAAACTCATATGACAATCTTTTAGCTAGCAGTATACACAGCAACACCCACCAAGTGAAACTTGTGAACATGATCAGCAGAAAATCCAAAGAGTTATTTGAGGCAGGCGCATAGCAATATCCTCATCTGATCAGTAAGAAGAAGAAGATGTAATGGCAGAAGGATTCTTGCCATAAGTAACAACAGAATATTAAGGGCACGTCCCCATGGCACAGAGCAAATACCGGTTGGATTATCTGAACGTTAATTTGCTCTGTTTTTGTGGCCGTGCACAAGGCCGCTGGGGGCCCTTTTCTCCCTATTTGCAAGAAAAAACCCTCCCCCCTCGCCTTTTAGATGTTCCCTTGTCCCCTGAAAATGGGGGGGAAAAAAAAAATGAAAATGTTCAAAAGTTTTTCGGGAACCCCCGGGGAGTTTAAAAACCCAACACGGTTTTTCCCAAAACCCGTCCAAAAACCCCCTTTCCTTTGGGGGGAAAAACCCCAACTGGGGGACTTACACCATCTCATGAGATCACACCGGGAGAGTCACTCTGACAGTGTCTGCACTGGTCAAACAGAGTCAAACCACTCAGGCTCAACCCCCATTAACAACTAGGTGGTGGTGACTGCCTAGTTGACAGCTATGGGGGGGTGCTGTCTTAGGCCTTTGTTCACAAGGCTTATTTTGCCGCGGATTGGCCCCCGTACTGCGCGCCCGGGTTTGCCCCCAGCAGTACGGGGCCCAAACCGGGGGCAGCAAATTTCGGTAATCCACTGCCCCATAGGAACCCGTTTTAATCCTCGCTCCTCCCCCCCCCGGCGAATCCGCCGGGGGGGAGAAATTTACTGCACTTTTTTTACGGCGTGTACCCCTTTGATAATCAAATTTTCTATGGGGCCCGGAATCGCGCCCCCGCCCCCCCCCCCGTCCCGGGCCCCCCATTCACGGCGGTTTTTTGAGCTCAATACGGCCTTAATGCATAGGAAGTTCCCTGTTCACCCCCCCCCCGTCATAGGGTTCCATTCGATCAATTTTACAGAATTTTTCGGGTAAATTTTTTGATCAATTTACCTTTATATTAAACCTCTGTTAACAGGGGTGCCGCTAGGCAGTTTTATCGGGGCACGAATTTACGGCGGGCCCCCGGGGGGTTTCTGCTGTGGGCCGGGGTTTCCCAAAATTTACCTTTTTGCTGTTTAGGGTTCCCACAATCGCTCCCAGCCCCCGTTTGGGGGAAAAATTTCCCGGGGGGTTTGCAAGCAAAGGTTTCAAATCACTTTGGGAATTTTCCCGCACAGGGAGGCAAATACACATCAGCCCCCTGTCCTGGGAAGGGAAAACGGAGCCCAGCGGGGAGCTTTATGGAGGGCCCGGAAAGTGAGTTTGGTAAAATTTTTTTTCGCCCCATTAACCCGCCTGTAAACACTGGGGCCATATATTCCCGAATTCTATATAATGGGGGCCATATATTCCTTAATTCTATGTAATGGGGGCCCTATGTTCCCTAATTATGTATGCTGGGTGGGGGGGGCCCTTTTTTAACCCAATTATATCTTTTGGGGGCCTTTAAAATTTCCAAATTTTAATTTATACTGCGGGCCCCTATTAACCCCCTAGTTATATTTCTTGGGGCCTATTACCTTAAACCTAGTTAATATACTGGGGGCCATATTACCTGCCTAGAGCTATACTGGGAGCCATATTACCTTCCTAGTTGTATATGGGGGGTCATATAATCTACCTATCTATATACTGGGGAGCTATATTACCTGCCTAGCTATATACTGGGGGCCATATTACCTGCCCTGCTATATACTGGGGGCCACATCACCTGCCTAGCTATATACTGGGAGCCATATCACCTGCCTATAAACCTACCTAATAAGGACCTTTAAAGGAACTCCCCATCCCTACAGCGGGCACCTGGATTTTCTATCATAGAAAAGCCCGTTGCTGTGAGGATGAGGCATCACCATTCTGTCCTGTATAAACCCCTATTAGAAAAGGAACTATATAAACCCCTCCAGTAGGTCTGCGTATAAAGGTGCTGGAAAAGTGAGGATTCTAAAATGTTTGTGTGGTAAATTCTGCAGAGAGGAGTAGTGGCCGGGAGAAGTCATCATGGTGGTCTGGGCCGGATGGAGAGGGGAAAGTGAATGACTCCAAACTAGTTTCTACCACTATACAGTCACTGTATGGCGGTAATATTTGTCTGTAGAGCACCTGTGTACAACTGTACACTGTACATGTGGTGGTTGCATTTGGCTATGGTAAGGCAGTATTATGTAAGTAGTAATAGTTTTGGGTCTTGGTATTGTAGGAGTTTTTTTTTTTTTTTAGTAATAATGATTCGTCTGGTATATTTGCTTCATTTATAGGTGTATTTTTTGGTGATTGTTATATATATAAGGTATTGTCATGCTGTCATACGTAGGTGAAGGATTTTGAAAAAGCAAATTTGTCAGTGTTGATTTCCATTGTATAGTGACTGCTGAGGAGATGGACAGGATCTATGTGGAATATGCAGAAAATTCATGACAGGAACACAAGTTTTTTCTCTGTAAAAATACATCCGCAGTTCACAATGTGGTGTGAAAAAATGCTGTGTGAACCCAGCCCTACTGAGCAAAACTTAACACAAAGGGCCCGGGCCCCGGATGTTTTAGGGCCCTAGCAATGCCCCTGCCTGCTAAATTGGCAGAACAAAAACATAACGACTTGTAGTGGAGAGCTTTTTACAGCTTGCAATCTTATGGAGGCAGAAATTTGTAATGCAAACAAAAAGCGGTACAAGCTCAGCTCACCCGATCATTCTTAAAGTCCAGGTCTCAGGAGCACGGCAGGGCGGAGTCCTTCGCCCAAGGCAAAACAGCAATTAGGTGGAAGTAGCCAGCTTCATCCAAGACACTGGAGCAAAGTGAGATAAAAACTCCAAACTTTATTTCCAATTCTTTAAAATGCAAGACATGGAGGATGGTAGTATATTTAGCGCTTGTATGGCACCATGATTAGCCAATGAAGACCGACGCGTTTCGGAAATATATATCCTTAATCGTGTACCAACATGTTAGAGCTGTGAAAGCTGGCTATTTATGGTAACATCCAAATGGGTCGGCTGACCGAGGGAAGGAAAGAAACGCCCCTCGTGACGTGTGATCCCATACATAGTAAGACAATGTAATAGCTTAAAAACACACTGAACTCTAGAGTAACATAACATAATGCCATTTTAACATTAATATAATAGACTTACGGGCAGATTAATAGTGGTAAGAAATATCTTGTAATATATTAAGACCTGCGGGAGTTCTTGTACCCAGTTTGAAAATCCACATGGATTCCCTGGCCAAAAGCTTGCGATGAAGATCCCCTCCCCTCGGTGCTTTTGTGACTTTCTCTATTGCGCAAAAGCTGAATGTATCCGGTGTCTTGGATGAAGCTGGCTACTTCCACCTAATTGCTGTCTTGCCTTGGGCGAAGGACTCCGCCCTGCCGTGCTCCTGAGACCTGGACTTTAAGAATGATCGGGTGAGCTGAGCTTGTACCGCTTTTTGTTTGCATTTTCTTGAGTCCTTACTCGTGCTCCCCTTATTCTTTCCTTTATATGAAACAAATGTTTTCGGTTGACATATAAAGCCGTATTTTGTCAAGCATATATTATATATCATGGAGGATGCTTGTATAGCACAACCCACTATTATAGAGGGCTATGCAGATAGACTTAAAAAAGCGGGCGGAATTTTTCAAAGTTCCAACTTGAGCAATACGGGGGGATTCCCGTAGTCTCAAAGATCTATTTTATAATTTGGGGAAAAAGCCTCACGAAAGGGAAGATTAAAATATGGTGGGATCTCAACAACGTTGATTTCTTATTTAGATAAAAATATAATCCCGAGGGGTCTACGCCATTAAGAAGACGTCGACCACCATCTTCTCTGAGGTTTTTGTGGAGCAGTGGAACAGTGTGCTATCTGAGTGCTCCAGAAAAACTCATTCAACTAATTGTGCAATATGAAAAGAATCTTTAAAAACCATAAAAGAACAGGTGCAAGCAGCCAAAATTGAGGGGAACTGCATAAAGAGGATGCCGGCTATTCTGAGCTATTTAACAAAATGCAAGACAGCATAAAGAAGCTGGAGAATGACATCATTCTATGAAAAAACAAAAAATTTATACGGGACACTCGGGGACTATGAGCTGAACGAGGTCTATACCTGGAAGAAGGAACATAACAGCAATACTCCGAGATCTATCCTGAGGGGACAATAATTACCGCAGAGAGAGAACACGGCCTAGGCATGTCAGCTTTCAGAGGTGGATTCCTCACATAATGATTCCTCAGCTACATCAGATAGCTCCTTAGAGATGGATTCGATGAGTTCAGACAGGAAGCAATACGCGCATCCACCAGAAAAATTTATCCAGGACTTACCTCAAGAGTTTTCTAATCCGCGATCCAATAGAGGGAGTTCAAAAAAAAACGCACGAGGCGGGCGGGGAAGAGGCACAAGACAAAGAAATTTGCAAATAATCCCATGGACACTCAGACAAGAAAGGAGGACTTGAATCCAGTCATTAATCTATCGGCACAAATCTTGTCGGAAGATCAGGCTCGTATACTCTCCAGAGGCCTAAATTATGCACCGACTAATAACTTTGGATTTATACAGTATGCTCATGGATAGAATAGGTTTGCGAGGGCTGGTCACTCTTAAAAAAACATTTCTCTGTCATTGGTAGTCAGGAAATCCAGTCCAGCGAGTACCCAAAATCATCCACCATGATACCCCAGTAGGTGGTTTATCTCCTATTCTGCCCTTTTGCCGAATTATCTAATGTAGCCTCTCTTAGGTCCTTACTGTCAGAGTCTTTAGTAAGCAATGATGATCCCCTCAACTTCAACATAAAAATGATAGATTTTTTCCCATCAACACGCGTCCGTCAGGATTAGATATCTTTCAAGAAAGAGTTGAGAGGGGTCTGACAGCGCTGCATTTCCGCTCCTTAAGGAAAGAAAAAAGTCCCCTAACGTTACCTCTAAAGAACGCAAAGGCCATTGCGAATTACAGATAAACAAGGGTTAATCATACGCGCTGCGGATAAGGGGGGCTCAGTGGTGGGGCCTAGATAGGGCACTTTATCTAAAGGGGAGAACCAAAAATGCTACAGGATTCCAGTATTTACTCTGTTTTGAGCATGGGATTCCCAATAATGAATTTCAAACCATCTTAAGGGACCTGCTCAATGAAGGGTATCCTCGGTATTTTTTTCCCATTATCTGCTGAGCATTTGTAAAGTAAAAATCCAATAGTGCCGATTTATCATTCACTGCCAAAAGTTCATAAGGGTATTTCCCCCCCCCCCGTCCGCCCTATAGTGGCGGGATAGGCTTTTTTGAATGAGTGCTAGGTTTATGGGTAACCGCATTTTGCAACTATGGTAACTAGTTTTACCAGGTTATCTCCGGGGATACCAAACATCTCATCAACAGATAGAGAATTACCTGGCAGTCTCATTTTAGTTGGTTATCATGTGATGTGGTGGGATTGTATCCCTGCATGCCACATGATACCACTCTTTCTTGTCTGGATTACCATCTTAGCAAATATAGCAACTTATCACATAACAAGCGAGTTTATGTTGTAAAGGTGGTTAAATATCTTCTCTCACACAACTATTTTTCTATTGATGGCATATATTATTTTACAGACAGTGGTGCCCCTATGGGAGCCCGTTTTTCCCCCCTCCCTGGCCGGCATTTTTATGTCGGTTTGGGAGGAGAGATACATTTTTTTTTCTGATTCTAGTGTTTCCCCCCCCCCCTCATCATATGGTATGGAAGATATATTGAAGATATTCTGATGGTGTGGGGGGGGGGACAACCCAACAAGCCATACAGTTTGTTTGGAGAGCATCAACAACAACGAAATGAATTTAAAATTTACTTTCCAGAACAGCTTTCATAGCATATCTTTTTTAGATGTGACTTTGTCGGGTTGTTTGGAGGCAGGTAAAAAAATTAGACCATATAGGAAATCTACTGCCCGCAACTCTTTGTTGCGTTCAGATTCTGTCATCCCCGACATGTTTTTGGACAACATCCCTTACGGGGAGTTAGTCCGCCATGAAGAGATGTTGACAGGGTACTTCCGAATATCTCGCCGCAGAACAAGAAACTTGTGCCAGACTTAGAGAACGCACCTACTCATCAACAACTATTAGGAAAGCACAGGATTCTTAGTTTGGATCTTTTATATGGTTTATCACAAATATACAACTGTTTAGCTGCATACAAATATTTTGCTCTATAGGCTCGTATTTTATAATTATAAAATACTGCTTAGCGCCTTCACTGCCATTTTGTATGTTTATTTTCTGTTATTCAAGCCCCGGTCTGTCTGCGATATTGCAGTCATTATATGTGCCGCGGCGCTGCTGAGAATTTTCGCCGGGTGACAGCGGATTGCAATCCTGGCTTATGTAGTTTATTTAACTGTTTGTTTTTTTCCCCCCCCGCTACTGCACATGCACGAGACATTTTCCGGTATTGCATGCCGGACCTTGTAGTTCTAACACCTTTGTTTTTTTTTTTTGGGCGTTTGCATACAGGGCTCTGTGGTAGTCAAAGGTGCTAATGGCTGATACTAATTGGGTCTAATTTGCCTTGCTATATATGTGGCTTGTGATTCACTGAATTTGTTACTCTTGGACCTGTCCCCAGTAATCGATGGCGGGGATCTGTAATGACTTTTTCCTGGACCCCCGTCCTCTATCTTACCAGCCCTGTTTTCCATCATTAAGGGACGTGAGTTAATTTATTGCATACATCTTTTTGTTTTTTCCTTAGATGTTCCGTATTGTTGTTATCAACTGCAATTTTTCCCTGATAAACCCCAGTATCTAGGGGGGGAAACGCGTTGGAATATTGGAATATTTATGCGTTATTGATCATCTTCCTATGAACGCATCATCAATTCATAGTTTTAAATTGAACATCAAAACGTATATTGTCTGTTGTATTGTTATTTATCAAAAGCACTTTTTTTTGTTTTGTGCACTCCATTTGTGGTATATGTGTTTTTCTTTTTTTCATTTAGATGTAGCTAGGGACAGGGTTAGTTTAGGGTTCCATTTGTGGGGGCGCCCTTATTGGGGCGATTTCCCCATTTTTGAGGCAGACAGGTCTTTGATAGGGTATATTTGAGGGTGTTTTTTCATTTTTTTTTTTTTTTGTTTTCTTTTTTTTTTTTTTTTTTTTTTTTTTTTTTTTCGTTTTCTTTCTCAATTCTTATTTATTTTTATTAAAAGTTATGTTTTATTTTATCTTTATTCTAGGTGTTATACCTGTAGTTGTTTTGGTTTAAATTGTATTGGTATACCCAGAACTTCATTTCATTATATCAAGGGTTCTCTACACCTATACATCGTGCTTAAGTAGAGTACATGGTAGTGTTTTTGTATCTAAACATTTCCAAGAAGTGCACGAGGGTGACCTGCATACATTCAGCTTTTGCGCAATAGAGAAAGTAAAACAAAAGCACCGAGGGGAGGGGATCTTCATCGCAAGCTTTTGGCCAGGGAATCCATGTGGATTTTCAAACTGGGTACAAGAACTCCCGCAGGTCTTAATATATTACAAGATTTTTCCCTTACCACTATTAATCTGCCCGTAAGTCTATTTTTTATTAAAGTTAAAATGGCATTATGTTATGTTACTCTAGAGTTCAGTGTGTTTTTAAGCTATTACATTGTCCTTTTCTTGTATGGGACACACGTCACGAGGGGGGGTTTTTTTTCCTTCCCTCGGTCAGGTGACCATTTGGTGTTACCTTTAAAAAGCCAGCTTTCAACGCTCTAACATGTGTGACCACGATTAAGGATATATATCTCCGAAACGCGTTTGGTCTTCATTTTGGGTAATCATGGTGCCATAAAGCGTTTAAAAATACTCCATCCTCCATGTCTTGCATTTTAAAGAATTGGAAATAAAGTTTAGAGTTTTTATCTCACTTTGCTCCGGTGTCTTGGATGAAGCTGGCTACTTCCACCTAATTGCAGAAATTTGTAATGGTATAAGGGAGGTAATTAACAAAGTTTTCCCATCTCTTCACCTAATGTTGTAAGGCCAGCTTGTAGCTGATTTTATAAGTTTATTTGATTGATAACGTACATTTTTATTCTTGTGTGCAGTTGTGTAAGGCCCTAGGCAAGGCCCAATACAATGCTTTTCCAGATTGGTCTATGATGTTATTTTGATGCCCTCTTTAAAATACTGGCTGCCAAAACCAAAAGCACCAATTTCTAGGAAATGAGGGATGGAAAAGATAAAAAAAAGTTCCTTGCCTGTAGAGCAGCGGGTATAAATGGAAACTGAGGCTGGAGCTCTTTGAGGATATCAAAGTTCTTCTTTAAGTCAACACTTTAAACGTCTTTCTGGTAGAACTTTTAATCACACGTTCCAGCCTTTTTATAGCCAAAAGTGAAAGGAAAACCAAGAAGAAAAAAAGTAATTGAGGGAGGGGTCTAATCTTCCTTTTCTAGTTTTGAGTACAAAGAACTGCATACAAAAGTGCATCAAATGCAAAGTGTAAACACAGCCTAACAGTCACTTTTCTTCAGCAAAATTACATCCAAGTTTCATGCACACAGTACAGGAATTTTTATACAGAAATACAGAAACTATGGCACTCCATGGACGACTGAATGATGCAACTCACCTACTTATAAAGCTCAAAGCAGAGCAAAACATTGGACAGACTGTAATTTAGCATCTGGACATTTTTTTGCTCTGACGGGCATAGTGTTCAGTGTAAAATGAGCCCTCTGTTTGACTGTTGGAACTGATAATGAAGCAGAATGTTTGTATGCACTAGTCCTAGGTCTCTCCTGGATTTTTAGTCCCCAGCAATTGCCAAATTTACCACCCCTTTTTAAACCAGTTTCCGGGCCACCCATTTGTGGTCTGAATTTTAAACTATGTATTTTTTTAAATTTCATAACATACAGCAGAAACCAGAAGTTTACAACACTAATAAAAAACCACTAAAATTTTTTTTCCCTCACTATTGACATGAAATCTATAGACCTTACCTTTTTTATTTTAAATTAGGATTAAAAATTTTTTAATTTCCAAATCCCAGAATAATGAGACAGAGAATTTTTTAAGGCATTTTTTTTACTTTCTTCACAGAAAAAAATTAAAACAAGACTAGAATTACTAGTTTTTAAAAAAATTTGGGACAACCCATATGAAGTAAAGTTTTTGGAAGCTTAAAAGAGGTTTATTTGCATTCCCTAGAAAATTAGAGACACATTGGGTTTTTTTTTAACACCCCAAAAACACACGCGTTGTGTGAACATTATGGGAAAGTTTTAAAGGAAATCAGCCAAGATTCAAAAGATAAAAATTATATAAAGTAAAAAAAAAAAGGGGAATTCCGGCCTCGGGAAAGGTTCTGTGTCTCAGAGTTAATGTGTTTTGGTCCACATGTGCATATCCCCCCAAACAAAAGCAAAAGACCTTGTAAAGATCTGGCGAAATGGTTAGATTGGTCATTATCCATAGTAAAATGGTACGTATAACATAGGCTAAAAGGGCCCACTCTGCCAGGAAAAACCATTACTCCAAAAGAAAAATAAAAGCCAGATTTATGTTTGCAAATGACACAGAAAAAAAAGCCCTAAATTTTTTGAGACAGGTCCGGGTCTGCCAAACTAAAATTCAACTGTTTGGCCATAATACCTTTGTTATGCTTGAAAAAAAAAGGGGGAAAGCTTGGAAAGCCTAAAAACACCATCCCAACTGTGAAACTGGGGGTGGGGGCATCATTTGTGGGGTTGTTTTGCTACATTTTGGGAGGGGTGCACTTCACAAAATAGATGGCATCATGGGGAAAAAGAAGAATGTGGCAATATGAAGCAACATCTCAAGAACAGCCAAAGTTAAATTTTTGGACAAAAAAGGGGTCTTTCAAAGGGACAATGAACCGAAGCAAACTCCAAAAACTGGTTAAAAAATGGCAAAGAATAACCAAGTCAATTTTTGGAGTCTATCACAAAGCCCCGATCTCAGTACTATTGAAAATTTATGGGCAAAACTGAAAAGGCAGGTGTGAGCAATCAACTACAAAATGGGGTCACCCGTTCGTAGGAGGAATGGTCAAAATTCCTCGAACTTTGTGGAAGTTTAAAGGGGTTTTTCCCCACTACATAAATTTTATCTTAACCGTTTGTTTGTAGGTTTTTTTTTTTTTAATTCAGGGATGTGTTTATTTGCTTCTACTGGCCTGCAGTGATGAGTTGAGGGAAACCGGTCTGTGCTTTGCAAACCCGCGCTGACAGCCAAATTAGGAGAGAACAAAAATTTTAGCTATAGTGCCTGGAGAGGGGTGGAGCCCATACAAAGTTGTTTTTGCAAGATTTCAAGATAAAAAGCACCTGTAGTGATAACCCGGAAACACCAAATCTAATAAATTTTAACTTTTTTCTTTCAGAAAGTATTAAAAAACCCTTAAAAACTCTCTCCCTTATTGCATTTGGGGAAATATAAATAAATTTTTGGGAATCCAATTAACCTAAAACGGGTAAGATTTATTCTGATTTCATGTCAGATGGTGAGAAATATATGCATTTGTGTCTTTTTATATAGTGTATATAAATTTCTGGTTTCAAATGTACATGTTCTATCAGTTACCACAGCCAGCATATTCTATAACTAATTGCAAACCAAACATTGCTTAAATCTTCTTAGTTTTAAGCTGAATCTTCCACATATCCTTAAGAGGCTTATCTTTTTGCACAATTTGGAATTCTGACACACTTTTAGATTGCAAAAAACCCCACCTTTTACTTTTTCAAATTTTTAGAAGGGAAAACATTCTCTTCCTTTTCCACAAAGTAGTAAATACTTAGATTTTTTAATAATACCATTTTTCATAAAAATGTTACACAGCTCAATGTATTCAGAATAAAACAGCTTTAATCAAAGCCTCATGAAAATCCTCTTATAGAGGAGTCAATGGAAAGCCAGAAAGAAGAAAAAAAAAACATCTTTTTATAAATAGAATAGTTTGTTTTATGTGGATGTGTCACAGACAAACCCTATCCATACACCCCCTTAGGGGGAATGTAGTCAAGAGATTTGTTTAAAGAGGGTGTTTAAAGGGACCAAGTTATTAGGTAATGACAGGACATGACAAGCGAGTGACAGTGCTGTGTCCCTTATTCTGTACGATGCAGTAGTTTTAAGAGTATTTAAATAGGTTTTCTCACCACAGGCTTTTGCAGACATTGAGTTGTTTCTCTCTGCGTTATAGGTTCAAATCCAAATCCCAATAGGCGTAAATTTATTCCTGAAAAGGGGGGGAAACCCTACCCCCTCCCTTCCCTTTTGAAACATTATCTCATTTTGTGTGAGCATGAGGGATCCACGCTCTGCAGATCCCTGCATGGGCAGTTTCATGCCGCAGAGCCTCACCACCCCCCACAAGCCCTTTTTAAACCCAAAAACCGCAAATTTCTAAACATGATACATACAGCCCCGAATGAGAAACAAATGTGAAAATGAAACGCTCCCCCCTTGTTATCAGTAGGAGGTAGAGGGGGAGCAGAGTGTATAAGGCTGTGTTATTTGGGGAGGGGGGGGCAGAGAGTGAATCTAACAGTTGGAGACTCTGTAATTGCCCAGATCCTTCACATAGAGCTGTCACTGGGAGAAGAGCATAAAGAGCTCAATCAGCCTTTATTACAAACAGCAGCCAGCCAGCACCTCACTGTTTCATTTTTAAACAGCTCAGAGTTTTGAAACACAAAAGGGGTGCAGGCACCAAATCCCCAGTAAAGGGGCGTGACCCACCCCGGCTCAGATCTAACTCTAGACACTTACAGATTAGCTAATAACTGCTGTACTAAATGATTTAGGCAATACAAACCAATTGCAAAAGTGCTTATTTTTACTGTCCCCATCATTACAGATATGATCTGTGTAGTGAGAAAACCCCATTAATGCTCAAATCTGACAATTTGCAGCCTGCTCTGCCAGAAAAGAGTACACTTAATTTATGAGCAGGTAACAGCCCTGACCACCTGCTGGTTATTCAGTTTCTATTTATTCAAAGTAATAGGTTAAATCAGTCATGAGTGGGCAGAGCTAGCTGAGAGCAGGTGGGCTAACCGCTCAAGAATTAAGCAAACTCTTTTCTGGCAGAGCAGATTGCAAACTGCCAGATTTGAGCATTAAGGATGACATGTCCCATTAGGGCTGCACCATTGTTTTGGTGTATTTTGCACCAAAAATCTGTTGACGTTGTATTCTCCATATACATTAAATGTCATACACCTAAACTAGGTGCATTTAATGCCAGGCATGACACTTTTGAATGTGCCTAAAGTAGGCACATCAAATATGCTAGCAATGACATGCTATGCTCCTTTTTTTTGGTATACGCCTAAATTAGGTGCATTAATATGCTATACAAGGCATACCACACGTCAGATTTTTGACAGGTTTATTTATCCAGGTGCATTATACACTCATTTAATGTGCCTTAAAACTGGCATCGAAGCGCCTCTTTTCTGACATGTCGCCCTAAATTCTCTGAAACTCCTGCATCTTAAAGAATAAGGGACACAACGTTGGAAACAGCGTTATGTCCCTTATTTACCAGTCCTCTTTCAGCTATGAACGAATGGAATGTCACCACTGTAGCCACTAATGGGCTGCAGCAGTAACATGCCATTACCTGACTACACAGTTTGAAAAGGGATTCTTTACTGTAAGAGCAGTGAGACTGTGGAACTCTCTGCCAGAGGGACTTGTCATGGTTAATTCAATAACAGAGTTCAAAAAGGGTTTGGATGCATTTCTGGAGCGTAATAATATAATAAGTTATAGTGTCTAGGATTCTGGAGAAGGGTTGTTGATCCAGGGATTTTTCTGATTGCCAGATTGGAGTCGGGAAGGAATTTTTCCCTAAAATAAGGACAATTGGCTTCTACCTCATTGGGGTTTTTGCCTTCCTCTGGATCAACACCTTAGCACAACAGGCTGAACTGGGTGGACGTCTTGTCTTTTTTCGACCTTATAAACTATGAAACTATGAAAATAAACACTCCGAACTAGAGCCAGAAGTAAACGGGAAACAGCTACAAAGTAAAACAATACATCAATTGTTATATGAGAAATGTGGTATATTTAGTGTACAGTCTGCAGGATGTAGGCAGAACTACGACTATAATGAAAACCAGAATTAGACGATATTTTTCAAATGCCCGAAATCCCAGATAGAACACTAATATGGCAGCTGTTATCTAATACCTCTGTGATATACACCAGAATGATGTAACAGCATTCCGATTCATGGTCATTGAAAGGGTCCACAGCTACGTTTTCCAAAACGCGTTGGCGTATCTGCACAATAATGCACTTCTGAGTGCTAAATGGATTGGTCATATAATGTGCACTTTGGACTTTTAAGGATTTTCCCCAAAAAATTAAGACATTTTAATCATTTTCTGCCTACAGGTGGAGCTGGTTCCGTTTTGCAGTGATTTCTATCATGGTTATGTTGTTTCTTTGTTTTTAACATTATATTTAGTTTTTACCCTGTGCTTGTATTCACATATCTTCCGTGTCTTAATTGATAATTAATAGATAATGGGATGACTCAGCACCCAATTAATACACAATTGGAACAATCACTGTGTAGCTTTATAGACCCTGCCTAGAGCTTATCTAGACCAATCATAGAGCTTATATGGAGCTTATCATAGCGCAACACAATTAAGGTTGTACACCAAAATGCATCACTTTAGACACTGGAATTTCTTTTAAAGTGTACACCTTTTCAAGTATACATTTTTTTTTTACATGCTCTGTATACTTACTGTGGATGCTGGGAATTCCTGCAGTATTATTAAGTAAACAGGATTACATAGAAACTGCCTGGCTGCCTTGTTATTGCAATCCTAGACCGGAACACTGGCTTTAACACTGTACAAGTAATTCAATGTATTTATTAAGATTGTGACAACTTTTATGTAGTTTATTGTGTGTTTAAATTTAAATGTGGGGTTCTAGTAAATATAAAATGGCATTCAGTGAATGACTGGCAAGTAAAAGGTGGTTTGAAAAGTTGCAAGGAACAAGTATAAAACTTTGGGTTAAATATGTAGTACTATGACATTTCTTCCTCATCCATCAACTGTGTGAAGCTATGTACACTGCGGCACAGCCTTGAGGTTTCCTTGACAACCAGATTCACTACCTTGGTGACAGTAACTTACTATATGATGTCAATAGACTAACAAAATTACATGCGGATGCAGAAAATCTTCCTGGAGAAAAGAGATACACATTGATTATATGTAATGGTTTACCCTTGACATTTCACATTTGTGTTTCAGAATCTTTCATTCTAGTCTTTATTCTCCCCACAAGTTAATATTTTACCTTATGTAGGACAGCCCCATCTCCGATATTCTCTACAAGGACTCCCTTACTAGCTTTAGTGGGGAGCTGTTGTAAAGCGTATTCCTAACTGTGGAAGACCTGGTAAAACTACATGATCGCCAATTCATTGAATCTGGCAAAGGTCGTCTGTAGCTTGCCTTGCCTCTGTGGGTTATTTCTATTGAAGACCTCTGGTTTAAGACTAGGTGGATATGCAGTCACTTAAAATAACCAAGAGTTTTTATTGGCATTTTTTTTTTCCACAACATTTAAGGGACACCCTCAGATTTCCGCTCTGTATTTCACTTATGTTTTCACACAGATTTCACTACTATTTGGAACACTTAGGCCATGTTCACACGGCTTAAAATGGCGCGTATTTCGGTCCGTAATTACGTGCCGAAGTGCGCCAATTACGGGCCGAAAACGGCCCATTTATTACGTTAATTCACAGTTCTCATAGAGAACTATGGATTACGTTTCCTCTCCCGAACCGGCGAATCCGCCGGGCGGGGAGATAATTGACATGTGATATTACTAGCAGGTATACGCGCCGGTGGAATTTAAAGTCAATGGGCCGGCGAAGTGCCGGCCCCCCGCTCACTCCCCCGCTCCCGCCCCTCCCCCGTCCACACGGCGTAATTGCGGGGCGTAATTACGTCCCGCAATTAAGCCGTGTGAACATGGCCTTATTAGTCCCATGTTGAATACAAATGGAAAACGTGGAAATAATCGTCAGGAGCACATGCTTTTTTTTTTTTTCCTTAGCACAATGCAGATATGGAATTTGTACAAATAAAAATATGTGACACTGTTGACAATGCGAGTAGCAGCACTTATTCTTATTAAAAATAATGTAGGTGCAATTTATATGTCTATTTTATGCACCAAAATGTGCATCTTAAATATGCCATGTGAATTCAGGTAAGGAGTTGGCAGGACTCCAGGCTGTCTGATGGCTGTCCATTTAAGCCCGCAAGATGCTGCAGTTAATAGTGCCCACAGCATCTCAATGATCAAAATGATGGACACCATAACAGAACCTGAAGGATTGTTTAATGGCTCCGGCACAGCCATCATGGCCTATGGAATGGAAGCCATGACAATAGTGTAAACAGAGCCATACCCTGTCTCCAGCTGCTGTTCCTAACTTCAGTAAGCACATTTCTCTTCCATTCCCGCACCATCCTCCTTACTTGTGTCTCTCTTAGAGACTGCCTATTACAGAGTCACTCCTGATAGGAAACATGCAAAAACCTGGTTAGTTGTCGTTGCAGGTTTGGACCCATGACTTATTGACCACAATCCTGATTCCAAAAAAGTAAATAACACAAGAATGCAATAATCTGCAAATCTCTAGAGACAATGATTTTCAAAAGGAAAACAAATAGATAGATACTAGGTTAAAAGCAAAAGGCTATAATGAAAAACTACTAACCAAAGACTATAATAAAATGAAACATAACACTCAGGAATTTCTAGTTAACAAAAAGAATCTAATATTTTAACAGCCAACAATCCATTTTTTCCTGCAAAATTTAGCAAAGATGCTAGTGACATTAAAATAATATTCTTTAAAAACCTTCCAATTTTGAGAAAAATATTAGCTGAGTTAATGGATCCTGAGGTTAAGTGTGTGTTCAAAAGAGGACGCAATATACAGTAGGTAACGAGGTATCCCCTGATTATTTCTCCATTCACAATGTAAGAGTCCTTGTTGGCTGTAAGAGGTTTTTATCCCTGTGGAGTTTGCAGCTATACAATAAAAATTCAAGTTTTTGAAAACGTCACTATAGGCAAAAAATATAATAATAAATTGTTCACAAATTGTGAAACTTATCATGCCATGTATGTGATCAGATGTAAAGCTTGTATATAATGTATGTAGGCAGCATGATCAATTAAGTAAAATCATGTATAGCAGAACATGTTACAGCAATAAAAAAAGTTATTCCCAAACATCAGGGGCTAGTAAACAATTCATAGAATGTCATGAAGGCTGTGATGGATAGGTTTGGTTACTTAGTGATAGAACATGTAAGTAGACTGGAACGGGGAGGAGACTGGGAAAAGAAAGTTACATTACGTGAGGCTTTTTGGATTTTGGCGTTAAATGTAAGGTTTCTGTACGGTTTAAATGATAAAAATGACCTCCTTTCCCCTGACAGACTGACAGCTTGCCCCAAATGCCTGATTCCAAGAACAGATATGATATATGGGATGTGGCACAGTACAGTTACCCCGTGACTTTTGGGGAAGACTGCTAGAACTACTTAGGAGAAATTAACTTAGGTCTCAAACCAGAAGTGGTTCTGTTCCATAACCTACCCTCACTGGGTTTGAATACCCACTTTGTACATGTACTGTTGTTGGGAGCTAAGAGGTGAATTTTAGAGAACTGGTTAGACACGAATATGGCTTCCCTGGATATGGTACTCACCCATGTCAAAAAATATATGCAGTTAGAAAAGGTAGCAACTGAGCGCATGAAAGACTCACAGTCTGACAAATTTTTTGCACAGTGGTAACCATTCATGACAAAATTTGTCAGATGCAGAGATTTCTCAAGTAGTGTCACCTTTTATACATTCTAATTGGTATTTGAAAGCTGACTTAGTCGGGACCACTTGGAAGACTTAAGCTTCCCCTTGATATGCCTGTTCTAAGAGGAGCCTCATTGAGCATACAAATTTATATGTGGATCAATTCTGTGTCTGAGTAAATTTGGGATTGATTGGGGAATAATAGCCGACATACAATGGGAGGACTCACCTTTGTCGTTTCCCTATCCACTTGCTTATGGGTATACCCTTCCATTCAAATTTGTGATCTTGTGTCCTGATATCTAATGAAAATGTGACGGTTAAACACCCTGGTCGCGGGCACCATCTCTCTCTTCTATGTGCATGGAGGCGTAGACTTCTTCTCTTAGGAGTCATTCGCTTACCTTTATCTTCTCCACCATGATGAGTTCTCCCAGCCATGACTCATATCTTTGAATCCTCCCTTTTCCACAAGTTTCACTTCCCTACCTGTCTCCCACATCTGTATAAACTCCCATGGGCTGGTAGTTGGAGTTGGGGGTGAGGTTATGGCAAGATAGGTGAGTTTTGTATGCTGTGTTGGGACTAGAGTAAAAGGAGTACAGACCACAACTTACAGGCACAATCTCCTTAACTCCGTAAAGATGGGGGGAGGGTGGGGTTACAGAGAATCAACCCCTTGGAGATTGTGCTGTGACCTGTAACCTCCAGGATCATTCTGTGTGTCCTAAAATCCAGCCCAAACACTCCCAGCTGATGAATTGCAGACATAGACTTCAGGGGGTGCATGGAATGGAATTTGGTACGGTCATGCTATTTGTAGCGTTCCTGTTTTTCATCATGGTTCCCAGTTTGAATGCTATGGACTTTTTGGATATGTTTCTTTAATAAAATGTTCAACAAGGGATGATGTTGGGGAGTGTTTACTTAAATAAAGGATTTTGTTGTTGCCTAGGAATTTATTTTTACTATTGTACTCTAGTGTCAAAATGGAGGAGTCTGACAAACGCCTCTACATGATGTCAACCAGCTGTGTTTTTTTCTCACCACAAGGTTGACACTTACCCCTTTCACCATTACCCTAATACCTAATGCACCAGAGGTACTGGAAATAGCCAAGTTACCATCAAAAGCAGACTAATGTAATGGTCCATTTCTAGGGAATTTCTTTTTATTTTTTAACCTTCCCAACCTGTATCAGACTGCAGCTGTCTGTTTTACCTTGGCTATTAAAAGGGGGGAATCCCACATTGTTTTACTTATTTATTATCATTATTATTCATAATAATTTACAATAATCATCATTATTGATCATAGTGAAATGCCCATTTTTAAACTTTTAATCAACAAATTAAAATAAAAACAAAACGTGGTCGACCATATTTTTGTGCATAGTGGAGAACACATTCACTCAATATACAAGTGAATGGCTCTGTCGCTGACCTGCTGTGGTATCTGGCGAAATGACTTTTTTTAGTATCCAGACAAATACCATGAACGGAAGGCGAAATTGTTATGTAAATGGGACTGTATAGTCTGTAAAATACAGTAAATTGAAATACTGCAGATTTACGTGCGGAGACTTCTCAAATTCCATTCAGGGAATTCAGTGCTGATTCCACACTAAATTAATCATTAAAAGTTTTGTGCATTCTGACAGACATTCATTTGAACGACCAGTCAGCACTGTAGTTAACACAGTGAACTACAATGTAGATTTTCCACACCACATATTTAAAATCCATGGTGCGAAAAAAAAAATATATTCATTCATTCTTTAGATAGGATTCTTGTCGGATTGCACTCTGGAAGGAGTGATGTGGGCTAGCTCTATTAAAATCCCCATCCAAATCAGGGGTAAATACTGCTTCTATAAAGTAAAAATCCTCATCAGAAATAGGAAAAGTCCTACAAGTGAACTTGTAACAGGCGGTAAATGTTTCTGGACGTCATCTGCTGCAGGAAATCCGCAATGAATCCGGCAAGTGTGAACATAGTCATCTATGAGTATATCAACACAGAGTATATCCACACAGTACAGTAAAAAACATATCCAGGTAAAACTTCATACATTTTACATGTTTTACCTGTAAAAAAACAATAAAATAAATAAATAAAAAAATAAAAATAAAAAAAAAACACAGCTAATTACTGCACTCTAAACCGTGGAGCCAATCACAGCATTTCAGAGGGTTAGTAAGAAAGATAAACAAGTTCCTTTGCTGCTGATAAGACACAGTAGGGATCAATGTCACGATCTTGGCCAGGACTTAAAGAGCACAAAGAGGTGGTCAGTAATTAGAGAAGCTTGTGTAAACAAGCAGGAGAGGAAAAACTGCTCTAATAATGAAAGAAAGCAAAATCAGAACAGCAATTTATTGGGTAATCATGTTTATTTTTCTTTGCCTACATGTTTAAAGGTAATCAACATGAAGTAGGAATACTCTTTAAATGACAGTTGACAAAAAAAAACTAAAGACAAGATTTGACTAATGTCACACCAGTGTTAAAAAGTTTTAAAATATTGCCAATAGGACAGACAGCAATCCTGAGAGGTTTCTTTTACAATTTGCATTACCAATTAAATAACAGTTTAGGAGATCTAACTAAAGGTGCTCCAAATTTGTTATCACTTGTGAAATATAATAATTTACTTGAACAGACATGTCAGAGGAAGTCACAGGTCCTCTTTAAAACTACATAGAAAGTAAGTGCGGTTTGAGTGGTAAGAGATAGACAAACATACCAAACTTGTCATTCTTTGAAAAAGCAGGGGAAAAGAAATCCCTTTAGCTTCTATCATAAAAAAGATGGCACTGCCTTAATCCGCCTACTGTTAAGGTCCCAAGTCGATACCGGTCGCTAAGCTATCGGCTTGGGACCTTGGCGTTAGGCCAACAGCAGTGGCGCCGGGGACAAACTGTATGTGTGTCCTCTGGATGCACATACAGTGGTTACAGAAAGTATTCAGACCAATTTACATTTTTCACTCTTTGTTTCATTATAGCCATTTTGTAAGATCAAAAAAGTTCTTTTTTTTTGCTCATTAATGTACACTCTGCACCCCATCTTGAAAGAAATAAGACACAAATGTAGATTTTTTGGAAATTTATCAAGTCTCTCCAGAAATGCTCAATTGGGTTTAAGTCAGGGCACTGGCTGAGCCAGTCAAGAATAGTCAAAGAGTTGTTCTGAAGTCACTGCTTTGATATTTTAGGTTTGTGCTTAGGGTTATTGTCTTGTTGGAAGATGAACCTTTGGCCCAATCAGAGGTCCTCTGGAAGAGGTTTTCATCAAGGATATCTCTGTACATAGCCGCATTCATCTTTCCTTCAATTGCAACCAGTCGTCCTGTCCCTGCAGCTGAAAAACACTCCCCTAGCATGATGCTGCCACCACCATGTTTCACTGTTGGGATTGTATTGGGCAGGTAATGAGCAGTGCCTGGTTTTCTCCACACATACCACTTACAATTAACACCAAAAAGTTCAATCTTCATTGTATCAGACCACAGAATCTTATTTCTCATAGTCTGGGAGTCCTTCATGTGTTTTTTTGCAAACTGTATGCAGCTTTCATACGTCTTGCACTGAGGAGAGGCTTCTGTCGGCACACTCTGCCATAAAGCCTCAACTGGTGGAGGGCTGCAGTGATAGTTGACTTTGTGGAACTTTCTCCCATCTCCCTACTGTATCTCTGGAGCTTAGCCACAGTGATCTTGGGGTTCTTCTTACCTCTCTCACCAAGGCTCTGCTCCCACGATTGCTTAGTTTGGCTGGACTGCCAGGTCGAGAAAGAGTTGTGGTCATCCCAAACTTCTTCCATTTAAGGATAATAGATGCCACTGTGCTCTTAGGAACCTTGAGTGCTGCAGAAATTCTTTTGTAACCTTGACCAGATCTGTGCCTTGCCACAATCCTGTCTCTAAGCTCCTTGAGGTTGTTCCTTAGACCTCATGATTCTCATGTGCTCTGAAATGCGCTGTGAGGTCTTATATAGACAGGTGTATGCCTTTCCTAATCAAGTCCAATCAGTTTAATTAAAAACAGCTGGACTCCAATGAAAGTGTAGAACCATTTCAAGGAGGATCAGAAGGAAATGGACAGCATGTGAGTTAAATATAAGTGTCATAGCAAAGGGTCTGAATTCTTACTACCATGTGATATGTCAGTTTTTCTTGGTTAATAAATTTGCAAAAATATCTACATTTCTGTTTTTTTTCTTTCAAGATGGGGTGCAGAGTGTCCATTGTGCAAAAAAATGTGTAAAAAAAACTTTTTTGATCATACTAAATGGCTGCATTGAAATAAAGAGTGAAAAATGTAAAAGGGGTCTGAATACTTTTCGGACCAACTGTACAGTTGCAGATTTCTGAGGAGAACAGAGCGAAGGCTCTCGACTCTGCAAAGTACTCTGTTGAGTCGCAAGCATGCTTGCGGCTCACCGGAGTACACAGCACAGGCGGCGTGAGAGTGTCATCATGCTGCCTATGCAGGAAGAAGACAGGCAACAGCTGGAGGTTCAGGGAGCGGGGGAAAGAGGAGTACTGTTAATTTTTAGTTAGCCATCTCTACCTGCTGTGGGACATGTAACCTGCCTATATACCTACTGAGGGACCTATAACCTGACTATATACTCACTGGGGGAATTATAACCTACCTATATAACAACTGCAGGATCTATAACCTACCTATATACCCACTGGGGGACCTATAACCTGCCTCTGTACCGACTGGGGAACCTATAACCTGCCTCTGTACCTACTGGGGGACCTATAGCCTGCCTATCTAACTGCTGTGGAACCTATAACCTGCCTATATACCTAATGGGGGAGCTATAACCTACCTATATACCTTCAGGGGTATTGCGTTGTGAAGTCGCTAACAGTCATTAAGTCAGTGTTAAGGCCTCAAGTCGATTGATAAGAGCCTGCGGCCGGAAGTAAGGCAAATGAGGACATGGCAGTGGTGGGCGCCTTCACAAGGCTCCCGGTTGCCATGTCCAGGCATCAGATCGCCACAGCTATGCTGCAGGAATGCCGATCGCCGGGGAGAACGGTGCGCAGCACCGCTCTTTATTCATTTAGACGCCGCGGCCATCTTTGCCGCGGCGTCTAAGGGGTTAAACAGCGCGGGCGGCTGACGGTGCCCGTTCGCGCTGTAACGGCTGGGTGTTAGCTGCTATTAGCTGTTACCATTAAAGCATTAAGATGCAACATTAAATGCAACTACCATATGTAAGGTATTAGAAAATGTTTTCATATCAGCCCCCCATGACAAGATACCATTCAATTGCCGAATAAAGACCCTCAGGCCCACTCTGCCACAAGCAGGGTTTAATAGGAGATCACTAAAATAAGTACTGCAGTACTGCTTGTCAAAAGTATAAAAAATGCAAAGTAAAAACATTACCAAAAAAGGCTTTTCCCAAAAACTAAAAAAGGAACATAGCCAGGCTGTAACAAAGTCAAGGACAGGGAGTTGAGGGATAAAAGGCTAGAAGGGGCTGATAACGGTGTACTGGAAAGTTGGTGCCTTGAGGCCTTTATGATTCTTGTACTGCGGTAGGAGTAGTCTCTAGAAGGGTTGTAGTAAATGAAGCCAGGTATATGGGGTGTATTCCCCTTTGTGAACCTTTGTATAATTTGTTGTATTTTGCCAGTTTGTTTGTGCTGAGCCATAATGGTTAGTGTGGAGATGGCATTGACCTAGGGATTGCTAAACCATTGTCATCTGCAATCATGTCTTTAAATTGAAATTTATCAACTTTATCGTCAGACAAGATTTTCACACAAGGACAAAATTGTTGGTACATACCGTTAAAGAAGGAAAAACCCAAAATGCTCACTAAAATAACTGTCAAAAGTAATAACACATTTAAATTGACTAAAAATCAAATAATGGATATCAGACAGACATTGTGTTGGATTTGTGGTTTAAGCGAAGAAAAAAAAAACTGATCTGGACAAAAATGATGGTACAAAAGTTTGAAAATTTTATAATCATAAGGACATGTTAAACAAAGTGTCCTGAAATAAGCATCACAGGTGTCTTCAAGCACGTATTCAAATATGTTAAAGATAAAGGCTATAAGTCCATCTCCAAACAGCTTGATGTTTTTGTTACTACAGTTGCACATATTTCTTTACGTTTGAGGTCTATGGCACTGTAGCCACCATCCCTGAAAATTGATGACAAATTGAGGAGACATATAATATGAATGGAGACGAAGGAGCCCAGAACAGCTTCTAAATGGATTAAAGGTGTACTACAGGGTACGTTGATGCATCAGTGTCAGATCGCACCATCCATTGTTGTCTTTGCCAAAGTGGACCTAATGAAAGACGACCAAGGAAGAAACTACTGTTGGTAAATCATAAAAAGTGACACTGAAATTTGCCAAAAGGCATATTGACAAGCCATAAAGCTTCTGGGTGAGTGTCCTTTGGACAGATGAGAAAACTTGAGCTTTTCACACATCAGCTCTATGTTCACTGACACAAAAATGAAGCTTACAAAGAAAACATTGTACCTACTTTGAAACATGGAGGAGGCACGGTTAGGTTTTGGGGCGGCTTTGCTGCATCTGGAACAGGGTGTCTTGAATCTGTATGGGGTACAATGAAATCTTAAGACTATTAAGGCATTCTAATGCGAAATGTGCTGCCCAGTGTCAGTAGTATAATGTTGTACCTTGTTAGCCATAGAAAGTAGTAGAAGAGTGAAGAAATCAGGCGATACCTTTTAGAGGCTAACTTAGTATATTTGATTGTGAGCTTTCGAGAGTACTAGCTCCCTTCTTCAGCCATGATGTTATACAAGAAACTGAAAATTTATAGACTTTTTATACATAAAAAAGACAAGGATCTTCAAAGAAACTGAGAATCTTTAAAAATAACAAACTGCAATATAAGCAGAGAAGTCATTTACAACAGGTCAAGAAATAAACAATCTGGAAACTTGTGAGGCGTGACAGAGGGATCAGTAAGGCCGTGTTCACACGGCTTATTCCCGACGGATTTGTGAGCCGTATTGAGCTCACAAATCCGCCGTGAATAAGGTGCGGGACGGGGGCGGGCCGGAGCGCGGCGGGGTGGTGCCGCTCCCCGGCCCCATAGACTTGCATTATCCACGGCGTATTGCGCCTGGATAATGTGCATGTCACTTTCTCCCCGCCCGGCGGATTCGCCGAGCGGGGAGGAGCGACGGAATCCACTGTTCTCTATGAGAGCAGTGGATTACCGTAATGACAGGGACGGATTGGCGCCGTACTGCAGCGCAAATCTGGCGCGGAGTACGGCGCCAATCCGTGCCCAAATAAGCCGTGTGAACGAGGCCTAATTGTTCCTCTTAACTCTTTGCTCTCAGGTGTGATTTATGGATCTCACAGTTCACACATAGTGTGACATGAAACTAGCATGGATATTTAGCCCATTTTGCAGAGTTTTAAATTTTTGCATCAATTAAATTCCCATTCCTTTCTCTCTCTCTGCGTCTTAAAATGTCCCATTAAAACCACAATCTTCAACAGAATGGTCATCTCTGGATAAGTGTGTTGCTACTGGAAGATCAGTTCTGCTGTTATTAATGGTGAATCTGTGTGAATTCATGCGCTGGCCGAGTCTCTGCCCTGTTTCCCCCACATATAGTCCTGTGGTGTGACATTGCACACACATAATCAGATACATCACATTGCTAGACCTGCAGGAAAATGTCCCCCTAATTATGTGTACTTGTTGTGACTGTGGGACAGGTACACTGTCAGTGGTGTGTATGTGCCTGCAGGTCTTGTACCTGTTTTGCAGGCAGGGTGAGGTGCCATTTTCAGTTGGGGCCTTCAGGGTGCTCCGGACAATAATACGCCGCAGGTTTGGTGGTTGCCGAAAGGAAAGGAGAGGGTGGACTGGAAATATTTCTTTGAGTCTGTTGTCCCTATGTAACACAGGTTGAAGTTCCTGGGTCTCTGTATGTAAGTAGATTGTCTCTGTTGATGGCTGTTGCTTTGTTTATTTGGTTGTCCGTCGATTTTGGCCTGTATCCCAATTGGAGAAATTTCAAGGTCTGTCTTGTCGGAGCAAATACGATTGTATCGTATAGCCTGGCTGTATATAATGAATTGTTTTGTGTGCTTGGGGTTGAAGCTGTCGTTTCTGAGGTAGGCTGTTCTGTCTGTGGGTTTGTGGTATATTGATGTGAGTAGCCGATGGTCTTTGATGTGTATTGTGGTATACAGAAAGTGAATTTTGCTCTCTGAATAGCTAAGTTTAAGGTTGATGGTGGGGTGAAAGTTATTGAAGTCATTGTGGAATTTAAGTAGGGCCTCCTCGCCCACAGTCCAGATGACAACCATATCATGGATAGCATATCTATCCACATGCACCACCAAACCCATGATGTACCTCCGTTATATCGATGATATCCTTGTCATCTGGACTTAGGGTTAAGTTAAAGGGGTTGTATCATTTCATTAAATGGTCTTCAGAATAAGGGGACAGTGAAAACAAACAACTTTGCAATTGGATGTCATTAGCAAAGTTGTCTTGTTTTCACAGTGTCCCTTATCTTCTGTTTCTGTAAACACAGCATTCCTGTCTCTCTCACTCAAGAGTAAGGGACCAGCAGAAATTTCATTCTGCATAGCCAGAAGAAACACAATAACACTGTAGGGCTTCTACAATCAGAAAACAACAGAAATGTGCCTCGATCCCTGCTTCTCTCACTCAGATTAAGGGGCCGTAGCCATTTCCCTCTGCACACCCAGCAGAAACACCCTGCAGCTGATTCTACAATCAAAAAAACAGCAAAATTGTGCCATGGTGCCTAACTCTCCTGCATAGAAAGGAGATCTGTGCCGTTCATAGGAACACTGGATTCAACTGTAACAAACCTCCACCTGAGAGAGGAGAAGAGATCATAGAAGACTGAGTTCATAGAAGACTGTTTAGATTGAATGCAGGTATGTGGTATTTAAACAGCTCTAACAAAATAAAACAACAGGGAGAGAAACAGTGAGATGTGGAATCAGAAAGAGAGGGGGGGGGGGCGACCGTGCTAGGGAGCCAGCATGAACAGTGAAGGGTAGGGATGACGTCATCACCCTTCAGTTAAGAAAGACCCAGCTGGGAGGGACAGAAACGCACCTGGATTTGTAGAGCTGAGAAATTAAAAATACTTTGAAACACACGAACTGAAGAAGCGATACATCCCCTTTAAGGGTACCTCTATTTTTTGTCAAGGTCAGTTTCATAAATTGTTTAAAAAAAAAATGGGATTGAACCATAATTCAGAAAGCAATGTCTAAATTTTCATTAGTTGATTTTCAGTATATTTACTACTACTTTTGTTAGTTTCTGGTTACTTCAGTGACTGTTGTGGATTTCACCTTTCTTTAACAGAAGGGCACCAATAATTTTGTTTACGTGTGTACGTTTTGAGGATCTTAACATTTCTTGATTATATCAAACTTTTCATTCGGGACCTTTCTTTTGCCCAAAGCATGTGAACTACAGGCTTTACCTGTACAGGAACCAGAAGTCAGTAACAACCCATCCAATCCACACAGGCAAAGAAATCAAACCATAGATGTCCATAATTATATGTGGTATAGAGAAATGACAAAATGATAAAATATTGAACACACAAAGAAAGATAGGTGCAAAAAAAAGTCATGACACCAGCTGAAATTTATCAGTAATTAGAAAGCAATCCTGACGCTTAGTGAAAAATAATATCAGCCGGTTCAACTGATGGCCTATAAAAAAGTGTCTCAGTACCAAGGTGCCACACAAGAAACATCTCATGATGGGTAAAAACAGTGAGCTGTCTCGAGACCTTCGCAACCTTATTATTGCGAAACATACTGATTGCCTTGGTTACAGAAGAATTTCTAAACTACTAAAGGTTCCAGTGAACACTGTTGGGGCCATAATCAGGAAGTTGAAAGAACATTATTTCACCATAAATGGCCACAATTAAATGCTCCCTGCAAGATTTCGGACAGAGGAGTGAAAAGAATTATAAGGAGAATTGTCCAAGAGCCAAGGACTACCTGTGTAGAGCTATAGAAAGGACCATAACCAGCAGGTACAATTTTTTCAAAGAAAAGTAATGCTTTCAACCTCCATGCCCTGTATGTACACTCATAACACAAGACTCCATTGCTGAACAAAAAACATGTTTAAACATAATTAAAGTTTGCTCAAGAACATTTAGACGAGCCTGTGAAATACTTAGAGAATATAGTCAGGTCAGATGAGACCAAAGTTTAACTCTTTGCATGCCATAATACACACCATGTTTGGAGGCCAAAAGGCAATGTATATTACAACAAAAACACCATACCAAAAGTGAAGTCTTCAGGTGGGAACATCATGATGAATTGTACAAAATGTACAAAGACATTCTTGATAAAAATCTGCTGCCATCTACCAGAATGATGGAGATGAAATGTAGGTGGACATTTCAGCAAGACAATGATCCAAAACACACAGACAAGGAAACTGTCAATTGGTTTCAGAGGAAGAAAGAAAAGGTACTAGAATAGCCGTGCCAATCTCTGGGAGGAACTAACGCTCAGGACTTCAGAGAAGGATTTGAAGATTATGGGGGACATGTATGAAACTGTCTGGGTCTAAGATTTTCTTTGTTGCCCACGCCCAAACCCAATTTAGAGCTCCGCTTTCATTTTTGACAGATTATGAAGATGAAACGGTCGGGGTAAGATTTGGTTGCTATGGGCAACAAAGGCAGTCTTAGACCTAGACCGTTTTCATACATGTAGCCCAATGTGTGGAAGAATGGGCCAAAATCCCACCTGAGCAATGCATGCAATTAGTTTATCCATACAGGAGGTGTCTTGAAGCTGACATCACCAACAAAGGTTTTTGTACCAAGCATTAAATACGTTTCAGTAAGCATGTTCAATACTTTTTTTTCATATCTTAATTTATGCAAATTTATGGTTTGCTTCCTTTACCTGTATGGATTAAATGGATTGTTACCGACATCTGGTAAGAATTTAGGGCGACATATATGAACGGGCTTTTCGCCTGTTTTCTGGCGTATCCTGCGCCTCACTGGCCCGAATCCCGTCGGACGCAGGGATGCGATGTTAGGTGCAGCGTTCGCCACTTTCGGATACGCCTAACATGAAGGGGCGTGTAATGGGCGCGGTGTGGACGTTCCGGGGAGAGACGTGGCGCGTTCGAAAACTCCAAGGCATGTATGATCGCGGCTCGGCACAGTGAGGCTCATTGCAGCGCTCGCCAGCTCCGATAGACAGACCTAGTTGATTCTGGTCTAATACCCGGAGGAGGCGAAGTAAAGCGAGACGGAAACAGAAGGAAAATATAGAAGATGCAACAGAAATCTCGGCCACGTGGGGCTGGAGTATGATTCACGTTAAAGAGGGCACGTTTATTTGGAAAGGGGAAAGCGAGCGAGTTTTATGGGTTTTCAGCAATCTGAAATTTAAAACTGTAGTCCCCGAAAAAAAATGAAAATACTCCCGAAGTTGACCATTCTATATAAATTCCAATAATATGGGGTAACAAAAAAAAAAAAATATTATTCAAAAAATTTAATTTTTTTTTCTTTTTTTTTCGTTAGCCAATGTTCAATAGTAGGGTGTAACAAAATAAAGAAATAAAAAATAAATTTTTTTAATTTTTTTTTTTTCATTACCCCATTTTATGTTTTATTACATACCGGCCCACTTTATTGGAAAAACCTGTAGTAAGGGGTTGGCCCCCCCTTTTGCCTTCGAATGCCTCAATTCTTCGTGGGTAGATTCAACAAGGTGTTGCAACGTGCTCAATTGGTACCAAGGGGGGCCCAAAAGGGGCAAGAAAATATTCCCCAACCTGACACCACCCCACCAGCCGGGAACCCTTGATACAAGGGAGGTGGATCCATGCTTTCATGTTTTTGACCCAAATTTACCCCACCATCCGAATGTCGCGCGAAAACGAGACTCCCCAGACCAGGCAACGTTTTTCCAAACTTCTACTGTCCAATTTCGATGAGCTTGGGCAAATTGGAGCCTCAGTTTCCTGTTTCTTAGCTGAAAGAGTGGCACCCGGTGTGGTCTTCTGCTGCTGTAGCCCATCTGCCTCAAAGTTCGCCATACAGTGCGTTCAGAGATGCTCTTCTGCCTACCTTGGTTGTAACGGGTGGCTATTTGAGTCACTGTTGCCTTTCTCGCAGCTCGAACCAGTCTGCCCAGTCTCCTTTGACCTCTGGCATCAACAAGGCCTTTCCGCCCACAGGACTGCCGCTCACTGGATGTTTTTTCTTTTTCGGACCATTCTCTGTAAACCCTAGAGATGGTTGTGCGTGAAAATCCCAGGAGATCAGCAGTTTCTGAATACTCAGACCAGCCCTTTCTGGCACCAACAACAATGCCCACGTTCAAAGGCACTCAAATCACCTTTCTTCCCCATACTGATGCTCGGTTTTGAACTGCAGGAGATTGTCTTGACCATGTCTACATGCCTAAATGCACTGAGTTGCCGCCATGTGATTGGCTGATTAGAAATTAAGTGTTAACGAGCAGTTGGACAGGTGTACCTAATAAAGTGGCCGGTGAGTGTATATCCAAATAAACGCGCCTCTTTTAACTTAGCCAATCACAAACAGAGCTCGCTCTGTATTTCTTTTCCCCATAGAACTCTATGAGAAGGTAGCTCAGCCGCTGATTGGCTAAACAGGACGAGCCCCTCTTCCCCTTAACCAATCACAGTACTAGAATATTTCCCATAGACAGTAATAACTTTTAGGGCGCCCTTCTATCGCGCCCTTCTTTCTCCATTCAAAATAGACACACTACTGTACAAATGATTGGTGGATTCATATCTGCCGCCTGGGCTCAACCAATCAGCTCTTTTCCTGCTTTTTTACTGTATTTTTAATTGTCCGCCTTTTCATTTGATTGGTCCATACTTCTCCATAGCTTATAATGGGTTACTGTCACTCCTATTCTGATTGGTTGGTTTCTGCCGACCAATGAGAAGAGCTTAAAGAATTTGAATTACCGTATTTCCCGGCAATTCTCTATATCCCAATTCCTATGTTTATATCCAATTCTATGTTTATAGAAGGTTCAGCTCTCTTTCAGATAATATTTTACACCTAATAAAAATGATTTTTTTAATCCTACTCCATGCCGCACGGAGCTGTGAGCCGAGATTTAATTTCCCCCATCTCTCCATAGACTACAATGGGACAAAATAGCTCGCGCTCTGATTGGCCGGGGTAGCCAAGCCCCCGCTAGCTCAACCAATCAGCTCTTTTCTGCATTTTTGCTGTATTTTGAACTGTCCCGCCTTTGATTTTGATTTGTCAATACTTCTCCATAGGTTATAATGGTTCACTGTCGCTCCTATTCTGATTGGCTGTTTTCTGCCGACCAATAAGAATAGCTTACAGAATTTGAATTACTGTATTTCCTGGCAATTTTCAATATCCAAATTTCTGATGTAACGCCGTTCTTGATTTTCGGAAAGTGATTTTATTTATGTATTTTTTTAGTAGGTTTGAGCTCTTTTTCTGATAATGTTTTACACCTAATAAAGGCGATTCTTTTATTCAAACTCCATGCTGCACGGACATCTTTAATGATTTCTCGCTGTTTTCCAGCCTGTCTTGAATCGGAATACATGTTAGGCGCAGTCCCGCACTGCGCCTCACACACTGGTGAGGCGCGGTGAACTTTTCACCGCATGTATGAGCGCACTACGTCGGGCGACGCATCTTAGGCGCAGTCCCGCACTGCGCCTCACACACTGATGAGGCAGACTTTACACCGCATGTATGAGAGCGCCCGGCGCCAACATACATGAGGCGCAAATTTCGCTGGAAAACTGGCGAAAACATGCGCTCCGACATGGCGAGATTCATACATGTCGCCCTTAATGTCAATAGGACCTTTACAAATATATTTACATAGAAAATTGGAGACATGTTCAATATGTATTTCACCTGCTGTATATGGCAAGGTTTTTAAAGAATGTAGTCTATTTCAGTCCAGTGCAACCCATATAAAAGCCAACATGGGAGTCTTAGGACACAAGAAAATTAAAGGGGTTTCCTCACTACAAAGATTAGCTTTTACCATGTAGGGAAAGAGTAAATGAAGATGTTAACCAAATAGAATGCTTTATTTTTGTTTGTTGAGGAGATTTTGAAGTGATTTTACCAGCTCTGAATGCACTCAGGTTTCTCTATGTTACCAACTTACTCTGTCCTACTCTTCCTTGCTGTTTGTCTTATCTGACAGCAGGGATGAGGTTATCACACAGTTTGGCACACAGAACTGCCAGCAGTTTGAGAGCTTGAGTGTTATCTGATGTAACAGACAAAGGAGACTAGTTACTTTTGTTTACTTTAGCTCTGAAGCTTTTCTGGACTTTAGATAAACATCTTCTGCTCTCATGTCAGAGTAATTTGCAGACCTTTGAATACAGAGCTGAGATGCTAATCACTGCCATAGAACCACACACAGTCTGACCAGGAAGAGACAAGATGCATGAATGAAAGCTACTTTTAGCTCTGAAACAGCATGGGGAGACAACCCCTTTAATTGCAATGGTGTAAGCAAGCTGCTGTCAAAGTAAATATAATCATGGTAAGCATTAAAAGGGGTCAAGACACACAATGAGAACAATAGGGCAGATTTATCAATACTCTCTAACAGACTAAACAGTCTTACAATGCAGCAAATATATTATACTGTTAATAAATGTGAGGAAAGTTAGAACTGTCTAGTCTAACTTTACACCTTATACTAGTTGGCTTATTTTCTGCCACTAATTGCCAAAACCCCTTTTATCAGACAGGGTGCAGTCTGTCGAGAAACTGTCTGAAACACATAAATAATAGATGTAGGGTAAAGCATTTAAGCCATTATTTTTGGCGCAAGTTGTGCCATAATTCTGTCACAATTTACATAATAACTGTGCCTAATTGTTTCACTCATATCTTGTTAACTATGACAGCTCTGGAATACCAAAAGAAAAGTCTGTACTGAACCAAACATTTTAACTTAATCCACTCCTTTTTAATATTCATTTAAATAAGTCTTGGTACACTAATTGGATAGTACATAAAAAAAAGAGTGAGGAGAGGCAAAGGAGTAGGTAGTTGCTGACAGTAAAGTTTGAGGTATCTGTTGGGGGAACCGTGAAAAAAGGTACCCCGACAGATACTGCGACGTAGTTGTGGAAGCTCCATAGAGACTATTAGAGGAAACGCAGTCCCCGTAGGCTTACATTAGTTCTATTCTGCGCTAATATATGCTGTCTAAGCTCGATGGTAGACTATGCTTTTGAGTAAAGCACTCACTCATCATTTTACTAAATGGATGGACATGGTGACCAGCTAGAAAAATCCAGAAGAGCATTGTGAACGAGGTACAAGCTTTCACTCTCAGTTTTAGTCCCTCCCGCGCCCCAGTTGTTACTTGCATCAAATAAATTCTGCATTTTTTCTACAGCTACTTATTTTTGCAAACAATAAAAAAAAAATTAGAAATGGCATTACCGCCGTACACAAAATCCAGTCTGCCCAGAACATCAGCAAAGCGTACCCTAGGGTAGTATAGGCAGCATACCGTAATGTCAAGCCCTACTTCTCTATGAGAGATATACAGGGAGAGCTATGATTACTGTAATTACAGGACGTATTTTGGGGCGAATTGCAACGCAATTACGCCCAGAAATAAGTCCTAAAAGATGCCGTGTGGACATACTTTAAAGGTTCGTTTTATTTCAGCCCCTCCTTGATTTGATCACAGATTTGTTTTCTGGATTTTATACAAAAAACAAAAGTATACATTAGGGTAATGTTTCTTTAAATGATCTGAAAATCTCACTATTGATCCCAGTTATATCATAGGACTGGGTGCCTATTTGAATTAGCCGAGTCATCTCTCACAGTACCAAAACATGGTATGCCAGTAATCTTCTATGTATGTTATACAATGAATTCAGCCCAGCATAAAATTAGTACTGTATCTATGTTCTAACCAGTCAAAACTTGACTCCATTTTGAGCAAAGAGAACATCTTCAAATTTCATTCATCTGCTTATCTGTAAAGGAAAAAGAACTGCTAACATCTTCCACTGCCCATGAAGTCATCACCTGTACCAATAGGACTGCTAGTGTCTTTATCATCTCAGACTGACAGTCTAGAAGAGAGCGACAACTGGCTGCATCTGTATTGTAGAGAAACAATTGGTAGACAATATATTGCTTTTCCTATGACTTACATGGCAGAACTTTCTACAGCCTCCATTTGAGCTCCGTGTTAGCTAAACCATACTATAGAAAATAACACCACCTGTACATAATGACAATTAGCATTGTATCAGTAAAGCAATGTATTTGAATTGTGAGAAATCGCCTTTACACATTAGGAACAGATATGTCATGAAGCATCCCCTCAACATCACTGCCAATATTCATAGGGATAGTCACCATATTCTCATTACTACGTTTCCTATGTACACCTCTTATCAAATGCTTAGGCCTACAAATAAGCAAAAGGCTAAATACACAGAAGGACAGCAAACAAATCACTTGCCTCATAAATAAGAGCAAAGTAAGCATTTAAAGCACTGATTGGCCGGTCCTACCATTCTCATCCTTCATCAAAGTTGTCAGTTCCTAAGACCATTAGAACCCCCTCTAAGGTCCCCCATTTCCACCCACACACGTCTTCCCCATCCAAATGAAAACAGAATCCACCAATTTCTTATTTTAAGGATACAAGATAAGGGAAATGTGCAGTAGCAGCAGTGTTGGGCACAGAATGCCCTGAAACATACCAGCAGAGAGAGAGAGGATGGCATTCTTTACCTGGCTCGGCTGTGTCCAGCCCTGTTGGGGGGATAGCACACTCACTATCGGTTGCTTTACGTTTCTTCGACATCTGCAGAGTGCTCTTGAGATTGTGGTGCTTCAGGGATGATGGTTTGATTGAGTGGTGGAGTGAGATGAAAAAAACACGCTTTGCTATGGGGAGAGAGACTTTGGAGTGGCTGGAGAGCAAGTAGGAGGCAGGGACTATGAGGAGAAATTCTACAAATCACAATTCCATCAATGCAATTCTCTATTCTATTCTTCTGTTTTCCAGCTGCCGGAGAGAACACATAGGAGAGAATGAGAGGGAAGCCCTGGACATGGTCATTACTGGCACATTGGAGAAGAGCTGAAACATTGTCTGCAAAAGCCGCTTTCCCAAGCTCCGGATACTGGGTCATGTGTCTTGCTCACCATCATAGTACACCCAAGGTAAGGCTCAGGTAGAGAGTGGACTGTGTTCTGCTGCCTGCTCCATACAAGGGTCCACCACTGCTCTTTGAGTCAGCAGTACTCATCTCCATAGATTTTCTAGGAGCTGGCGCCATCAACCTGGCATTGAGCCTCCTTCCAGCCAAAGTCAACAGGGTGCTCTGTGAGGGGAAAAACGAGCTATGACACAGGTTTAAGTCCACAATGTATTGAACACTGCTAGAACACTCCGTCTATGTATGTATGTATCCATCTACCTATGTATCCATCTATCCATCCATCTCGTATCCATCCATCCATCTCGTATCCATCCATCCATCCACATATCCATCCATCCACATATCCATCTACCTTTCTATCCATCGATCCATGCATCTACCTTTCTATCCATGCATCTCTCTATACATCTATTTATGCATCTACCCATTTATCTATCTAGGCATCTACCTATGTATATATCTGTCTATGTATCTATCCATACATACATCTATCTATCTATGTAACTATATACCTACCTATCCATGCATCTATCTATTTATGTATCTATCTATGCATCTACCTATCCATCCTTCTATGTATCTACCTATCCCTCTATGCATCTATCCATTCATCTACCTATTTATGCATCTACCCATCTATCTATGCATCTACCTATGTATACATCCGTTTACCTTTGTATCCATCCGTCTATCTATGCATCTATCCATCCATTTATCTATGTATCTATCTATCCATTGATCTATCTATGTATCTATCTATCCATCTATGTATCTATCCATTGATCTATCCATCTATGTATCTATCCATTGATCTATCTATCTATCCATCTATGTATCTATCCATTGATCTATCTATCCATCTATGTATCTATCCATTGATCTATCTATCCATTGATCTAGCTATCCATCTATATATCTATCCATTGATCTATCTATCCATCTATATATCTATCCATTGATCTATCTATCCATCTATATATCTATCCATTGATCTATCTATCCATCTATATATCTATCCATTGATCTATCTATCCATCTATATATCTATCCATTGATCTATCTATCCATCTATATATCTATCCATTGATCTATCCATCTATATATCTATCCATTGATCTATCTATCTATCTATCTATCTATCTATCTATCCATCTATCCATTGATCTATCTATCTATCCATCTATGTATCTATCCATTGATCTATCCATCTATGTATCTATCCATTGATCTATCTATCCATCTATGTATCTATCTATTGATCTATCTATCTATCCATCTATGTAACTATCCATTGATCTATCTATCTATCTATCTATCTATGTATCTATCCATTGATCTATCTATCTATCTATCTATCTATCTATCTATGTAACTATCCATTGATCTATCTATCTATCCATCTATGTAACTATCCATTGATCTATCTATCTATCTATCCATCTATGTAACTATCCATCTATCTATCTATCTATCCATCTATGTAACTATCCACTATCTATCTATCTATCTATCTATTTATCTACCCATCTATGTATCTATCCATTGATCTATCTATCTATCTATCCATCCATGTATCTATCTACCTATCCATCTATGTATCTATCCATTGATCTATCTATCTATCCATCCATCTATGTATCTATCTATTGATCTATCTATCCATCTATTAATCAATCTATCCATTAATCTATCTATCTATCCATCCATCTACCTATGTATCTATCTATCTATCTATCGATCTATCTATGCATCTATCCATGCATCTATTTATCCATACATCTATGTATCTATACATCTATCTATCCATTAATCTATCTATCCATACATCTATGTATCTATCCATTAATCAATCTATCTATCCATCCATCTACCTATGTATCTATCTATCTATCTATCCATCCATCCATCTGTCTATCTATGCATCTATCTATCCATACATCTATGTATCTATGTATCTATCTATCTATCCATTAATCAATCTATCCATCTACCTATGTATCTATCTACCTTTCTATGTATCTATGCATCTATCTATGCATCTATCTATCTATGCATCTATCTATCTATCTATCTATCTATCTATCTATCTATCTATCTATCTATCTATCTATGCATCTATGCATCTATCTATCCGTTAATCAATCTATCCATCTACCTATGTATCTATCTATCTACCTTTCTATGTATCTATCCATTTACCTATGTATCTATCTATGTATCTATGTATCTATCTATCTATCGATGTATCTATCTATCCATCTCCCTACCTACCCCAGCAGTGTCTGAAGGAGAGGACCGGTGCAGGTCACCTACCATAGAACTTCTCCTGGGCTGCTGCTATTTATGATATTGTTACCAGGCAAAAGTTGCGGTTACCTGTGGTAATGATGCTTGTGCCTTCATTGGTTTATATTGGCGGAGCTCTTGAGCCGCTGCAGACCGTCCAGCGCTCCTGAACAGCTGAAGTGACTGTGTGGATGGGAGTAGTATGTGTGTTACTCCGGGAGCAGCCTGGCGTCTCTGCTGGGAACTTAAAGAGTTTCTCTTGTACAAGAAGCTGAAGCTCAAGTCCAACGGGAGGCAATGACGTCAGCAGCTCTATCGCTACGCGCTGCCATTCATTGACATGTTAATGGGGCACAGACGCACGCAGTCGGAACGCGTCACGATCAGCAGCTGCCAGGTCGTGGACGCGCTCCGTACAGTGTACGGGCAAACAGTGGCAGGAAGTTTCGAGCTTTCCAGTTAGTGCTGCTTGTGTACACGGGGAAAGTATTGGATGTTCCATTGCTTTCCCTCAGTGCCAGGCTCGCACGAGAGCAGCGCCCCCCCTCCCGCGCCTCTCTGCAGCCTGTGCTGACGTCAGAGGTGTCTGCGTCAATGCCGCCTCCAGTGACATAAATGGCCCCCTCTCTCCCGCGCTCGTTTTCTGAATGAGAGCCTAAAGGGATTGTCCTTCTGCTCCTGCACAATGCCTGCTATTCACCTCCTCAATGAAGAAGAACATTGGGAAAGCTCTTCTACGTGTCTGGGAGACACATAACCCCTTGGAGTTCATGTTTGTCCTCCTGCTCTTCTGTCAGACAAGACCTTTTTTGACCAATTGTCATTTTTATGAAAGTAAGAAGACATCCACACAAGAAAGGTTATTGACGGCTAGTAGTTCCAAAATGAATTGACAAATGTCAGGTAGAGAGGAATTTTCATGATGCAGCACTAAAACACCTGCAAACACTGAACAAGTGGAACGTTTAAGTGTAAGTTCACACGGCTTAACTGCGGGGCATACAGTACGCCCTGCAATTACACTGGTTGTTCGGGAGCTCGTGCCTATTGGCGCGTACTCTTGCGGGGCAGAGAGGGGGGCAACCCGCCGGACCATAGACTGTCATTACCCGCGGCACGTGAGCACCGTGAATAAATTACATATCAATTGTCTCCCCACGCCTACAATACGATCGGGGAGAGGAGGCGTAATCCATAGTTCTCTATGAAAACTGTGGATTACCGTAATGATTGGGGCGCATTTCACTTGTATTAGAGCGCAGTACACCACGGAATACATGGCAAAATGTGTCCCAAAATAAGCCGTGTAAACTTACCCTAATACATATTTGCCAACTTTTGAAAGTGGTAGATCTGAAGGTGCGGCGCGCTGAAAATTTTCGTGACCACATCCTCTTGGTGAGCCACACCCACTCCACCTATCTGTGTAACGACTCTGGAAGAAAGCTAAATTAGGGCTTTGGCGTCACCCAGCTTTCCTGGACATTGGATAGTCTATTCAGTATCCAGGAGAGCTGGGAGATACCGCCAAACTGTGCCTGAACCTAAACCCTTAGGGGCCGTTCACACGGCTTATTTCGCCGCAGATTGGAGCCGTACTGCGCGCCGGATTTGCACTGCATTACGGCTCCAATCCGTCGCAGTATTACGGTAATCCACAGTTCTCATTGAGAACAGTGGATTCCGTCGCTCCTCCCCGCTCAGCGAATCCGCTAGGCGGGGAGAAAGTGACATGCACATTATCCAGGCGCAATACGCGCCGTGGATAATGCAAGTCTATGGGGCCGGCGGGCAGCGCCGCCGTCGCGCCCCCGCACCTTATTCAAGCCGGAATTGCGAGCGCAATCCGGCTCGCAATTACAGCTTGAATAAGCCGTATGAACACGGGCTTAGGGCTTTTTCACACGGAGTTTTCACTCCGTGTTACAAGCGCTTTAGGGTCAGCTTTGTCGGTCCCCAAGACGGATCCTACAATTAGCAGTGAGAATATCACTGCCCGCTATGACGAACACGGAGCGGCGTTCTAGCTGCGCAGGAGATGGAGTTTAGTACTGTAAATTTTTTTTAATGTTTTTATATTTATACAGGTCTCCCCTTTGGACTATGTCAGACTCATTGGATCATGTTGGGCCAACGTTGGATTAATTTCTTTAATAAAATGGTGAAAAAGGGCTCGTGTCAGGGAGTGTTTATTTCAATAAAAGTTTTTTGTGCAGTTTGTTTGTTTTTGATTCCCATTTAATTCCAGTTTTAGTAATGGTGGTATCTGATGGACACTTATCAATTGCTAGCGCTCGGTCTTGTTGTCAGCCAGCAGTAGTTTTTGTCCCATTGTCACTATTGCCCAGTGTCGGACTGGGGGGTCTGGGGCCCACAGGGGAGTTGATCTTGGGGGCCCACCCTACTGTACATGAAAATATTACCGGCCTCTCGGAAATAAATGCTCCCATTTTACCACATAATACAGTGTGCAAAACAGAACTGTATTGTGTAGTACAATTAAAGTTAGTCACACATTTGTCAGTCTAACATATCATAGACACAGTGCTAAGTAGCTCCATCCATATCTCACTCCAACCACATATGTTTTCCCCCTCCACGTTTCCCTTGGTCACGCACCTCTCCACCTTCTAAAATAAACACCAGCAAGAAAGTAAAAGTGTAACTCCTATCACAGGGTCAGGTGTTCCCTCACTCTTACAATCAGGGACACATGTACGCTGGCACTATACCCGCGCCGATATAACCTACAACACTACCATGACCACATAGAGGTCCAACACCAGCTCAGGTATAACCTACAACACCACCATATAGAGACCACATAGAGGCAGGGCTGTGGAGTCGGCAAGCCAAAGCCCCGACTCCGACTCCTCAATTTCCCAAACCTCCGACTCCCGACTCCCTCATACATGGCGCATGTTTAAGTGATAACTTTACTGTAGTAAAATGGTAACATCAGGCTGTTTATCACCTTATGATACAATAATCAAGCTATTTAGGTAGAACAGACACTGACAAGCAAAATGGTAACAATGTTTTAATCTTTTGAACACTTGTGGATAGAGTTGAAGAAAAAGCTGTATTTGTATCCAAGTCCAGTCTGCACCAACATTGGGAATGTGTAGAAGAGACCTAGGATCAGATTTTAGTCAATAAATGCTTGAATCTGATCCAGAGCCCAGAAGGATTCAGGCAGAGCTGAAAGCCAAAGGTGGATTTCCCAAATGCTTACAAAATAATAAAATTTAACATTTTGATTTTTAGGAGCAAAACAGTAACAACGCAGTCACAGGAAAGAATCTGCAGAACTAAGCAGATGCTAAATACAATGCAAGTCAAATTTATGTATAGGAATAGGTAAGATGACTGTATATAAAATTACAGTAGCCTCAATGTACAAAGCAGTAGTGGATGGAGAGATATGGAGCCAGAAAGTCCAAGTCGAAAACAAATGTTTACCATTTTGCTTGTCAATGTAAAATAGTATTTATTGGATATTGACTTTAGAACACATAAAAAATTGAAAAATATGCAAACACTGCAGGAACATACAATGAGTCTGAATTTGTCTGAGAAATAGTATTCTGTGCCTCCATCAGATCCTGCATACATGACCTCACATACTGATTCCATATTTCCAGGCTAGAGAACGTGCCTCTCTACACTAACTTGTGGTTGGGTGGCAAAGCGTTGACCACAGGGGCAACCATCTCTAACAATGTCAAGGGTAAAAAGGAATTGCCTCACCACAGTAGGTTTTGAATGAATGATTAAACACTTCTACTTCTTTGAAAGCAGTGAAAAAATTTGCGAAATTGTTTTGCCAATGGGAGCTAGAATCTTTCCGCTGGGGTCAGCAAATGTCGCTTCCCTGCTCCATGTCATCGCACTTACACTCCTCATGTTGATAAACTTTAGATATGGTGACATGTAGCACCGGCCTACCCAACTCCTCTTGCTTCTTTGCACTGCATCGAACTGTACCAACTAATTATATATTTTGGGATCGCAGTCGCTCCCTTTTATGACTTACTCCGTGACTCCTGCAAAATAGCACCCGCCGACTCCACGACTCCAACATCCACAGCCCTGCTAGAGGAGTAGACACCAGCTCTAGTCTAACCTACAAACCACAATATAGAGACCACACAGAGGCATGACATGAAAAAACTTTGAGATTCTCTGTTTCACATATTTTGATCAAAAAAAAAAAAAAAAAGATGTATTAAGCTGCCACGACTTGTACAACTTGTAATACTCAAATCGGCAGTTCCTATACTATCTTTTACTTCTCAATAGGCCAATTCCATGGCCCTCTCACTGGGGTCAACCGACCTACATTATACGATAGAAAAAAATAAAACACACAACCAGAACCTGCAAGCCTGCACTTCATTATGACAGCCTGTGAGAGTGGGGGGCGGGTGCAGAAAACCAAAATGGAGGCACCCCTTTCCTACCCATATAGGTTAAAATTAATATACACAAATAAACGGTCTGGTTTCTGCACTAAAAAACATTTTCTGAAAAAAAACATATTCAAACATGGGTGCCACTGGCAGGGCTGGCGGCACACATATATATATACATGTACACACGGCACACCACTGCCAGCTGCACACTAACTTGAAAAAGGGCAATAATTATCGTGGACAATCCCTAAAGAAGCATTTATGCTATTAATCCATACATAAAAAACTTTGAGATTCACGGTTCACATAAATTTTGAACAAAAATGTTTTTAAGCTGCCCACGACTTTCAACGTTGATCTCAAATCGGGCATCCCTATACTATCTTTTTACTCTCAATAGAGCCCAATTTCAGGCCCTCTCACTGAGTCAAACGACCTCCATTATACAGAGAGAAAAAATAAAACACCTCAGACCTAGCAAGCTCACTTCTTATTACAGCCTGTGATAGTGGGCGGGTGCGAAAACCAAAATTGGAGTGTCACCCTTCCTCCCCATATAGGTTAAAATCAATAATACACCAAATATAACGTAGGTTTGCTTATGTTTTTCAGAAAATGTTTTTTTGTGCAAGAACCATTACGTTTTATTTGGTGTATATGAATTTTAACCTATATGGGGAGGAAGGGGTGCCTCCATTTTGTGTTTTCTGCAGCACCCCCCGACCCACTCTCACAGGCATGTCATAATAAGTGCAGCTTGCAGTCTGGTGTTTTTATTTTTTCTCCTCTGTATAATGTAGGTCGGTTTGACCCCAATAGAGGCCTGGAATTGGCTCTATTGAGAGGTAAAAGATAGTATAGGACTGCCCGAATTTGAGATCACGTTGAAAGTCGTGGTCAGCTTAAACATCGATTGATCAAAATATTGAACCGAGAATCTACAAAGTTTTTATCATGTATGATAGATAGCATAAATGCTTCCTTTAGGAGATTTCCACGTAATGTATCATCACTAAGGTCAAGACACCAGCTCATTATAACCTCCAACACCGCCATATAGAAACCACATAAAGGTCAGACACCAGCTCAGTTATAACCTACAACACTGCCATATACAGACCACATAGAGGTCAGACACCAGCTCAGGTATAACTTGCACCCCCACCATATAGAGACCACATAGAGGTCAGACACCAGCTCAGGTAATAACCAACAACACCGCCATATACATACCACATAAAAGTCAGACACCACTCAAGTCTAACCTACAACAACTACTATATAGGTGTCATACACCAGCTCAGGTATAACTTTAAAGCCACCCCCACCATATAGAGACCACATAAGGTCAGACACAAGCTCAGGTATAATCTACAACACCACCTATAAGGAATACCACATAGAGGTCAAACACCAGCTCAGGATAAGCGCCAACACTTGCCATATAGAGACCACATAGTGGGAGACGCACCAGCTCATGTATAACCTTACAACTACCACCATATCAGAGACCACATAGAGAGTTCAGAACACCAGCTCATGTATAACTACACAGCACAATAAAGAGGTCAGACAACCGAGCTCAAGTATAACTTACAACCCCCACCAAATATGAGACCACATTGAGGTCAAGACACAAGCTTAGTATAATCTACAAACACCACATATAAGAGACCACATAGAGGTTGTCAGACACAAGCTCAAGGTATAATCTACAACTCCACCATATGGAGACCACATAGAGGTCAGTACACCAGCTCAGGTATAACCTACACCACCACCATATAGAGAACACATCGAGGGTCAGGACACCAACTCAGATCACATCACGTTACAATGAAACAGCACTGATCCAATATAGAAGTAAAATAACCCCTGACCATCAGGGACACACCGGAGATTCATATCTGATGAAGTACCTTTTCTCTCAGAGCGTTCTTATTTTCCCTTATCTTCTGCATCGCGTTCCACACCGCCATGATGACATTGTCCCGGCCACAACTCTCCCTGCAGAAATTACACACAATATCTTAGAATCCTCAATTTTCCAGCATCCTCTTGTACAAACTTCCCAGGTTGGGAGAACGGGTACAACCATAACTTAGAGTGCCTAGTATCCTAAGGGGTTGGAGGGTTGTGGGAGATGACTACACCTCCTGTAGATAATGCTACAACTAAGGACTAAGCTTCCCTCTCAATTATATTACCAGGTAGGGTAGGCAAGACCCATAGTAGGGTGAGCAAATAGCAAGGGCCCCAGGTAAACTAGATAGGCCGTATATAGGGTATGTTAGTACCCTTGGTGGATACGTAAGTAGGCCAGCCCCAGGCATTCTGTGTGTTACCTTAGCTATGGGTGGATAGGTACATTGTCCCCATATTAGATAAGCAGGCCTCAGTTAGTAAGAGTTAGGTATGGCTAACAGTTAGGTTGGTGGACCCCAGTTAGGTATGGCTGTAAGGGTAGGTGTTTGGTGAAGTTCCCAGTTAGTGAGGCTGTAGGTAGGTGGTTGCCCCCTAGTTAGGTAAGCTGTATGTAGTTAGGGTCCCCTTTATATAGGCTGCAAGCAGTTAGGTGACCCCCTTTAGGTATTAATACAGGCATTAATGCTTCCCTTGAAGTAGTAAAACAAGACAGTTAGGGTCTCCTTTAGGTATTATACAGACAGTTAGGGGGTCTCCTTTAGGTAGTATACAGGCAGTTAGCGGTCTCCTTTAGGTAGTATACAGACAGTTAAGGCTTCCCTTGAAGTAGTATACAGACAGGGGGTCTCCTTTAGGTATTATACAGACAGTTTGGGCCTCCCTTTAGGTAGTATACAGGCAGTTAGGGAACATCCCCTTTTAGGTAGTATACAGGCAGTTAGGGCCTCCCTTTAGTACTATATAAACAGACAGATATAGGGTTCTCCTTAAGTGTAGTATACAGGTCATGATCGGTCTCTTTTAGCTAGTATACCGGCAGTTAGGGACCTCCTTTAGGTAGTGTACAGACAGTTAAGGCCTCCTTTAGGTAGTATACAGGCAGTTAGGGCCCTTTTTTAGGTATTATACAGGTAGTTAGGGTGCTCTCCCTTTAGCTAGAGTGCAAAGGAGTCAGGGCCCCCCTTTAGCTAGTGTGTAGGAAGTCAGGGCCCCCTTTAGTATTTAGGTAGTCAGGGCCCCCTTTAGGTAGCCAGGGCTCCCTTAAGTAGTCAAGGACCCCAGTAGATAGCCAGGGACCCCCTTAAGGTGTCAGGGTCCCCCTTTAGGTAGTCAGGGCCCACTTTAGTAGTCAGGGCCCCCCTTTAGGTAGTCAGGGCCCCCCTTTAGGTAGCCAGGGCCCCCTTTAGATAGTCAGGGACCCTCTTTAGGTAGCCAGGGCCCCCTTTAGGTAGCTAGGGACCCCCTTTATATAGTCAGGGTACCCCCTTTATATAGCCAGGACCCCCTTTAGGTAGCCAGGGCCCCTTTATATAGCCAGGGCCCCCCTTTATGTAGCCAGGGCTCCCTTTATATAGCCAGGACCCCTGTAGATAGTTTAAAAAAAAAAAACAACACACGACCACTTACCGGGCTCCGGCTCCCGCCGATCGGAGCTGTGCTGCCGTCTTTCTCACTGCGCCCTCATGATGTGACATCAACTGCTCCTCCTAACGTCAGCAGTAGGACGCGCCACGCAGTCTAAAGGGGATATTGCCACCAGACCAAGGTACAGACCCTCCGTTCAGTATGATAGCAAGATGTCACAAATCACGCTGAGTCATGAAGTTGCAGTGGAGAGAGGGAGAGGGGAGGGGGAGTGAAGGAATTTCCAAAGGGTAGGCGACACAAAACTTAAAGGGGTTTGTCTCGCTACAATGATTATTTGGGTTTAAATTTAAAAGATCTTTAAAAAACAAGCAGCTTTGCATATTAATGTTTTAAAAAAAAAAAAAAAAAAAAAAAAACATTACAAATGTCCTACTGATTTTGAGCTAGCCCCAGTTAGTATTACTCACATCAGCTCCCTCAAATTTCTATAGCAGTCCTTACTTACTGGCAGTCTTAGGCAGAATACTCATCACCTTTGAAGACAAGGTGTAGGAGCAGAGAGCCCCTCCAGCACCAGAATGCTTCTGTGATGGGGGAGGAGGACTCTGGCGTCTGTGTCCATGCAGCCTGGAATGAACCCTGTGTGTGCCTGCTCCACCTCCAGCTCTCAACACAAGATGGATGTGACAGCAGTAGACCCTGTCTGTAACTATAATCATGAAAATGTCTTTGGAACTGTGACTATACCTAATACAATAGAGATCAGAGCATGTGAATACTTTATGTTTCCACCTGTATTATGGAAACATCCTGAGATAGTAAAACCCTGCCTTGTTTGTTGCTGGAAGTGGATGACTTGTTAAGCTAGCAGAGGGTATAGGAACACTTGCATTCTCTCTGCCTGTTTATAGCACACCACTTCACTTCCTCTCCTACACTCATAAGATCAGCCCACTCCTGCAACAGACCTAGGCGCGGCACACACAGGGTGAACTCTGAGAGCAAACCCCCTCCCCCGCCCCCCCTATAGAAGTTCGGTAGCTGCCTGTGTGCTGATGGGATGGGGGAGAGGAGCAGAAGATGAGACAGACAAGCTAGCACGCCCCTCGAGTTCAACGTAACCTAGAGGGACACTGAACAGGCTGAAAAGCTCGTAATTGAGAAGACAACTCCTTTAAGTGAACTAATTAACATAAACAACCAGTGGATTCAATACAGCAAGTCACATAGCCACAGAAGCACATGTCAGGAGAAACCTTATCTCTAAGCACTTATGTAATGTAAACAAATCACGGAGCTGACAGATGACGCACACAGGGATGAGCACCAGAGTCCTGCATAACGGGGAAAATTTTTTTTCCTGTAACATGTACCACTCAAATAGGATCAAACTATAACTATGAATTCTGTATACAAAAGAGAACACCACTCTATTTCTAAACAGCAATTGAAAGCTCTTCATCAGATAAAGCATGGAAATCAAATAACATCTACAGCTATTATTCGTATACAATAAGAAAAACATATTGCTACCCTGTGCCTTAAAAGACCATCATTTTGCCTGTCATCAGATAGAAAGTGGATTCCAAGCAACGGGGGTCCTTTCAACTCCTGGGTGGTGACTAGGGGAAGCATTGTGGTAAACCAAGGGGTTGTTGAGAAATAACTGTAGCTCCAGTAGTTTTCGACTTTTTAATCACATATATATAGAAAAGTATGGGGGTGAATAAATACCCATTTTTTGGAGCCTTCCACGTCAACATTACATGGTGGCAAAACCCCTTTAAGGCCTGGTGCCTTAGGCCTTTAGGTAGCCAGGTGCCCCTTGAGGTAGCCAGGGTCCGCCTTGAGGTAGCCAGGGCCCCCCTTGTGGTAGCCAGGCCCCCTTTAGTAAAAAGGGCCCCCTTTATAGTAGCCATGGCCCCCCCAATGAGGTAGCCCAGGGGTCCCCCTTTATATAGCCAGGGCCCCCTTTAGTAGTCAGGGCCCCCTTTAATGTATGCAGGGGCCCCCTTTAATGTAGCCAGCGGCCCCTTTAGTAGCCAGGGCCCCCCCTTGAGGTCGCCAGGGCCCCCATTATATAGCCAGGGCCCCCCTTAAGGTAGCCAGGGCCCCTTTAGTAGTCAGGGCCCCCTTTATGTAGTCAGGGCCCCCTTTATGTAGCCAGGGCCCCTTTAGTAGTCAGGGCCCTCTTTATGTAGCCAGGGCCCCCCTTTATGTAGCCAGGACCCCTGTAGATAGTTAAAAAAAAAAAAAAACAACAAACAACCACTTACCGGGTCTCGCCCTCCCTGCAGATTCGTAGCTGCCGCCGGGATTCTAAACAGCGGCCCTGCATGATGTGACATCACCGTCTAGTCCCCCGGAGGTCGATTGCTAAGGTCTTAAAAAAAAAAACAAAATTTCCGAAACTTGAGTGCCTTAACAACTGTGCTTTAACAACCGACTGTAGTCCGCGGAGCTCGATTGCTAACATACTTATTCAACTGACTTGTTTTTGAAGGCCTTAACAACTGGCATAACGACTGATAGCGACTTCACACCCGCAGTAAAGTTTATTGTCTCCCGCAGAGAAGGTAAAAGGGTCCCCATTAAAGTTTATAACCCCCCAGAAGGTTGGTTATATACTTTATATATCTCCCGGGTGCCCTCCCAGTATGTAGGTGTGTTGTTTATATGTCCCCCAGCAGGTATAAATGGCGAGAGCAGGTTATTGATCCCCCAGCAGTTATATTGGCATGTTAATGGTTCCTCCCTAAGCGGTATATAGGCAGGTTATTGATCCCCCAGCGAGGTATATGGGGTGGGCAGTTTTATGGGCATAGTTGGCCACTTTTTGAAAATGAAAAAAGCATGAGATATAAGTGGGCGGGAGCGCCTACCGCGCATCGCTGGGAGAAAATTGCATGGCCACGCCCATCTTGAAACGCATGCCGACGGCCCCTTCAAAAAGCCACACCTACTCCACCTAACAGCATAACGGCTTGGAAGGAAAGCCCAGTAGATGCCCCTTATAGCCAGGTATAAGCCCTCCCCATAACCAGGTAGTGCCCCTTACAGAGTAGAGGATGCCCTCCTGTAGCCAGTAGAGCCAAATTTGTAGCCAGGTAGATGCCCCCCATTGTATTGCCAGGTAGTGCCGTCCCCATTGTTTGCCAGTAGTGCCCCCTCTGTTGCCAGGTAGATGCCCCCATTGCTTTCCAGTAGTGCCCCCTCTGTTGCCCAGGTAGATGCCCCCATTGTTTGCCAGTATTCCCCCTCAGTAGCCAGGTAGTGCCCCCCATCGAAAGCCAGGTAGTGCCCCCATTGGTTACCAGGTAGTGCCTCCATTGTATGCAGGTAGACCCCCCATTGTAGCCATGTAGTGCCCCCCATTGTAAGCCAGTAAGTAACCCCTTTATAGCCAGGTAGTGCCCCCATTAGTAGCCAGGTAGTGCCCCCATTGGTGCCATGTAGTTCCCCCATTGTAGCCAGGTAGTGGCCCCCCATTGTAGCCCAGGTAGTGGCCCGCCCCCATTGTAGCCAGGTAGTGCAGCCCATTGTTAGCCAGGTACGTGCCGCCCCATTGTACCCGTTATTGCCCCCAATTGGTCAGCCAGGTAGTGCCCCTTCTTGTTGCCAGGTATTGGCCCCCATTGTATCCATTAGACCCCCCATTGACAGCCAGTAGATGCCCCCATTATAGCCAGGTAGACCCCCCCATTTGTAGCCCAGGTATTGCCCCCTCTGTTTTGCCAAGGTTTGCCCCCATATGTAGCTAGGTAGACCCCCAATGTAAGCCATACATGCCCCCCTAAAGCTAATAAAAATGAAATAATAAAATCCACTTACCTGAACCAGGCTCCTGCAGAGCGGCCCGCTCCTGGACATCTCTTTCTTCAGTGTCAACAGGGGAAGCGAGTGCAGCCGGCGTCACTTCCTCCCCTGTGACGCTGACATGTGTGGTACGGCGCACAGCGGCGCGGACATAACAGGGGGAGGGAGGCAGGGGGACGCTCCCTGCCTGCCTCCTCCCTGCTCGATCGAGACTCCCGGGCGTGTGAGCGACCCTTGCCACCCTCACCCGCCCGTGGGTAAAAAAAAGCGTACCGGCGGCGCTGAGAGCGCACGGCAGCAGCTAATCCCGGCGCCGCGGCCATTTAAAGACCCCCGCCCCCGCGCCTGCGGCGGCGGGAGAAATTTGGCCAATTGCCTCCCAGGGAGGGCGGGGGGGGACGACCCTCAAATAGCGGGTACCCCCCGCCAAAACTGTGAGAGTTGGCCATGTAATAGGTTATGGGTCCCCTAGAGCAGATAATATAGGCCTGTTATTGATCCCCCAGCATGTATATGGCATGTTATGGATCACCCATAGCACGTATCTGGCAGTTATGGATCCCCTGTAGGTATATAGGCAGGTTATATGGATCCCCCTGAAGGTATAAAGGCAGGTTTAGGTCCCCCAGCAGTATATGGACAGGTTATGGATCCCCCAGCAGGATATTGCAGGTTATGGATCCCCCGGCAGGTAATAATGGCGTTTATGATCCCCCAGCAGGTATACTTGGCAGGTTATGGATCCCCCAGTAGGTATATAGGCAGGTTTAGGTCCCCCAGCAGGTTATAAAAAATAACTTATTAGGACCCACACACGTGTATATATAGGATGATATTAGGCCACACAGCACATAGTGATAGGTATATTAATAGCTCCTCCCAGCACGTAATAAGTAGATAATAGTCCCCCTTAATCTGCACATATAACAGTAGATAATAGCCCCCGTCCCTGCACAAAAAACAGTAGATAAACCCCCCCTCCCTGCACATAGACAATAATAATAGCCCCCTCCAGCACATATAACATTAGATAAAGATCCCTCCCTGCACATAAACACCAGTAGATAATGGATCCCCCCTCCCTGCACATATAACAGTAGATAATAGCATCCCTCCCTGCACATATAACAATAGATAATAGCCCCCCTCCCTGCTCATATTAGAGTAGATGATAGCCCTACCCCCCTCCCTGCACATATGACAGTAAGATAATAGCCCCGCCCTCACTGCACATATAACAATAGATAATAAGCCGCCCACCCTGCACATATAACAATAGATAATAGCCCCCCCATCCCAGCACGATATAACAAAAGATATAGCCCCCCCTCCCTGCACATATATAATTTGATAATAGCTCCCCTCCCTGCACATATAACAGTAGATATAGCCCCACCCTGCACATAAAACAGTAGATAATAGCCCCCCTCGCCCTGCACAAATGACAGTATATAATAGCCCCCCTCACTGCACATATAAACAATAGATAATAAGCCCCCCTCCCCCATTCACATATAACAATAGTATAATAAGCCCCCCCTCCCGCACATATAACAGTAAGATTAATAGCTCCTCCCTGCACATATATAATAGATAATAGCTCCCCTCCCTGCAACATATAGACAGTAGATAAATAGCTCCCTCCTGCACATATAACAATAGATAATAGCTCCCCTCCCTGCACATTAACATAATAATAGCCCCCCTCACTGCACATATAACAAAAGATAATTAGGCCCCTCCCTCACATATGACAGTAGATAATATCCGCCCCTCCCCTGCACATATACACATTAGATTATAGCCCCCCTCACTGCACATATAACAATAGATAATAGCCCCTCCCTGCACATATGACAGAAAATTATAGCCCCCCCTTTTCCCTGCACATATGACAAACAGTTGGATAAAAGCCCCCCTCCTGCACATATATGAACAATAGATAATAGGCGCCCCCTCCCTGCACATATAACAGTAAGATAATAGCCCCTCCCTGCACATATAACAATAGATAAATATCCCCCCCTCACCTGCACAACTGTATACAGTAATTAATAGCCCTCCCTCCCTGCACATAAAAGCAATAGATAATTAGCCCACCCCATCCCTGCACATATAACAATAGATAATAGCCCCCCCCCCCCAGCACATATAACATAAATAAATAGCCCCCTCACCCTGCACTATAGACAGTTAGAAAATAGCCCCCTCCCTGCACATATAACAGTATATAATAGCCCCCCTCCTGCACATATATAGCAGTAGATAATATGGCCCCCCCCTGCACATATAACAGTAGATAATAGGTCCCCCCCCTGCACATATAACAGTAGATAAATAGGCCCCCCCTGCACCATATAACAGAAGATAATAGCCCCCCATCCCTGCACATATGACAGTAGATGAATATGGGCCTCCCCCATCACATATAACATTAGATAATAGCCCCCCCAGCACCATTATAAACAATAGATAATATCCCCCCACCCTGCACATAATAAACAATAGTATAATACCCCCCTCGCCAGCACAAATGACAGTAGATAATTAGCCACCCCTCCCTGCACATATAACAGTAATTTAATAGCCCATGTCCTCACCAGCACATATAACAATAGATAATCAGCCCCTCGCCTGCACATATGACAGTAGATAATAGCGGCCCTCCCTGCACATAATGTACAGGTGGAAATAATAGCCCCCCTCCTGCAACATAAAACAATAATAATAGCCCCCCTACCCTGCACATATAACCAGTTAGATAAAAGCCCCTTCCCTGCACATATAACAATAGATAATGCCCCACCCTCCCTGCACATACTGTATTACATTAGATAAAAGCCCGTCCTCCCCTGCACATATGACGGGGTGTGATACATAGCCCCGCCTCCCTGGCACATATAACAATAGAAAATAGCCCCCCTCCCTGCACAGATAACAGTATGATAAAATCCCCTCGCCTGCACATATAACAATAGATAATAGCCCCCCGCCCTGCACATACTGTAGACAGTTAGATAATATCCCCCCTCCCAGTGCACATATAACAATAGATTATAGCCCCCCGTCCCTGCACATATAACAATAGATAATAGCCCCCCCTGCACATAATAACATGTAGATAATAGCCCCCTCTCCCCTGCACATTATGACAGTAGATAATAGCCCCCCCCTCCTCCTTCACATATAACATAGATAATACGCCCCCCACCCTGCACATATAAAGTAGATTAATAGCCCCCCCCCTGCACATATAACAGTAGATAATAGGCCCCCCCCTGCACATATAACAGTAGATAATAGGCCCCCCCTGCACATATAACAGTAGATAATAGCCCCCCTCCCTGCACATATGACAGTAGATAATAGGCCCCCCCATCTGCACATATAACAGTAAGATAAATAGCACCCCCATGCCCTATAACAAATGAGATAATAGCCAGCCGCCGCATTCCCTGCACATATAACAATAGATAATAGCCCCCCCCTCCCTTCATGCACATATATCCAGTAGATAATAGGCCCACCCCTGCATATTATAACAGTAATAATTAAGCGCCCCCTGCTAGCACATAATCACAATGAGATAATCGCCGCCCCCCTCCCCTGCACATAAAACAATAGTTAATAGGGCCCGCACCCACTGCAACATATGAAGTAGATAATAGGCCCCCCCTGCAACATAACAGTAGATAATAGGCCCCCACCCTGCACATATAACAATTGATAATAGCCCCCCCTCCCTGCACATATAACAATAGATAATAGGCCCCCCCTGCACATATGACAGTAGATAATGAGGCCCCCCTGCACATATAAAACTGTAGATCAATAACCCCCCCGTCCCAGCACATATAACAAATAGAATAATAGCCCCCCCCCGTCCCTGCAACAATAACAATAGATAACAGGCCCCCCCTGCACATATGACAGTAGATAATAGCCCCCAGCAATGAATAGAGCTAATTAATAAACCTGTACAGCACTTACCAGACCTCGCTCCCCCGCCGCTGTCGCGGATCCTGCTTGCTCCCGGGTCCTTTCTCAGCGGTGTGACGTCACCAGGGGCCGTGCGCGTGCAGCGTGATGAACGCGCCGACCGCCCGAGCACTCCGGCGGCGCACAAGAGCCGCATCCTGCCTGCGGCCACAGAGTTAATTACACCGCGGAGCTCTCTGCTCCCGCCAAAGCATCTAACTGTATGTGTGTCCGGGCGGCGCACATACAGTTAGTCCCGCCACCGCACGCCGTCGCTCATGCTCCTAAGCCCTAAGCCGATAGCTTAGCAGACTGGTAGCGTCTTAGTACCCTAACGATCGGCTTCGGCGGCGGATAGCGGGAATGCGCCGGGGCTAAATCACCGCGCCGCCTACGTCCAGCAGTATGGCCTGCGCCCCGCGGCAGGCTTAAAGGGGATTTGCCACCAAGAACCAAGTACAGACCTCCGTTCAGAATGATAAGCAAGATGTCAACATATCACGCTGAGTCAGAAGCTGCAGTGGAGAGAGGGAGAGGGGAGTGGGGAGTGAGGAATCCAAAGGGAGCGTCCTCAAAAACTTAAGTGAACTAATAAACATACAACATTGGATTCAATAACAGCAAGACACAGAGCCTCAGACGGCACTGTCGGACAATGAGAAAACCTTATCTGCTAAGCATCTTATGTAATGTAAACAAAATCGAGACGCACACAGACACACACAGCCAGAGCACAGACCAGCATTAACGATCCTGGGTGGACATGTTCACTCAAATATCCAAACTATAACTTGTTAATTCAGTATACAAAAGAGAACACCTATTCTAAACAGCAGATTGAAAGCTTCTTCATCAGATAAAGCAGGGATCTAATAACACTACAGCTAGTTATTCTGTATACAAATGAAAACATATTGCTACCCGGTGCCTTAAAAGACCATTCATTCTGCCTGTCATCAGATAAGAAGTGATTCACGCAAGTGCGGCCTTTCAGCTCCTGGGTCGTGACTAGGGGAAGCTTTGTGGTAACCAAGGGGGGTTTAGAAATGCTGTAGCTCTCAGAGTTTTCACTTTTTTTAATCACATATATTTAGAAAAGTGATTAAATACCCATTTTGGAGCTTCCCACGTCAACCTTACATGGTGGCAAAACCCCTTTAAGGCCTGGTGCCTTAGGCCTGCCAGGGTGTTCAGCGGAGCCGAGCGCGGGCGGCCCTTGGCTCTGCTGACAATGCGCAGCCCCAGGAGTCGGGGACGTTAGTCCCCAACTCCCGGGCCCGGTCTCTGAGCGCTCGGGACGCTTCTCACCGATCCCCCGGCGGCCCAGTCCGAGCCTGCTATTGCCCCAGTACTTAAAGCACCAGGGGTACTGAGAAGCGCCAGGTTACCGTCAGGAACAGACCCTCTAATGTGATGGTCTGCTTCTGGGGCAACTTCCGGCTGGTATTTGTAGAGTCGGAAGGGACCAGTGTTAATGGACCTTTCCATTGTAATAGTATCAGGCTGCAGCTGTCGGTTTTACCTTGGCTGTTTATGGAAAATGGAGAGACCCCACGTCTTATTTTTTTTTCTTTCAAAAATCATTAATTGAGAATTCAAAAGTGGGCACCTCCTGTAATCATTACAGTGGATATCCATGTGCATATTCTCATTAAATAAAGAAATTTTCAGAAACAAAATGACATGGGGTCCCCCCCATTTTCCATAACCAGCCAAGGTAAAACCGACAGCGACAGCCAGATACTATCAGAATGCTAAGAACCATTGATGCTGGTCCCTTCCCAATCTAAAAATACCAGCCTGCAACTGCTCCAGAAGCGGACCATTGTATTAGAGGCTCCGCTTCTGGCGGTTACTGGTTATCCCCAGTACTCCTGGTGCATTGGTTACTGGGGTAATAGTGACACGGGGTTAGTGTTAGCCTTGGAATACAAGAAACACCGCTGGCTGACTCCAAGCCCGAGCGTTAGTAATGAAGAAGCATCTGCCAGACACTCCCACAGACACTCCCACTGGAATTATATGGAAAAAAAACACATACACAAATTGCACAAAAAACTTTTATTTGAATAAACACTCCCTGACACCAGCCCTCTATAACCATTTTATTTGAAAAAAACAGATCCAAAGTTGATCCAACATAGTCCACCGAATCTGACGTAGTCCAAATGGGAACCTGTAAATAAACATTGAACACATACATACATATAGGCTGGATACCCTATCCAGCAATGCTGGGTGACATCCATGGCCCACAGGTAACATCCAACTTCCCATGATAGGAATACTGGGTGCCAGCTTTGGGGGATGGCGTGTCACCCAGCTTTCCTGGATGCTGAATAGGCTATAATCGCCAGAGTCTATCCCCTGCGGCCTTTCTCCTGCCCCCTACAGCCACCAAAGACAGTCTGCAGGGGGTAGAGGAAAGGGACAGGAGACAAGGGGGCAACTCCTGCCCCCTGCAGCTGCCAAAGACAGACCTCAGGGGGCAGGAGACAGGGAGCAGAGGGCAACTTCTGCCCCTTGTGGCCTGTCTCCTGCCCATTGAGACCGCTAGAAACAGACCTCAGGGGGCAGGAGACAGGAGCAGGGGGCAAAAGATAAGTGGGCAACTCCTACCCCCTTGCACATTCAAAAACACACACACCCCTCCCACACACACTGAAATACACACACACCCCTTCCCCGCACACTCAAATACACACACCTCCTTCCCCGCACATTGAAATACACTCACCCCTTCCCTGCACACTGAAATACACACACCCGTTCTCCGCACACTCAAACACATCCCTCACACGCACACTGCAATATACGCACACCCCTCCTCCGCACACTGCAATATATACCCCCCCCCCCCCGCACACTGCAATACACACGACCCTCCCCCGAACACTGCAATACACACAACCCTCCCCCGCACACTGCAATACACACAACCCCTCCCCCCGAAAACCCCCCTTTCCCCCCCAAATAAACACAACCCCTCCCCGAACACTGCAATACACACCCTTCCCCGCACCAAAACACCCCCCCCCCAGCCCACCCTGCACACACACCGTCCCTGCATTTTTCACTCGCCATCCCTCCTCCACACGGGGCCCCCCGCACTCACCGCCCCCTCCGCTCCTGCTGCCCTGCTTTTCTGTGCTCTTGCTAGGGGGGGGGGGCGAGTTTGGGGTCCCGCACCCCGCCCCCTTTCCCGAACTCTCTGGGGCTTTCATGCTCTGGAGCTTCAAAAAAAAGCTACCTCAGCATCTCCAGCGCTCAAAAGGGGCGGCCTGATGTCTCTTAATAAAAACCCCTTGGCAGCTACTCAGCTGCGGGAGGTTAAGCAACCCAAGTGTTTTTGGGGGGGGGGGGGTGGGGGACAGGCCCCCATTAGCGGGAGTGACACGCCCAAACCAGAAGGGTTGGCAAGTATGGTTTAATATGCATTACTAATGTGTTATACACGAAAAAAAGAAAAGGCATGTAGTGTGCAGTTTGGTCAAGTTGCGTATTGCCCACCTACTACGTCAAGGTTGCCTTATCGGATGGGTCCCTAACTAATCCCTTCCCAGACTTTGACTGGCCCAAAGGAGAATAGGGGAAACTTCCAGTGGGCCCCTAGACATGGTGGACCCCGAGCATGATAGGCATATAGCTGCTTTCTAGGGAGAAAGACAGAGAGAGAGAATGGAAGAGGAATGTGTAGTATGTGCACTTATTGTCCATAGAGCTCAACAGAAACTTTACAAAAAAGCAGCGTAGATTAAAAGCCTTGTTAAAGCCTTTTGGTGTTAGGGTATCTAAAAAAAAACAAAACTAAAAAGGACAAAATAACGCAGTTCCTTATTAAAATGGCAAACTTGTGGTTTATTGAAGCCCAAATATTCCCCTCCACTGGTGGGGCCCAAGAATCCCCTCCATTGGTGGGCCCAAGAATAACTTCCCCTGATGGAGCGCAAGAATCACCTTCCCTTTCAAATATCCAGCGTATAGCGTTTCAACAGGTAACCCAAAAATTTTTTCACCGTGGGCACTTTTAATAATTGCCGTGGCTGCAGCAGTTTTTAGATGCATTTAATCAGTGTAAAGTGCGCCTGAAAGTACAATCCTTTCAAAAATCTGGCGTCTGGTATACCTTGCATAGGAAACTTAATGCGCCTAAAAAGGCGTATTGCACAATCGAGGTGCATAGCATATCATTGCTATTGCAAGTAATGTGCCATGATAGGTGCATTGCGTTATTGAGGCGCACAGCATATCATACTACTATGTTTATTGCACCTTTTTAGGCATTACAATGGTGTCGTGCCGGTGTAAAATGCGCCTATTTTTTTGTATATTATAGTTCATTTATATCGAGAAAATGACGTCAAAAGTTTTTTTGCCACAAAATACACCAAAACTATGGCACATTCATATTGGGACATATCACCCCCTGTGAACATACCCTTAAGTTGCTTTTTGCCTGCCTACCACGTAATGAATTTTAAATGTTCCACTGGTTCAGTCTTTATATGGATTTTAGTGTCGGCTATGTGCTACAGTATTTTGTGTTTGAGAATTTACTTTCTGCAGTCAAAACAGTTTGCACTGGTGTATGTAAAAAATGCACATGGATCTGTGGGCTAACTTGTTTTTTTTTTACATTAACCACTTAATGATATATGATGTACCCATATGTCATAGACAGGAAGAGGTTCCCGCAAATTAACAATCATCGGTACATCACAAGGATTGTGCGGACTCACAAGTGGAGCCCCACATGAGAGATAGAACCCCAATTAAACCCTTTGATCCCAACACAAAATCAACCTAGGTTAAACAATAAACACAAAGTTGAAATGGGCAGGGTTTTTTGTTGTGGGAATTTTCCGATCACTCGAAATTTAGGTAGAATCTGGCATAATCATTATTCGCGCCTTTTCCCGGGCGCTTCCTGTCATTTTGGCGGCCAGCAAATCACTTAGAGCATAGAGCAGGGGCTGGGTGTGCGACGTCATGACTGTGAGTGTATGGTTGTCATTGGCTGGAAAATCACAGACCTCGTTTTACACGATAGAGACACACCTTCTGTTTCTAGCATCAGTGTGTGTCACTGTGTCTCATAAGAGCATGGACGTGTTTGTTAGCTTTCTCTCCTCAATACAGCTAAGCGACACAGTCTCTCTCTTGTTCACACAGAGAACAACTATGCGTTAAGCTGTGAACAGTAAAAACAAAGGTAATTAGATAGTATCAGTTTCATTTGTTAGTTAGGCTTGAGAATTTTAAAGAAGCATCTAGCTGTACAGCCGTGATGGAGGGGAGGTGTGGTGGTGCGAGACACAGACTGACAGGCAGCGGCTTTTTGAGTAGGAAGAGTGTATATTGTTTCAGATCCCAGACTGCTTTGAAACTCATTGAAATGGCTTTTTTTTTTTTTTTTTTTCAGTTTTTGGTGAATCGTGAACTATGTATTTTTGTGCACGCCAGTTTTGTTCAGAGCCCCACCTTGTTATTTATATTAGGATACAGAACTTTTCTAGTAACTGCAGGGTGTATGTCCCATTAGAGGTCAATACAGAAACCACCTTTTATTATCCGTACGACATTTACCGTATATACTCTAGTATAAGCCTGACCGTGTATAAGCCGAGGCACCCTACTTTTTCCCCATAAAACGGGAAAACTGATTGACTCGAGTATAAGCCTAGGGTAGAAAATCAGGCTCTACTGGTAAATTTACAAAAAATAAAATGGATACCAATAATTTACATAGGCAGTTTAATGTCCCCCATAGCAATTAACAGCAGTATATATGGCCCTATATGCAGCGTATTAGGCAGGTTATAATGTCCAAAAGGCACGTATATTGCCCCAAAAGGCATGTAATAGAGCAATATATTGTCCCCCATAAGCAGATTATAGGCATGTATATGGCCCCATACGCAGTAAAAGCAGGTATAAAGTGGCCCCATAGGCAGGTATAGAGCATGTCTGTAGCCGTATAATCATGGCTGTACGGCAGGTATTTGAGCATGTATATGGCAGGTAAAGGCGGCTTTAGGCAGAATAGGGCAGGTATAGGCAGCGTGTAGGGCAGGTATAATGTGCCAGCTTAGGCAGGTATAGGGCAGGTATAATGGCAAGCTGTAGTCAGGTATAGGGCCGCTTAATAGGCAGGTATATGAACTGTACAGGCAGGATCTTAGGGAGGTATAGGCAGCTGTTAGGGCAGGTAAAGGAGCATTATACAAGGGCAGGTAACTATGGGCCGTCTTGTAGGCAGTTATAACCGCAGCTGTAGGCAGGTAAAAAGTGCCGGCTGTAGGCAGTGTATATGGGCAGATATAGCAGTCTGTAGGCAAAAATAGGCAAAATAAAAAAAACAATCTCACTTACAGTGAATCCCCCGCTCCTCCGTTCTCCCGGGAGCGCACTCCTCGTTCTTTCCCACAAGCACAGGCACGTGACAGCCATCGAGTGACCGGCGCACTTGCATCGTGAAGACACAGTTAACACACAACCTGCCTGTGCCGAAACATCCAGAAAGCCGCTAGTCTGCGACTGCCCGAGTCCACTGCGGCGCAGGAGCACTCGTATCTCCTGCGCCGCAAGTGAGTATGCCTTCACCTAGATATGCCTCCGGATGAGTCGCAAAGTAGGTGACTCAGGGATCAGCAAGACAGTGCCCCCCGGGCCAGCGCAGCGCGCCGGACACATGTGCTCTCACATCGGCAACAGTTATATGCCGCTCCCTGAGGAGCCGCATAAAACTGAAGCGTCCCTGTTGGCGCAAATCGGGCTCATCGGCAGCGCCCGAGCGCCGCAGTGTACTCGAGTATAGAGCCGCGGGGAGATTTTTCAGCACAATTTTTAGTTGCTGAAAAACTCGCTTAAACTTGAGTATATACGTAAGTATTTTTTTTTTTCAACTTTGTGCAGCCCAGTTTTTTTGTTCAAAGACCCCACCTTGTACTTATACTATAGGATACAGAACTTTTCTAGTCACGCAGGTTGGTTGTCATAGCTGCAAAAACACCTTTTATTATCCGAACATCACGATTTGTTCTAAGTAATGTTTTTTTTTCACTTTTTTTGTGCAGCCCAGTTTTATTCAAAGATCCACCTTGTACTTACAATATGAGATACAGACTTTTTCCTAGTCACAGCAGGTGTATGTCATAGTGCAAAAATTGAAAACCACCTTAAATATTCGACTACGAACTTTAAGTAGGTTTTTTTTTTTTTTTTGCACTTTTGATGGCAGCCCATTTTTTATTTAAAGAACCCACCTTGTACTAACAATAGGATACAGAACTTTTCTAAGTCACTGCAGGTGCTATGTCATATGTGCAAAAAACACCTTTTATTATCCGGTGAACGGATTTTAAGTAGGATTTTTGTCACTATGTGCAGGCCCAGTTTTGATTCAAAGAACCACCTTGTGATGTTCTTACAATAGGAGTACATAACATTTTCTAGTCACTGGCAGGTGTATGTCAATAGGTGCAAAGAGAGCCCCTTTTCAAATATCCGTACACATTTTAAGTAGTTTTTTTTCACATTTGTGAGCCCATTTTATTCAAAGACCCACCTTGCTACTTACAATAGGATACAGAACTTTTCTAGTCCACTTGCAGGTGTATTCATGGAGGTGCATAAAAACCAACCTTTGAATATATCCGTACACGATTAAGTAGGTTTTGTTTTTTCACTTTTGTCAGCCCATTTTTATTTAAAGACCCACCTTGTACTTACAATAAGGATACAGAACTTTCTGCTATCACTAGCAGGTGTATGTCAAGGGTGCAAACCACCTCTTTTATTATCCAGAACCAACGATTTAAGTAGGTTTTTTTTCACTTTTGTGCAGCCCAGTTTTATTCAACAGAACCCACATTGTAACTTACAATAGGATACATAACTTTTTTAGACATTGCAGGTGTATGTCCATAGGTGGCAAAAACCACCTTTATTATCCGTACACAATTCAATTAGGTGTTTTTTCCACTTGCGCAGCCATTTTTTTTCAAAGACCCCATCGTTGTACTTATATTAGGAATACAGACATTTGGCTAGAATTGGCTGTGTGTTTCATTGGTGCAAAAACCCTTCCTTTCTTATCCGTATAATTTTCTAAATCGCTGTAGTGCACCAGTTCGTTCCGCCCCAGTTTGGTTTCTCAAATACCCACCTTCTGTACTTAAATTTGGATACAGAAATTTCGTAGTTAATGGTTGAGTGTTTTTCATTGTTGCAAAAACCACCGATTGTTTTCGCGTATAACTTTTAAATAGCTGTATTGCACGTGGTGGGCTTCTATTTTTTTTTCAAATAGCCACGTTGTATGACAATTCAGATAGAAAAATTTTTCTAGCAACAGTTCTCTCTGTTTGTCATTGCTTGCTGCAAAAAAACGCAATTCATCATCCGTGATAAACTTCTGAAAGAGTTTTTTATTGTGCTTGTTTTGAAATACTCAGTTCTGGTGCACATACACACTTGTATCAATTGAAAAGCTAGATCAATTCCCTAGTCCCAACTGGGCACTTTGTAAATCCCTGGACTTTGAGTTTTTGTTGATTTTGTCTACGGTTCTCACACCAACCCATTTTCACAGGTATTTCGCTATAAACATTTTCAGTTTCTAATCCTAGAGTGTCTGTAGGAAATTAAGAGGATTTAAGAAAAGCTGTGATTTGCCATCTTTAATAAAAGACTGTCAAAAACATCTTCCATACATTCTTAAATTTTTTATCTTTCTGAACATGGAAGCGAAATGCAGGTGGTAAGCGAGCAAAGAGGGGTGTAGGACATGAGGTAGAGGTACGAGAGAAGGGTGCTTCTTCAGTGCTGGCGACACATGCAAGCCAGCGATCGTCGGTGCAGGACCGATCAGGCCTTCATTGCTGGTCAGGCCCTATGAATCTCAGTAACGAACAGCGTCGCCAATCAGTGTCTGCCTGGTAATGCAAACCTGCATTCCAGCAGTCTTACCTCCTCGTCTGACTCACCCAGTCCACGGCACAAATGTCGTCATCAGCACGTCAACATCCGTCCAACATGAGCGAAGGCAGTCCCAAAATGTCAACTCGTGTAACCCCCCACGTGGATAATTCCATTTTCTGAAGACCTCATTTGATGACAAAATGCGGTTGGGTCAGAAGGCATGTTAAAAGACAAGAGGCCAAAGAGGATGATGTTGTCTGCTCTGACGCCCATTTACTGATTGCCCATCAGAGTAGGAGAAGGAAGCCGGTCAACTCGGCAAAATCCCAGGCGGTCAGCAATGCCTTGCAGTGCCTCATCATGCTTGTACGCCCGCAGCTCCTGGATGCAGAATGTCAGGAGACGACGAATTCACTGTGTTGATGATGATTGACGACATTATGCGATTTTGCTAGCGAGCGCTTAGTCACTGGACGATGAGGAAGTACGATGGGGTAGTGTTAGTAAGGGTCCCGCCTCAAAAGGAGGGGGAGGGGCGGTCGCAGAAGTCTGCTATAGATATTCCGCCCACCCACGATCCTAGCGGAAGCACCCTCCTCGACTTATTCGCCGTCAAAAAGTCCAGGACCTCTCAAAGCCTGAGGCCTTTTCTTCGAGCAAATGCCTCTATTTCCCCAGCATGTCATATGTGCCAATTTGCCTTAAACACATCTGTAGAGGAAAGAATCTTAGGTGTTTATCCTACCCCATCATGTCTATTCCTATGCTGGCGAAAGCATGAGTTGAAATGGAGGCAACACTTATCCAAAAAAGGCCTCACCGATGCCGCTCCAACCACTAGTCACACCCTCTGTCTCCGACACCACCTCCTCCGCCACCACCAGAGCGTTCCTCATGCTGCCGCATTGTCTCTCAGATGAGTTCCTGATCAGGGATCAGCCTTCGCCGCTTCAAATCCTCCACCGTCTGCCCGAGTACCACTCCAGCACAACCGAGAGACCATCCTAACCCATTCTCCTTCCACCAGTTTTTGATGACCTGCAACCGTCCATCGTCTCCAGTCTAGCAGCCAGCCTCTTCTTTCCATGTTTGGGAGTGCAGCGAAAACACTTTTTAACCCAAAGAACCCAAATCCAAAAGCCCGAATGTCGGCATATTTAGCAGGCTTTTTGCCTTGAAATGTTGCCTTTCCGTCTGGTGGACACATGATGGTTCCGCCACGTCATGCCCTTTGCGTATGCCCCCAATACCAGATGCCGAGCAGGAAATTTCTTTGCCATAAAAGCCGTTCCCATGCCCTGGCCAGCCCACCGAGTCCCATCTAAAATTTCAAGCGCGTTGCCTGCATCTGTGTCCGTCAAGTCCGTCTGACCAACCGACACATGGATAGATAAGCAGACGGGCCAAGGCAGCTATATCTCTGTGACAGCTCACTAGGTGCTGCTGGGTGGATGTCTCTGGTGGTGACGGTGGTGGGCTCTCAGGCTCGGTCGCACCGCTCTTCAAAACCGCAGGGATGGTGCAGGGCTCTTTCCCCCCAAGGTCCTCTCTGGTGGCATCACGGTCCAGAGAACCAGGCCGTGTTGGAAATTAATCTTTCTCGTAGGAGGACCAGTCACAACACATGTCAGGAGCTGGTATACGGCTCTCCGCGAATTAGACCGACGCTGGCTGGGTGGACAAATAACCTTGTGCCCAGCAAGGTTGGGTAGTGCGATAGACGGTCGAAAGAAATCTGATGCCGACCTTAAGATCGTAGGCTGTAATCACATCCCTTTGCCGTTGCACACGTCATGACAACCTTTCTCCAGGGGTAAGAGGGAGAGCACGAGCGCGGCTGCTGACCCGTGGGTGGGCGGACTGACCTGTTTGTAAGGGCCCTTTTTTTTTTTCCGAGGTCTAGCTCCGCACCTTCCTCTCGTTGTCGCACCCAGCTTCCGTCCGCCTGGCTGCATGCAGCGTCATGCTCGTCTCCCCAGTCAACCGATCTCGTTGTTGTCCGGTGGCAACCACCTGGGAATTCCACCCATTCCACATGCTCCTGCGATTGTGGCAGAGCTGCCAGCCATTACGCGGTACAAGTGACACATGGCCTTGACAAGCAGCGGTGCAAGACCTCGAGAGGGTGTTGAACCACCCGAGAGTGGAGGCAGGTGAAAGAGGTCTGCACCATCCCCCCAGTTTTGAAAAACCCACCAAAAGGGGTCAGTGTGAAAATTTGCCCTTGCACATGACATTGTGGGATCTTAGTTCGGAATGCCCTCGTTGGAACACTCTGAAACACGGGTCCAAACCACGAGGGGGAGGAGAGGGACAAATGGGGACACGGAGCCTTTTTCTCCGTTGAACCCCCAAGACCCGAAGTTTCACATTTTATTGGTTTTTCTTTGGGCATGTTCAGGGTCCGGGGCTAGGCAAGGGGGGAACCTCAGCTCTCAGGGTGCACATCTGAGGCAAGTCAGGGCTGTGTTGAAGCTTGCCAGAGGAAGCGGAGGGGAGGGGATGGGTTTTCCGGACACCAACGTTTCCGCGCCCCCTCCCTTTTGGAAAGAGGTTTGCGCGAATTTGGGGCGGAGGAGGAAGATAAGGAAGATCTTTGCAAGTGCCCCTCGACCCGAGCTTGGGAAATCAAGGCCCCATCTCTACATGATGCTTGGATGCCCATTTCCTCCAACATGATCCTCGCTTTAAAGGGCCATCAAACTGAACAACAGTTACTGGGTAGCCACCCTCCTGGATCCCCGGTACAAAACAAAACTCAGCACTTTCCTTCCACCCAGAGAGAGTAAAATGCAGGAAATGGAAACCTTGCTGATCAACTGGAGACATATGTTGCACCTGCTTCACGTTCTTCAAATGTCACGGTGGAACAACGTCAGTGACGTGACATCAGTGGAGTGCCAAGTAGCCGCCACGGCAGCAGCAGGCAATGTGACAGAAGCCTAATGGGTGACCTCTGGCAATCTTTGTTTACCACCTCACCAACGCATGTATTGCAGGGCACACATACAACACACAGAGACCAGCTTAAGATCATGGTGCACGAATATCTGCATCTCAACACCGATGTTTTTGGATGTGTTCTGGGCCCAATTGACTTCTGGGTATCCAAAATGGATGATTGGCCCGAGCTCGCTCGCCATGCCATCGAGGTGTTGTCCTGCCCAGCAGCCAGCGTCATATCTGAGCGGACCTTCAGCACATCTGGATGAGTCATTACAGACAAACGCATCTGGCTTTCCACAGATAATGTGGATCGCTTGACTTTCATCAAGATGAATCAGGCATGGATCTCTGATGATGTTGTGGCCCCAATTGCCGAAGTCACCGATTAGTTGCCGGTCTACTTCACATTCCTCTTCCAAAAGAAATGGACCTCTTGAAAACTTTTTTTTTTAAATTATCATTTCTTACTGCAATTTTTATTCTCAGTTCCCAAAAGATCATTTTGCTGGTTTTGCGGTGTGGAGACTGTAAAAGACACCAAGGTTTCATGACAAAACCGTATTCCATTTACTCACTTTATCTTTAGAATTTTTCGCATTGTCATTGGTTTTGGGGTCATGTTGCTGTGAGATACAGCTATAATCATGATCCTTTGGAACAGAAATGTGGCTTCTAAGTGGCATTTCTCCCTCACAATTTTTTAATAGGCTGAGAAGTCATATTTAGAATTTTTTGGGGTCATGTTGCTGTGAGATACAGCTATAATCATGGTTCTTTGGAACAGAAATGTGGCTTCTAAGTGGCATTTCTCCCTCACAATTTGTAATAGTGGCTGAGAAGTCATATTTATAATTTTTTGGGGTCATGGTGCTGTGAGATACAGCTATAATCATGGTCCTTTGGAACAGAAATGTGGCTTCTAAGTGCATTTCTCCCCCCACAATTTTTTAATAGTGGCTGAGAAGTCATATTTAGAATTTTTGGGGTCATGTTGCTGTGAGATACAGCTATAATCATGGTTCTTTGGAACAGAAATGTGGCTTCTAAGTGGCATTTCTCCCTCAAAATTTTTTATAGTGGCTAAGAAGTCATTTTTATAATTTTTTGGGTCATGCTGCTTTGAAATGCAGCAATACTACAGGTCCTATTATAAAAAAATGTGGTTTCTAACAGACATTTGTTCTTCACAATTGTCAAGAGTGGCTCAAGGGTCATGTTTTGAATTTTTGGGGTATGTTGCTGTGAAATGCAGCTATACTACAGGTCCTATTGTAAAAAATGTGGTTTCTAACAGACATTTGTTCTTCACAATTGTCAAGAGTGGCTCAAGGGTCATGTTTTGAATTTTTGGGGGCATGTTGCTGTGAAATGCAGCTATTCTACAGGTCCTATTGTAAAAAATGTGGATTTTAACAGACATTTGTTCTTCACAATTGTCAAGAGTGGCTCAAGGGTGATGGTGCTGTCAAAAACAGGAATAGGTAGGACACTGTTAATGGACACATTGCAAAATGACTTGTTTTTTAAAGATCTTTAACATAGCTAGCAATCCCTGTAGTGAGACAACCCATTTAATACAATTAAAAAAAAGAGAAACAAAGACGTGGTGGGATTCCATCCTATTTTAAAAATATGTTTTCTAGAATTAAACTACTAAAAAACTTGCATGTACAAAATAGCTGATACAAATATTCCTCTGAATTGTACAAGGGAGGTACAGGAAGACTTGAACAGATGTAGGTTATTCAGAGGACATGGTGTATGGAGCACATTCGCCACCCCAAGAACAGAGACAATTTCCTCCAACACGTTGAGTAAAACGAGAAAAAGAATGCCAAGAAAAAGGGCACCTGGGTGAAACAGGAGCATCAACCACCAGCATCTCCAAGTGAAGCTCAATTGGTCCGCACTCATACGGAGGGGCAAGCGCTCTCGTAGAGGCAGAAATTTCTCTAGCGCTACCCAGGTCTTGACTGTGTACTGAGGAAGGCTGGAGGTCTGAGCTCACACTTCCGCTTCCGCACTCTGCTTCAGCACGACTGTTTTCGATGCTGCATCATAAGGGCATTTTTTGCCGAGTTAATGGATGACGGACGCCTGCCTGGGCTTTCACCGCACCCACTGTTACTCGGGCACTGCTAGCTGAACCTGAGCTAATAGATGACGAACACCAGCCCTGGCTCTTACCGCACCCATTGTAACTCGGGCACTGCTAGCTGAACCTGCGTGTTAATAGATGACGAACACCAGCCCTGGCTCTCACCACACCCACTGTAACTCGGGCCCTGCTAGCTGAACCTGCGTGTTAATAGATGACGGACGCCAGCCCTTGCTCTCACCACAGTGGCCCTGCCAGCTGAACCTGCATGATCCACGTTACAGCCTCACCCGCCTTGATCAGTAATTTTCTCCAACCCACTTGACAGTAGAATGCAGGATTTTTAGACAGGCCTTGTTGACTTACTGGGGACATCTGTTTTGTTTGCTTCACATTCTAATGTCACGGTGAAACAATGTCACCAGAAGAATGGCAAGTAGCTGTAGCAGCAGCAGTAATGGAAAACAAGTTGTTTTTAATATAGTTTATTTCTTATTGAGAAATTTTCTGCTGATGGTCCATAAGGGCAACTGTGCGGGTTTTTGGGTCATGCTGCAGTCCAGGACAGGTATAGTCAATGTCCAGTTTAACTGAAATGGTGGTTGAAAGACTCCTTTTTCCGGCAGTTTTTAAATCTGGGGGTCATGCAGGTTTGGGGCTCATGCTGTGGCCCAGGACAGGTATAGTCAATGTCCAGTGAAACTAAAATGGTGGTTGAAAGACTCCTTTTTCTTGCACTTTTTAATCTGTGGGTCAGACAGGTTTAATGGTCATACTGCGGTCCAGGACAGGTATAGTCAATGTCCAGTTCAACTAAAATGGTGGTTAAAAGATTTTTTTTTCCGGCACTTTTTTAATCTGGGGGTCATGCAGGTTCGGGGCTCATGCTGTGGCCCAGGACATGGATAATCAATGTCCAGTTCATGTAAAATGGTGGTTCAAATCATACTGCCTTCTGGCACTTTTTAATTTGTGGGTCATGCAGGTTTAAGGGTCATGCTGTGGTACAGGACAGGGATAGTGAATGGTCTGTGACTTTTTTTCTGTGACTCTTGTTGCCTAATTGTCTTGCCTAAGATGTAGCACGTATCCATTTTACTGTTGTGGATGTTAATTCCAGCTTCTCCCACCCTGTTTGGGTGTAGGAATGAAGGTGTTCCTCTCCCATAGAATTTAATGGGCATTGGCGATAATCGATTATCGACTATCGGAAATCGACTTGATAATTGCCGATATCGACTATCGACCCGATGACGATAGTCGACGTAATCGCTCATTACTACTCATACCCCCTCACCAGCATCCTTACTGGGTACAAGTGGCGGGCCGCAGGGATACTCGTGCTTCTGCCCTGTATTCACCTTTCCACACTCTTGCTTCCCTGCGCATCTCTGCCTGCCAACGTGCACCGGCATAGTGAAATTTAAAGGGCCAGCACACCAGTAATTTAATAATTACTGGGCGCTGACCCTATATCTTCTGTCCACTTCCTGCACTCCCTGCCAGATGTATTGTGCCCAAGGCTCTAGAGAAAGCGTTATTCAAAGTTCCTTGTCTCTACTGTGTACCCCACCCCTTGCTTACGTCCACTGACCACATTTGACTACTGCCTGCTCTGACCTTTCTGCCTGTCCCTGACTACAAGTTTGCCTGCCGATTCTTTACCATGCTTCACCTGGACTGTCACTGCAAACAAGTTGCATCAGTGGTAATGACCTGTATGTCTTCTGCCATACAGGTCCAACCTGCTTTGAGGCTGGTTCTGGTGAAAACCTGGAGGCATCTTAGACTCTGCTCCCTGTCATGGCCTTTACCACCTCTTGCGGTGGTCCAGAGGATCCACATCTTAGCTATCCAAACAAAAGTTTCATATCTTCAATGTTTCCCCATGAAAAGATATAATACAATATTTACAAAAATGTGAGGACTGTACTCAATTTTGTGAGATACTATATGTCCCAATGAAAATGTGACCCCAAAATCCAGAAGGTATTCCTACTATTCCGAGGCATGTGGTTGAGTCAATAACATACTAGGGCCACTTGTGGTATATTTCTAAAAACAGCAGAATCGGGGATTTCGATGTTGAGTTGCATTTTATTGGTAACATTTACTGTCTTTCCATAAATAATGGATTCAAATAGATGAAAATCTGCAAAAAAGTGGAATTTTGAAATGCCACATCCACTTTACTTTAGTTTCTGTGACACTTCCAAAAGGTTCATACACTTCCTAAATGCTGTTTTGAGTACTTTAAGGGGTGCAGTTTTTTAGATGGAGCCATGCATGGGGTATACGACATACAGGCCCTCCAAAACCAAGTCAAAACTGGACTGGTCCCTAAAAAAAATGTGTGTTGCATATTTTCTTAAAAATATGAAATATTGCTACTAAATTTGTAAACCCCTAATATGGTAAAAAAAAATAGACATTTAAAAAATTATTTCAACGTACAGAAGACATATGGTAGATGTTAGTTATAACCTATTTTGTGTGACATAACTACACACAGAAATTTTCGACGTTTGAAAATTACAAATTTTTCAAAATTTTCATGACATTTTGATATTTTTTTTTTAAAATAAACGAGGATTGAATGGACTAAAATTTAAAGCACAATGGGCGACATGTATGAATCTCGCCGGGTCGGGGCGCACCTTTCCGCCAGTTTTCCAGCGGAATCTGCGCCTAATTTATGTCGGGGCCGGGGCGCGCTCATACATAGCATGTAAAGTCCGCCGCGCCTCGCCTGTGTGTTAGGCGCAGTGCGGGACTTAGGCGCAGTGCGGCGCTGCGCCTATGATTCGGCGCCGGAGGTAGTGCGGACATACATGCGGGGAAAAGACCGCCGCGCCTGGCCAGTGTGTGGGGCGCAGTGCGGGGACTGAGGCGCAGAGCGGCGCAGCGCCTAAGATTCGCCGTCCGAGGCGTTGCGCTCATACATGCGGGCAAAAGTTCCCTGCGCCTCGCCAGTGTGTGTGGGGCACAGTGCGGGGACATGGGCGCAGTGCGGGACTTAGGCGCCGTGACGGACTGCGCCGAAAAACAGTTCCGATGCGAGACAGGCTGGAACAGCGAGAAATCATTCCAGATGTCGGTGCGGAGTCTGAATCAAAAATCGCCTTTATAAAAGCGTTCAACATTCTCAGGAAAAGAGCTGAAACCTAAAAAATAAAAAATACATAAAACAAAATCACTTTCCAATATCCTAATTCAAGAATTAGGATATTGGAAATTTCCGGGAAATACAGTAATTCAAATTCAGAAAGCTATTCTGATTGGTCGGAATAAACCAGCTAATCAGAATAGGAGCGACAGTGAACCATTAAAACCTATGGGGAAGTTTAGACCAATCAGAATCCACTGCGGGATAGTTCAAAATACAGTAAAAATGTCTGAAAAGAGCTGATTGGTTAAGCTACCGGGGACTTGGCTAGCTCAGCCAATCAGAATATGAGACGACAGAGACCCATTCTGCCTATGGAGAAGTTTAGACCATCAGAATCCACGGCCGGACAATTCAAAATACAGTAAAAATGCTGAAAAGAGGTGATTGGCTGAGCTAGCGGGGGCTCGGCTAGCTCAGCCAATCAGAATAGGAGCGACAGAGACCCATTAAAACCTATGGAGAATTATTGACCAATCAGAATAGGAGCGACAAAGACCCATTCTAGTCTATGGAGAAGTTTAGACCAATCAGAATCCACGGCGGGATAATTCAAAATACAGTAAAAAAACTGAAAAGAGCTGATTGGCTGAGCTAGCGGGGGCTTGGCTATCCCAGCCAATCAGAGCGCGAGCTACTTCTCCCATTATAGTCTATGGAGAGATGGGCGCAATGCAATCTCGGTGCTCAGCGCCGTGTGGCATGAAGTATTAATAAAAAAATCATTTTTATTAAGTGTAAAACATTATCAGATAAAGAGCAGAACCCTTCTTTACAAATAAAGCAGTTAAAAAACCCGAACAACGAGTTTGTCGCCGAGACCGGCGCTACATAGGGAATTGCAAGATAGTGAATCGCCGGGAAATACAGTAATACAAAATGGTTAAGCTATTCTCATTGGTCGGCATAAACCAGCCAATCAGAATAGGAGCGACAATGTCACATTATAACCTATGGAGGAGAATTGACCAATCAGAATAGGAGCGACAATGTCCCATTATATCCTATGGAGAAAAATTGACCAATCATATTCAAAGGCGGGACAGTTCAAAATACAGTAAAAATGCAGAAACGAGCTGATTGGTTGAAGCGGCGGGGGCTCGTCCAGCTTAGCCAATCAGAGTGCGAGCTACTTTCTCATAGAGTTCTATGGGGAAAAGAAATTCTGAGCGCGCTCTGTGATTGGCTAAGTTAAAAGAGGCGCCGTTATTTGGGACCAATGGGAGAGCGAGCGACGCTCCTATGGGTTTTCTAAGCAATCAGAAATCAAACTCTACATGGCCGAAATCAAATTATAACACTACAGAAGTTGTCCCGATGTGTATATAAAACGAATAATAATATGGGGGTAACGAAAAAAAAAATTAAATCAATAAAATCATGTTTATTTCTTTATTTTCGTTAGCCAAGGATCAATAGTATGGGTGCAACGAAAATAAAGAAATAAACATGATTTTATTGATTTAATATTTTTTTCGTTACCCCCATATTATCATTCTTTTATAACACATCGGTACAACTTCTGTAGTGTTATAATTTGATTTCGGCCATGTACAGTTTTATTTCAGATTGCATTAGAAAACCCATAGGAGCGTCGCTCGCTCTCCCATTGGTCCAAATAACGGCGCCTCTTTTAACTTAGCCAATCACAGAGCGCGCTCAGAATTTCTTTTCCCCATAGAACTCAATGAGGAGGTAGCTCGCGCTCTGATTGGCTAAGCTGGACGAGCCCCCGCCGCTTCAACCAATCAGCTCGTTTCTGCATTTTTACTGTATTTTGAACTGTCCCGCCTTTGAATATGATTGGTCAATTTTTCTCCATAGGATATAATGGGACATTGTCGCTCCTATTCTGATTGGTCAATTCTCCTCCATAGGTTATAATTGGACATTGTCGCTCCTATTCTGATTGGCTGGTTTATGCCGACCAATGAGAATAGCTTAAACAATTTTGAATTACTGTATTTCCCGGCAATTCCTCTATTGCAATTCCCTATGTAGCGCCGGTCTCGGCGACAAACGCGTTGTTCGGGTTTTTAACTGCTTTTTTTGTAATGATGGGTTCTGCTCTTTATCTGATATTGTTTTACACTTTATAAAAATGATTTTTTTTATTATTACTTCATGCCGCACGGCGCTGATCGTCGAGATTTCAGTGCGCCCATCTCTCCATAGACTATAATGGGAGAAGTAGCTCGTGCTCTGATTGGCTGGGATATCCAAGCCACCGCTAGCTCAGGCAATCAGCTCTTTCTGTCTTTTTAATGTATTTTGAACTGTCCCGCTTTGATTTTGATTGGTCCAAACTTCTCCATAGGATATAATGGGACTTTGTCGCTCCTATTCTGATTGGTTAATACTCCTTCATAGGTTAGAATGGGCCACTGTCGCTCCTATTCTGATTGGTCCAAACTCTCCATAGGATATAATGGGTCTTTGTCGCTCCTATTCTGATTGGCTGGCTTCTGCCGACCAAAGAGAATAGCTTAAACAATTTGAATTACTGTATTTCTCGGCAATTCTCTCTATTGCAATTCCCTATGTAGCGCCGGTCTCGGCGACAAACGCGTTGTTCGGGTTTTTAACTGCTTTATTTGTAAAGAAGGGTTCGGCTCTTTATCTGATAAATGTTTTACACTTAATAAAAATAATTTTTTTATTAATACTTCATGCCGCACGGCGCTGAGCGCCGAGATTTCAGAGCGCACAACTCTCCATAGACTATAATGGGAGAAGTAACTCACGCTCTGATTGGCTGGGATAGCCAAGCCCCCGCTAGCTCAGCCAATCAGCTCTTTTCTGTCTTTTTACTGTATTTTGAATTATCCTGCCGTGGATTCTGATTGGTCTAAACTTCTCCATAGACTAGAATGGGTCTTTGTCGCTCCTATTCTGATTGGTCAGTAGTTCTCCATAGGTTTTAATGGGTCTCTGCCGCTCCTATTCTGATTGGCTGAGCTAGCCAAGTCCCCGGTAGCTTAACCAATCAGCTCTTTTCAGCATTTTTACTGTATTTTTATCTGTCCCGCCTTTGATTCTGATTGGTCAATCCTTCCCCATAGGTTTTAATGGTTCACTGTCGCTCCTATTCTGTTTGGCCAGTTTATGCCGACCAATGAAAATAGGTTTCAGAATTTGAATTACTGTATTTTCCGGCAATTTACAATATCATAATTCTTGATATTGCGCCGTTCTAGAGTGTAGGAAAGTGATTTTTTTTTATTATGTTTATTTTTTTACGTTCAGCTCTTTTCTGACAATGTTTTCCGCCTTTATAAAGGCGATATTTTCGGAATCATACTCCATGCTGCACGGAGCGGAGCGCCGAGATTTCTGTAGCGATCTTCTGTATGTTTCCTCGCATGTTCCGATCCTGCTTCACTTCGCCTCTGCCGGAGCATTTAGACCAAAAAAAAACAGGTCTGCCTGTCGGAGCTGTCGAGCGCTGCACTGCGCCTCGCTTTGCCGACTCGCCATCGTACATGCCTCGGAGTTTCGAGCGCGCCGCGTCCCGCCCCGGAACGCCTACATCGCGCCCACACCGCGCCCACTGCCCGTCCCTTCATGCGAGGCGCAGCTGAAAGTGGCGAACGCTGCGCCTAACACCGCATCCCTGCATCCGACAGCGGGATTCGGGCCGGGAGGCGCAGTATACGCCAAAAAACAGGCGTAAAGCCCGATCATACATGTCGCCCAATGTGTCATGAGAAAACAATCTTTGAATCACATGGATAGGTAAAAGTGTCAAAAAGTAATTCTCACATAAAGAGACACATGTCAGATTTGAAACTTTGTGGCTCTGTCATAGAGGTCAAAATTGGCTGCAGTGGTAAGGGTTGTCTCACTACATTATTTTTTCATCTTACCTCAGTCCTGTTTTCTTAGTTTCATTTTGAATTCTGTTTACTAGCTTCTACTAGGCTGCAGTAAAAGCCAGGTTTGTAGCTATAGCAACCAGTGCTGACAGCCTATTATGAAAGATTGAACAGGTCTGTAGCTGAGGAGCTGAGGCAGTCCATACAAGAGGGGATATCGCAGAATAGGTCAGACACTGTTAATGGACATATATTACAAATTGACTTGTTTTTGCAAGATCTTTAACATAAAAAGCAACCCTTGTAGTGAGACAGACCCTTTAAAGGGGATTTGCCAAGAAGTGCCTTATCTGCTAAGAAGCAAAAGTAAAGAAATCAGGCTGAGCTGAGAGAGAGAGAGTTTGGGCAGCATCCGGCCCTTTAAATTTAACACTGCCGGAGCGCGCGCGCCCTAGGGAGTTCCAGGAGACAGAGACATCGGCAGGAGCACATCAGGGTAAGTAAGGCAGAGACTGGGCAGCGGAGCGAGAGCGCCCACGACCCGACATGCGGCGCCACTAGCCAGCGGGACACGGATGCGCTTGCGACTCAGGGTGAGGGTTGCAGGTGCACCGCGGACAGTACCCCCCTTTGACCTCCCCCTCTTTCTGGCCTGGAGGAATCTCTGGATTACATTATGGTCCAAAATGTTGTCTTCTGGCTCCCAGGACCATTTTCTGGCCCGAATCCTTACCAGTCTATGACGAAATGTCGCTTCCCCCTGATCGTCTTCATGGCCAAAACCTCCTTTATAGTAAAGATGTTGGTGACATCAGTCTCAGGAGTAGGAGGAGAAACCTTCCGGGAGAAACGATTCAGGATAACCAGCTTCAGAAGGGAGACGTTGAAGGAGTTTGGGACACGCATCGTGGGGGGAAGATGGAGCTTATATTCTGCTGGGTTGATACGTTTCAGCACCTCGACCAGTCCCAGGGAACGAAGGCCCAGTTTGTAGCTGAGGATCTTGAGACAAATATATCTGGCCGACAACCACACCTTGTCTCCAGGAGAGAAGATTGGAGAAAGTCGTCTCTTTTTGTCTGCTTGTGTCTTCATACGTGCAGATGCCCATTGCAGAGACTGGCGTGTCTGATCCCAGATGGCCGTTAGGTTCCGGACCAGATCCCTCATGGCCGGAACCTCAGAGGGCACCGAGAGGGGGAGTGGTGGGCACGGATGTTGTCCAAGAGACAATGAAGAACGGGGTGGCACCGGCAGACTCCGAATCTAGAGTTGTATGAAAATTCTGCCCAAATTAATAGGCTGGCCCAGTCAACTTGATGTGCTGAAACGAAGTGGCACAAGCAGCTGCCCAGAACCTGATTAACCCTCTCCACTTGCTCATAAGTCTGAGGGTGATAGGCCGAAGAGAAGTCCAATTTCACCTGTAGCTGGGCACAGAGGGAGCGCCAGAACCTTGAAACGGATCTCCCAGTCCGAGACAATATGCTGAGTAAGTCCATGCATTCGGAAAATATGTTAGAAAAACAGACTGGCGAGTCGAGGAGCAGAGGGTAGACCTGGCAGAGGAACAAAGTGGGACATCTTCAAGAACCGATCCGTCACTGCCCAGACAACGGTATTACCGGAGGAAGGAAGAAGATCAGTGATAAAATCCATAGCCACGTGGGCCCAAGGGCTGTTGGGAATTGGTAGTGGCTAAAGCAGACCTGCCGGTTTGAGACAAGGCGACTTGTTACGGGCACAGGAAGTGCAAGATTCAACAAACTCATGAACATCTTTAACAAGATTAGGCCAGCAATAAAAATGACAGATCAGAGAACAGGATTTTTGCACCCCCAGATGTCCAGCCACACGAGAGCACTGTCCCCAACTCAGTATCTTATTCCGTAGAGCCGGGCGCACATATGTCTTGCCTGGAGGGATCCGCTGAAGGTCTACGGGCACAGCGGAGATCAGCCATTCAGGAGGAATGATATGCCATGTGGCAGGCTCATCCCCTATCACGTCAGAGGCACGGGAGAGAGCATCAGCCTTGACACTCTTCTCCACCGGGCGGAAATGAATTAGAAAATCGAACCGGGAAATGAACAGAGACCAGTGGGCTTGGCACGGGCTTAGTTGTTGGGCCATCTGAAGGTATAGGAGGTTCTCTTGGTCAGTGTAGATATTGACCGGGTGACGAGCTCCCTCAAGGAGATAGCGCCATTCCTCCAAGGCCAGTTTGATGGCCAGTAATTCCGGAATAGTTTCTCTCAACAGAGGAAAAGGTTTTAGAAAAGAACCCACATGTCAGGGTCTTGCCTTTGGTCCCTTTTTGGTACAGTACTGGACTTAATGACTGAGGATCTCCCCGCTGACAGAGGAGATGACTAGTGGCTTTTCCAGGTGGACCACGGGGAGGTTATATTTAGACACCAAGACATAAAGTTTCCGGCTGATCCGGAGTCCAGGAAAGCTGAAACTTGAAAACGGATTCCAGATCTGGACACGACTTGAACAGGCATGGTCAAACGAGGAGGGGGATAGTTCACACCTAGGGAGGCCTCTCCCATGTAGCCTAGGTGCGTGCGTTTCCCGGATGCTGAGGACGGAGCGGGCAGCCCCTGTGGAAATGTTCAGGGCTGGCACAATAGAGGCACAGCTTCTCCTCACATCATCGATACAGTTCATGCGAGGTCATGTGGGTTCTGTCCACTTGCATGGTCTCCTTGCCGGCTGGCAGGGAGGGCTGCTTTGAAATACGGGATCTAGGCGGGGAAGACGATGTGTCCTGGCCGGTTTGCACTCCTGACGGAGCTCCTCTTGCCTTTCCGAGAAGCGGACATCGATCCGAGTGGCCAGAGAGATAAGGTCAATCAGGGAAGAAGGAAGATCACGGGCAGATAGGGCATCCTTGATCTGGCTGGAGAGGCCCTTCTAGAAGGTGGCAGCCAACGTCTCCTCGTTCCATGACAACTCTGAAGCTAGGGTGCGGAATTGCACAGCATAACTGCCTACGGAAGAGTCTACTTGGCGTTAATTTAACAAGGCGATCTCAGCAGACGAGGCTCGAGCAGGTTCCTCAAATACGCTGCGGAACTCGCTGAGGAACGTGGCAAGGTTGGCCGTGACCAGGTCATCTCTGTCCCAGAGGGGAGTAGTCCAGGCCAGGGCTTTTCCAGAGAGAAGGCTGACCACAAACGGCATCCTTAGACCTTTGGGTAGGAAACTGACTACCCATCAGTTCAACATGCAGTGAGCATTGGGTGATAAAGCCCCTGCAGGCCTGGGAGTCCCCATCGACTTTCGACGGCATAGACAGACGAAGCCTTGGACCAGCAGACGATGCGGGAGCTGGAGGAGTAATGGAAGCCACAGAAGTCGGTTGTTGCTGCTGAGTGGAAAGGAGCTGCTGCATCTCGGCAGAGAGGTGACTGAGTTGCTGTGCTTGTTGCGTGATCTGCTGTGATTGCTGAGCCACGATGGTGACTCTCTGCAGAGGCACCTTGGCGGGATCCATGGCCGGATCTTTCTATAACGATCAGCAGTAGTCGATCCACTGGACTGGTATGAGCCATGCCAGGGAGCGGAATCTAAGTAGGTCCCAGGATTCACCAGAGCCCGCCGCAAAGCGGGATAGACTTGCTGCGGTGGGAGTCTACCAGGTCGCTACCCCTGATGTGACTTGTTTGCGGTGGCAGCCGAAGTGTCGCGTGGTACAAAATCGTAAGGCAAACTCGGAGTCGGTGACAGGCGGTAAGGTCAGGCGGCAATGGTTCGTGGTCGAGGGACGGAGGCAAATGGTACGGTACATGAGATATCAGACAAGACTCAATGAATGATTTTTCTGTAGTCAATAAGGCACTTAAGATCCTTCAAGTGGATCAGGAAGGGGCAGTCTTAAATAGGGGCAGCGTCCGGCGAAATTACAGAGACATTGGCAGGAGCGTGGCATGGTAAGTAAGGCAGAGACTGGGCAGTGGAGCGAGTGGTCCGACATTAGCATATCAACCCAAGAACAAAACCAAAAGGCCTTGTGAAGATGCTGGTGGAAGCTGATAAGAATGTCAGTGAAACAAGTACTGTAGCAACATGGGCTGAAACGTCACTCTGCCAGGAAGAAGCCATTACTCCAAAAGAAACATATAAAAGCCAGATTAATGTTTGCAACTGCACACAGGAGCAAAGACCTACATTTTTGGAGACATGTCCTGTGGTCTGATGAAGCTAAAATTTGACTGTTTGGATATAATGTCCATTGTTACGTTTAGTGGAAAAAAGAAGAAATTTGGAAGCCTAAGAACACCATCCCAACTGTGAAACAAAGGGGGTGGCAGCAACATGTTATGAGGTTGTTTTGCTGCAGAGGTGACTCGTGCACTTTACAAAATAAATGGCATCATGAGGAAAGAAAATTACTGAGAAGGAAATAATTTGATCCCTTGCCGATTGTGTAAGTTTGCTCACTGACAAACTAGAAACAATATTTCGTCTGCACACCCGAAAAACTTTTTTGAAAAAAATGAGCATAGGTGCACACTGGAGTGGCAGTAATATACAAACTCAATCCAATATCAACAGCACACTAAAAGAACTATCAAAAGGCACATAAGAATTTTTGGAAAAGCATTTCTGCTGCTCAGGATATATTAAAAATTTTTGAGGTTCTTAGTTCACATTTTTGATCAAAACTGCTTAAGCCCACCTCCCAATCAGCAAGGGGACCTCAATACTGGTGGGAACCTACACTAAAGTTACCTCTCTTAGGGCCTGTTCAGATCTCCGCACTTCAGGGAGTGAAGGCTCCAGCTACAAGGTACTCTGCATTGATTTAAAATCCTGTTCGTGGCGAATTGCATTAAAAAACAGCTATTTCCTGGCTGCAGAGAGCCTGTAGGGTGCTGTAGAACGTTGTGCCATGCTCAAATATGCAGAGTGAGCTTGGTTTGGTCTTCATACAATGCTGTGTTTTAGTATGACATGCACATGACTGCTGCCGCTCTTAGAATCGCTTCACTCCCTGGGCACTTACGGGGGCAAAACTGACCAAAAACTGACCTGATAAAGTCATGGCAGCGCCAGCTGGAAAAAAACAAGCTGAGGGCTAAGATCCTGCAATAGCGTCAACGAACACAACAGTAGATTCCTGGAGCTGCCACAGGTCGCAGCACAGTAAGGGGACTTCCCAGCAGGGGTCACCCTGCAAGGCCACAGCTTCCGGTGTCATCTAGTGGCAATGTGTTGACCACACAATAGGTCATTCACTTTCTCCCAGATGACAACTGACAACCCCAGCCAAAAGTCGGTGGGTTTGTCAGACACAACCCTTATTTAGCATGGCCTGGGAGCAAGTGAGGGGCCCTTACCTGTCCTCAACCCACCTCTGTCCCGTTCGCTTCCCACACCCAGAGAACTACTATGTGCTGTGGCCTCTGTGCCACTATACAGTGAGGACAAATTATTTAAGGAACGTGGGCAGCAAAGAGGTGGGGAAGACATCCACTGCTTCTTGCAGAAGCGGGCAAGTAGTGATGAGGAGAGTTGCAATGGGGGGTTATGTTGCGAGTGGTCAGGCTTTGTACAGCGACACTGTTGAGGAGGACAACGGTGACAGGCAAACACTAATCGCTGTAGCCGATCGCACTTGAAAGCCGGGTGAAGCAAGTAAGGCTGGGACAAGGTATTCTGGTTCCCTAGTTAAACAAGGCATGAAGTGCCCTCCAAATGGAAAATTCAGCCCACTTCATGCCTTCTTGCCCCCTCTTTTCTGCCTGGGATGAAGTGGCACCCTAGGCGGTCGCCTCCCTTCGACTACCCATAGTCCCGGCCCTGGAAGCAAGGGCTTCATCATTATCATTGGGAGAAGAGAGCAGAAGCTTGCATGTCAGGAAGTGGCGCAGACCGCAAGTTTGTAGTGTGGCCGGGAGTCAGCAGGGTGGCAGCAGTGTAAACAGCCACGATTTAGACCACCCACTTTGCATGTCCCAGAATGTAGCGGTGCAGGAGCTCACCGAGGCAGCGGTGGTAACAGTCAGTCAGTGCGGAGCATTGGTGGTAAAATCACCTACTCGGCAGTGTGCCAGTTTTTGGACAAGACACCAGAGGAGGCAAACATGGCTTTATGTAGAATCTGTGGGCAGAAAGTAAAGCGTGATCAGGGACCCAACGCTGGCACCACGGCCCTGCATCAACATCATGCATGCCCCCATAAGTGGCCTGGGAAAACGGGGAAAACTCCCATTTCAGGCATTTAAAAAGGCTTCCCCCCTCTTGCGAAGAAACCCCTTTTTTTTCCCATCATCTCCCGGGCCCCCGATACCCTGGAAAAAATTTGGACCGAGCAGTGTCGGCAAAAAATCGTTTTTTTTTTTCCCGGGTGACGGGAGGGGAACAAGCAACCGAGGATTAGGAAGTCGACCCAACCCCGTGGCAGAAACAGTGGAAATAGGGGAAAGGGAGTCCCTCAGATCACTTGCGCAATGGCCCCTACATGCTGTTTTTGCCTGGCTAGTGACAGCTAAATTTTTCACCACCGGCAAAGGAGACTTCTGGCTCTCCACCCTCTTGACCCGGTTTTACCGATCCCAAAGGGGGGCATTTTTTTCACCTGCCAAGACAGAGGACAAACTAAAGACAAGAGACATCCTATTAGTCAGTTCACCAGGGTCCACCTCTAGCAGGTCTGCCGGGTGTTCATCAATCTCATGTACCCTGCCAGGCTGCTGGGTTGGGAGGGGGGGGGGTTTTACAGCAGTACCAGCTCCATCACAAAACCCTTTAGTCTATTGTTGATCGCAGATTTCTTCACCCCAGTGATTTAGGACCCACCAGCAGCAGCACCTTGAGCGACCCTGAACCCGGGATTTTTTTGGGCTACTGCCCAGCTACTATTCTGATGCGGCCCGCCCACCTATTCCAACACTGCGCCACTTTCCTTCTACTACCCCCATTTTTTATGGGGGACGGTATTGCCACCCCTCCCACTTTTTTCCACGGGCCATTATTAGCCTTCTGAGTTTGCGGCTGCCCCCTCACCACCAATTCCCCATCTGCAGCCAACTGAGCACCTCTCAGCACTCCCTTGTGGTTTTCTAATGCGTTTCCCCCCTCCACCCTCTATGACATTGTCACTATGTTTGGCTTTCCCCCCTTCTTTTAATCTGGGAGTAATACAAAACACACAACATATTCAAATATTCCATTTACTTTTTTTTTGGGTTCAACTCCTGTTTCTTTTTGGTTTTTAGGAATGAGGATTATTCCCAAATAAAAGCAGACACTGAAAATCAAACGAAAGCCAATTTTTGGGCGTCAATGCAAAATTACGAGACACCCTCTCCACTTTTTTGGGGGGGCTCTAAAATGTATCCAATAACAAAAACACCACAATAAAGGGAAAAAATAACTTTTTGCCACAAAAGCAATATCCCAAGAGACGGATTTGAGATTAGTAGGCTGAAATACACAAACACGGGATTTGACAAAAAATTCTCCACAAAAAGGAATAAATTAACTCTTGGACACATAATAAAATACCCCCCACCGGTCTGAAGTTGATGGATTTCGGGCATAAAATGGGGGGCAGAAATACCACATGCGTATTTCACTCCAACACAACAAAGGAGAAATTAACCCGGGATTTTTAAACCCCCTACGAAATGAACAGGGAAATTTAAAATGTAATAGTGGGGAAAAAAACACTCTATTTTAACCAAATGGGCCCTAAAAGGCTTGAAATCCCTGGATATAAATACCCTACGAAAGAAAAGAAATTTAAATGTATAATGGGGGGGACAAAAAAACACACTGTTTGCTCCAATACAACACAAAAATTATTGAGGGGTTCCCAAATCGAAATTCCCTAAAAAAAGCACAGGTGAAATTTTAAAAGATGGGGGGACAAAAAACGCTCTTTTTGACTCCCAATCAAAACAAAAAGGATTGAGTGGTTAATTAATTTAAAAAATTTCCCCAATACAACTGGAAAATCGAAAATAAGGTGCCGAAAAAAACGGTCTGTATTTCACCCAATACAAAACATCGGGATTTAGTGGGTACTGAATTTACAAAATTTCCCCAAACAAATGGAGAAATTAAAATAATGGCGCAGAAAAAAGCAGTCTGTATTTCTACCCAATACAACACTATCAGATTGATGGGTTTCTTTAAAATTAAAAATTCCCCAATCAACAGGGAAAATTAAATAATGGGGCAGAAAAAACGGTCGTACATAACCCCCAAAAAAACACTATCAGGGTTAGTGGGTTATTTTATTTTAAAATTCCCCCAAAACAAAAGGGGAAAAATTTAAATAAGGCGCAAAAAAGCGGGCTTATTTCATCCCAATACAACACATCAGATTGAGTGGGAAAAACTTTAATTTAAAATTCCCCATTCAAAAGGGGAAAATTTAAAAAATGACCAGAAAAAGCGGTCGTATTCTACCCCCCTACAAAACACAGGGTTTAGTGGATTACTTGAATTTTTAAAAATTCCCTATTACAACAAGAAAAGGGGAAAAAAAGCGCAGAAAAAGTGCTCTCATTTTTTTTCCCAAACAACACAAAAAAGGGTTGAGGGATTTTCTGAATTTTAAAAACCCAATACAAACCGGAAAATTGAAATAAGGCGCGAAAAAGCGTCTTTTTCTTTCCCAATACAACATATCAGAATTGAGTGGGTTACTTGAATTTAAAAAATTCCCAATACAAAAGGAAAATTTGAAATAAAAAGATCAATGACAGCAGTACAGAACACTGAAAGGCTGACAAGTAACAGACTTTAAGGTCTTTTTTCCCCCTTCCCCAATTGCTAAGTAAAGCGTTAATAACTATCAGCAGTAGCAGCAGGGGCCGTTATGTCAAGGGACATAAAGAAAACAGAGGGGCGGGAGATGCCTTCCTTACTTAAGTGCGTGCATCACAGAACCCCCCCCGGGCCTAAAGGCTTCATGTTTGCACATGTCATTGAGGGTCCCCCCTTTCTTCCTCCCAGAGTTTCTTTGCCCCATGAACGCCATGTGCTTTTTCGGCCCTTTTACGAAAAAAAAAGACGCTTTGTTCCCAAAATCCCATAAGCCAATGAACAATAGTATGGGGAAAAAGAAAAAAAAGAAAAAAAAATAATTTATTGAATTAATATTTTTTTTTTTTTGTTAACCCCATATTTTTGTTCATTTATATACAATCGGGACAACTTCGTGAGTCTTACATTTTATTTCTCCATGTACAGTTTTATTACAGATTGCATTAGAAAACCCCTAAAACGTCGCTCGCCCCCCATTGGCCCAAATAATCGCGCCTCTTTAAAAAAAGCCCAAACACAAACAGACTCGCCTGTATTTCTTTTCCCCAAGAATCTTGAATAATAGCCACCGCAAATTGGGTAAGCAGGATGAGCCCCCCTTCCTCCCAACCAATCCAGTACAAAAATTTTCCCATAGACAGTAATAAATTTTAGGGCGCCCTTTAAAAACCCCCTTTTTGCTCCACCCCAAAAAAATATGCACTACAAATGATTGGTTGGGTTCAAATCTCCGCCTGGTCTCAACCAAAAACCCGCTCTTTTCCTTTTTGCCTTTTTTTTACTGTTTTTTTTGAACGTTTCCCCCCTTGCATTTGATTGGTCAATACTTCTCCAAGGTTAAAATGGGTTTACTGTCGCTCCTATTCGATTGGGTGGGTTTTTTGGGCCCAAAAAAAAGAGAGTAAAACTTACAGAATTTGAATTAAATGATTTTTCCCCGGGAGTTTCAAAAATCCCTATACTTTTTATGTTGCGCCGGTGAAAGGCCCCAAACGCGTTGTTTTTTGAAATTTTTTTAAGAAAAAAAAGAAAAAGGGTTTAGATCTTTTTCCCGAAGGGTTTTTAAAAACCTAATAAAAAAAGATTTTTTAAAACATACTCCTGCCTCAAAGGAGATGAGAGCCGAGAAATTTATTTCCCGATCTCCCATAGACTACAATGGGACAAAGTAGCTCGCGCTTTGATTTTGGGCCCGGGGAAAAGCCCAAACCCCCACTAGTTTTAACCCCAAACAGCCTTTTTTTTCGCCTTATTTACGGTATTTTTAACTGTTCCCCCTTTGCATTTATTGGTCAATACTTCTCCATAGCTTATAAAGGGGTTTAACCCGTCGCTCCTATTCTGATTGGGTTTTGGTTTTTTGCCGACCAATGAAAAAGAACTTCCAAATTTTTAAAAAAAATGTTTTTCCCGGGAAAATTTTCTATATCCCAATTCCCGAAAGTAGCCCGGTCCTTTGGGGGACAAAAGCGTTTTAATGGATTTTATTTCTTATGTTTTTTAGAAGGTTTTTTGCTCTTTTACAGGAAATTTTACACTTAAAAAAAAAGTTTATTTACTAATACGCATTTCCTGCGGGGGGGGCGCGGAGATTTCATGCCCCGAACTGTCCCCTAAAACTACAAATTGACAAAGATAGCCCCACGCTCTGATTGGCCCCGGGTTTGGGCCAAACCCCCCCTAATTCAACCCCAATTCACTCCCCCTTTTTCCAAATTTTTTACTGTTTTTTTTGAACGTCCCCCCCTTTGCAAATTTTATTGTTTTTAAAACTTCACCATAGAATTTTTAATTGGACACTGTTTGCCCTATTCTTTATTGGCTGGGTTTTTTGCCCCACCAATTTTAAAGAGTTACCAAAAAATTTGAATCACGGAAAATTCCCCCCAATTTTTTAAAAATCCAAATTCCGATGGTTTCGCCCGGGTTTTTGGGTTTTTTGATTTTTTTTTATGTAAATTTTTTTACAAGGGTTTTTTGCTCTTTTTTGGATAAAGTTTTACAGGAATTAAAAAAGTTTTTTTTTATTCAACTCAAAGCCTCACAGAGGCCCAGTGCTGAGGGGTTTTTTCCCTTTGGGATCTTTTTTATATTTTTCCCTTTCATTTTAAAAAGAAACCACTTTTTTTACTACCCTTTCTTCACTTTAGACAGCTTTTTATTTTTTACTTTAAATTTATTCATTTTTCCCTTTGAAAAAACAACCTTTTTGCTCTTGACTAACATGTTTTTTTGATTTTTCGCTTTTTTCCAGCCTGTCCCCCGAATCGGAATACATGTTTTGGCGCAGCCTTCTGCGCCTAAGTCCCCCCCTGCACTGCCCTCACACACTGGCGAGGGGGGGGAATTTACACCGAAATGTATGAGCGCCCCTCTTCGGGCGGGGGATTTTAGGCGCGCCCCGCACTGCGCCTAAGCCCCCCGCACGGGCGCCTCACACACTGGCGGGGCGCGGGACTTTTCGGCATGTATGACAACCCCCTCGACGGCGAATCTTAGGCGCAGTCCCGAATGCGCCCCCACACTATAAGGCGCGGTGGATTTTAAACCCCCGCTGTAGAGGCCCTGGGCGCCGACATCATGAGGTGCAGCTTTCACTTTGAGCGTCGAAAACTGTCTCCGATGGCGAGCTCAAAACATGTCGCCCATTTTGTCTTGGGGGGGTTTTGCTGCTGAGGGCACCCCGGACTAAACACTGCATCAATGGGAGAAAAGATGGAGCCATTACCGTAAAAACCTGAATGACAACCCCCTTTCCCCCCGCCAGGACATTTAAAAAAAGGGGTTTTGGCTGGGTCTTCCACAAGACAATGAACCAAAACATACAGCCAAAGGGAACAAAGGATGGCTCAAAAAGAAGCACATAAGGTCATGGGGTGGCCTACCAGTCTCCCCAACTTAATCCCATAGAAAACTATGGAGGGGGGGGTTTAAGCCCGAGTTTCCAAACAAAAGCCCCAAAATCTTTTTTTTTAATTTAGAGATGACTGCAAAGAGGATGGACCATAAATTCCCCCGGATATGTGCGAAAAAACCCCATCATGAACTACAAAAAACCCTCTGATTGCTCTGCTTTCCAACAAGGGTTTTTTCCCCCAATATTTAAATCTTTTTGCCCAAGGTCAAATACTTATTTCTCACTGCAAAATGCAAAAAAAATTTTTTAAATTATACCATGGATTTTTTGGATTTTTAGTTTTTTGGACATTCATTCTCAATTTAAAATTGTGTAAGTTTGTCCACTGACAATGGATCAAATAATTATTTCCTTCACAATATGTGGCAATACTGAAGCAACATCTCAAGACATCAGCCAGGAAGTTAGAGCTTTGGTGGAAATGGGTCTTCCAAATGGACAATGACCCGAAGCATACAGCCAAACTGCTTACAAAGTGGCTTACGGATAACCAAGTCAATGTTTTGGAGTGGCCATCACAAAGCCCTGATCTCAAGCCTATTGAAAATGTATTGGCAAAGCTGAAAATGCAGGAGCAAGCAAGGCGACCTACAAATATGGTTCAGTTACACCAGTTCTATCATGAAAAATGGGCCAAAATTCCAACCAACTATTGTGAGAAGATTGTGGAAGGATGTCCAAAATGTTTGACCCAAGTCATACAGTTTAAGGGCAATGCTACCAAATACTAATAAAATGTATGTAAACTTTTGACTTTGTAAAAAATAATATAAATGCCTTAAAAAATGCTCTCTTTCTCATTATTCTCACATTTGGCAAATATACTGTAAATAATTTTGGTAATCCTAATCGACCTAAAATGGTTAAGGTTTATTCTGATTCCATGTCAGATGGTGAGAAAAACAGCAAAATTGTTCCCCTTTTTTTTTCCCGTGGGAAAGTAAACTTTTGATTTCAAGCGTTTTTTATAATAATTTTATATAAAAAATATAAAAAATATTTATTATATAATATATTTTAAAAAATTTTATATAATTAAAAATAAAAAAATTTTTGGTTTTTATATATTATAAAATAAAATTTATAAAAATTTTATAAAATTTTTTTATATTAAAAATATTTATATATATATATATATATATATATATAAATTAACCATTAATGTTTTAAAAGTTTAACCCGTTTGTTGGACCACTGAACAACCAAGGCCAGAAAAATAGCACAGCATACGGCGCTATTTTTCACATCAAAATGACAGACACGTGGTAGAGACCTGACGGACTCCATTGTAGTAAGTTGGGATACTTGGGTTGGGTTTTGGGGGATGCCCCCCCGGGAAAAGCTCAGTTTGACTGCCCTGAAAGATGTGGGGTTTGAACCCCCAAAACAGCGTTTTTTTTAAAAATGTACTTCCCGGAAGCTCTAAAAACCCTTTTCACCTGTAAAGGTGTTCATTGGTGAACACTGGATTGGTAGACCAGTTGGAAGCCAGGAGAAAGACAAGTTCTCTCTAATCTTCGGTAATTGATCTCTGACCATTGCAGGGCCTACTGGCTTTTTTTCCATGGTATGCTGTAAATCTAGGAGCACAATGTGGTAAATGTAAGGGTATGTTCACATAGCGCTTTTCAATCCTTTTTACAGATTGAAAAGCACTCCGTACAACACATCCAAACATGCACCCAAAGTATGGTGCATGTTTGGATGCGTTTTCTGTGCAGAATAAGGTGTCTGCGTGTTTAAAAAAAATTTAAGAATTGACGTCAATTCCCTTTTAAAGGATCCCCAAAAGGGTGCATCAGAAAGAATATAAAACACACATTTTGGGGTTCGGAAATTTTGAAAAACCGATGCATGTTTTTACCCTGAAACTAAGTAAAACACACTGCACATTGTTAGATGCGTGTTTGGTAGAGATGGTAAATGAGTCTAACGTGGGGAAATTCGTTTAAAATTTCAGGAAACTTGGGTTCTGCATAAACCCAAAAGTTTATGGTATTTCCCCGGGAACGAAGCATTTTTTTTTTTGTAAAATGGTCGAAAGCACATGCCGTTCCCTTTGGGGCAAAAAAACTCGGGGAGAAAGGGAAAGGGGCCCCCTCAATGAATGTGCAGACATAAACCCAAATTCAGAGCCGGCGGGTTCTGTGAGTAAACGGGCACTTTTAAAAAAAAAGTAAGGGAAAAAACGGCACCTGCGCCCCCTCACACCCCCTCTCTTTGTCCCTCCTGTTGTATTAGGAATTTTTTAAATTCAAGTAATCCCCTAAAACCCTATAGTTTTTGAAATTGGATAAAAATACTTTTTTGTCCCAAACCCCAGAAGGGCCCATTGTGCCACCTTTTGACCTCAGCGCTGCTGCCGCACCCCCCAACGTGTCATTGTGCCCCCTCAAGGGACCCGGGCCTGTTTGCTGTTGCTGCTGCCATCACCTCCACACTCTTTTCTTTGGGGTTTCCCACTCTTTTGACCCCCATGCTGTCCCCCTCCACACTCTGCCCATTGTCCCCAACCCCTGTGGCCAAATTTTTTTTGCCACCTCCAGAATTTTTTCATTTTTTGCCAGTCTCGGCCCTCATGCTGCTGCTGTTGATCCCGCACCTCCACACTGTGTCTTTTCCCCTTTGTGGGCTCCTGATTTTGATTTCACCCCCAAAATTTTGTCATTTGCCACTCTGGGGGCCTATCATGTGCTGAAAATTTGGATTTGCTGTCCCAGTGGAACCCCCTTTTTTTTTCCCCTAATGCTGTTTCCCCCCCTCCACCATTCAATGACGTTGCCTTTTGGGTTTTGGTTTTTCCCCTTTCTTTCCCTGTCAGAAGGAATGGGAAGGATCGGGTTGCCCTAGCCAAAAGCAGGAGTGGATACAGAACACAGAAGACATGCAAATATCCCATTTACTGGTCATCTCTGTTTTGGATCAACTTCTGTTTGTTTTTGGCCTTAGCAATACTGATGGATTATTGACCGATTGAAAGCGGACACTGACGGATGAAAGGAAGGGCTAAATGATCAGTGATGTCAACGCAAAATTACTGCCGACACCCTCTCCCCTCAATCGGGTGCTTCTACATGTATCAGCGTTTAACAGAACAGGTTCTGTCATATTTTGTGATGGTTTAAAGCTCTGGCCTCATGGAGTGTCTCCTGCTGTGACGTCACCTTACTTTGCTGAGACCTGTGGCGGCTCCAGTAACCTACTACTGTGGTCTTTGACGCTATGGTAGGATCTTAGCCCTCAGCTTGTTTTTTTCCAGCTGGCGCTGCCATGACTTTATCAGGCTGCATTCCCGCTTCAGTTTTTTGGTCAGTTTTGCCCCCATAAGTGCCCAGGGAATTTTAGAGTGAAGCGATTCTAAGAGCGGCGGCAGTCATGTGCGTGTCATATTAAAACACAGCATTGTATGAAGAACAAACCAAGCTCCATCAGCATATTTGAGCATGGAACAACGTTCTACAGCACCCTACAGGCTCTCTGCAGCCAGGAAATAGCAGTTTTTTTACGCGATTCGTTGCGAATTAATTCGGGTCGAAACGAAATTTGTCGGAAAATTCGACGAACTCGGCGAAACAAATTTTTGAGAAATTCGCCCATCTCTAGTGTTTGGGTCCGCTTTTGAGTCTTTCCTAAAAAGAGAGACTCAAAAACGTGCTTTCACATGGAGCGTTTTGTGGTGCCTTTTTTAGGTATATAGTGACACATTGAGGGCCAGTATAGTGACACATGATGGGGGTCAGTATAGTGACACATTGAGGGCCAGTATAATGACACATGATGGGGGTTAGAAAACCATTTTTTCGCTTTTAATCTGATGTGCCGGATCATTATCTTTTTCCTATGGAGTATTTGACGGGCAGCTGAGTGATTTTGTCCATGCACCAGAGCTCCTAACTGCAGAAGGTAGCAGGTGAGTGAACAGATATTCTTTCTATTTGGGCTGTTTTTCAGTGAATGTCATCAGTATAATGACACATGGAGGGTCAGTATAGTGACACATGATGGGGGTTAGTATAGTGACACATGGAGGGTCAGTATAATGTCACATGAGTTAGTGCAGCACCTGCCTCCAGTAACTGAGTCCAGCAGTAAAACACTTAGCAGGGACAGAGGTTTTAGCTGCTTCCTATGTGGTAGTTTCTGATGAGAGCTGGTAACATGGAGAGCACAGGAGAACATGTTGGAGGTGATACACTCCTTCATATAAAGCACAGAGCTGCTTGAGACTCACTGATATGGAGGGGTAGGAGCCACATACTGGACTGGATCATTATTACTAGTGGGGTACCACAGGGGTCAGTATTGGGTGATATTAAACTGTAATTTATACAATGGAGTATGATGCAATATTACAAAGGCATCTGTTTAAGTTCGAGGGACTTGGTGGAGAAGGAAAAATGGGCCTGGTCAAATGAGGTTTAACACTGATAAATGCAAAGCTATGAACATGGAATGGGAAAACCCATTCCATGATTACTTGGTGAATGGAAAATGTTTGGGTAAAACCAAAATGGAGGACTTGGGTATCTTAGTGGACAGTAAACCTAATTGTAGCAGCCAGTTTCAGGCAGTTGCAGCCAAGGCAAATAAGATTATAGGATGAATTAAAAGAAGCATAGATACACACGATGAGAACATCATTCTCCCATTATACAAATCCCTTGGCAGACCAAAATCCTACCAAGGAGAACAGCTGCATAGAATCTGTATGTTCTCCCTGTGTTTATTTTGGTTTCCCCCACACACCAAAAATATGCAGGTAGGTTAATCTGGAATATACATTGTGATGTGTATAATGACAATCACTGTAGAGTGCTGTGAAATTTAACAGCTGTATACAAATTAATCAAATAATTTTTCCTCTGGCAACCATTATTTCTGCCACATATTGACCTGTTTCTTCACACAGCTGTTACGGATGTTAAGATGCAGATTAGCCACATCCAATAGGGCTAATCTACATCCTATCTTCTGATCCATTTTACATGCTAAATATGTACAGGGAAAGCATAGAGAATCGCACTGCATTCCCACTTTTTTTTTTTTTTACACATTATGTAACATTATGTTATATAATTATATACATTGCGTAAAAAACGGCACTATTTGCCTGTATGGTGCATGCTAGTATTCAAGCTCATGGAGAACTTAACGTGTTTTTTTATATGCATTTTGCTTCGTAAAACATCTATTTTATGCATCAAAATATGCGTGACAAAATCACTTTATGAATTTAGCCTATGGAGATTACTTTAACCTTAAATGCCCGCATCAGTTTTGACCCCCATAAGAGCCCCATTTTGAATCACTTTATTCTTGTT
>JAODAL010001923.1:0-212004 GCA_025379985.1 Phyllomedusa bahiana
TTCCCAAAATAACCTTTTTTGATTTGCTTCCTTTCAGACCTAGAGCACTTCTTATTTCCGCTTGTGTACACAAGCTTCCCTAGCACACCAACCACCTCTCTCTGTGCTCTACGGTCTAGCAGCAGTGGCTGGGATGGTGAGGTCACTCTCTGCTGTATTTTTTCAGCAGCATGGGACTTTGTTTAGGTTTTTTACTGACAAACTTTAACCCTTTAGAGCGCTGTAGCTCTGCTGTTTAGACCTCTCCATCACCAATGTACCTCTAATAGACTCTGCTAGGAATAGCAGAGCTGATTTGCCAATCATTGCTGTTGAACTACACACAGCCTGACCAGGAAGCAGGAATCTGAAGCTGGTTGTAAAGCAGCAAGATATGTTTTTTCCTGCTACACAGGCCATTCTGTGACTGAATTAGAAACATAATGGACATAATTTTGTAAAGGACTTCAACCACAAGTGAGGCATGTCCATCACCAAACCATAGGCACTCCCCTGCAGCCAGCAAAACAAAGTAGGTCACAGATGACCATGCCTACTGACATTCTGATGGTATAAATATTGTAGCCCTTATAGATACATGAGCCAAGGAATCCAGAGCTGCAGAATATGTTAGCACTGCATACATAATGGCTAAAAAATACTAGATGTCAATAGTTCTACTATTACAGAAAAATACACCTTACATAAACGATCTCTCTGGCCTGACTCTCTGCAGCACAAAAAGTCTGTTAACTTAAACCATATAACCAAAACGTTATTTAATATTTTAGAAAGTAACACAATCCAAAAAAAAAAGAAAAGAAAAAGAAAATTGGATATTTCACACAACACTACAGAACCAACATGGACACAATATTAACATAGAAAGGGACTTTTGAATATAAGTTTACAAAAAAATCCCAGTGAACTTTTTTCCTTTTAAGTTATTATGCTAAGCATGACAGGTAAAACATCCTTTACAATATGATACACCGACACAATAAAAACCATGATACAAATGTGCTGTTAGAAATCAGTAACGTCAGGGAAGACATCTCATGAACTGTATTTTCTTTTATATGAAATCTATACAATATAAACAGAACATCCATATTTGGATGACCTTTACAGCAACCAGAGACCGAGAATTAGATTTTTTTTATTATTTTTTTTCAGTGCAAACACATTTATACAAGGCAGTCTTGGCTGCAAAATTCTTTTTAAACATACGTAAAGTCCTCCTTGTATGTATTGACTTTATTCCCCTAATGCAATAGTCACATTCAGTCACTGACTTGAAGAAATTATGACTTCTTTCAGGTTAAGTCTCATCTATAAACAACGTCATAGTGGAGTCAACTCATCGGTAGTATTGAAAGATCTGGCTTTGTTCGTCATAGGAAAGTCAGGCTGGCAAATGTATGACGGAGGTCACTGGCCCCTGAAACTTGCAATGGCCAAATGACAATAGGAAGAAACCTTCAGCTGTAACAGAAAGTGTTGGTGAATGTTCCAACCATGATGAAACTAATAAAAAGAAAAGGATTGTTTGCCCTTAATTTACAATATACATTTCTTATAAAAACCCAAATGTAGTCTTAGTGGAAAGAAACCATGGTCATGAAAAATGATTAATTCTACAAAAACGTTGATGTATCATGGAGATTTCCATATGATTAGAATGTTTGTTTTGTACAGTATACTTTAACATTGCTGCCGTTTAAAAGTTGTGGAGGTAGTTGTATGTAAAAATAGAAAAAAAAACAAAACAAAGAAAACACATTAGCAAAAACACAGCATGTACTGTAGCAACAATAAGAATCAAGTGTGCAAAAAGCCATTAGATTTAGGTCGATGTTTTGAGGCTGCACGTTGGGCATTCGCAGATTTAGAACGCCTCAAGCTCCAAAATAAAATCTAATACCAGTAGACAGTATTTGGATTTTTGTAACATTGTAACCTGCTTGCTATGAGTTATACATAGGCCGTCATGAAAAAGTTCTGATCTGTAGATCCTAATACTGCATATTGTTATTTCGGATTTCACTTGGGTAGTAAAAGGACTTGAGATGTAACAGGACACCATGAAATAGCCGTTTCATTATTGCCATATTGTCTCTACTTCTAGTACTGGGTACATTTAAAATGCTTTTTTCGAGACATTTGAAAACGCCATCTAAAATCTTGTCTGCCAAAGAAAAAAAATAATGGACTTGTTGAAAACCATTGTATTCAGTCTACCAAAAGTAGTACCCTAACCTAGCACCCATTTAAAAGGAAGGTTTACTTCTAACACTTTAGGTCCATTAGATCAGGCATGTGAATTGTTACACGCTTCCGTCATAAAACATCTATACTTGGTCCACAAGACTGACTTTAGGGACTGCTGCCAAGGACATGGTTATGTTTGTTTATATAGCCATGTTGGTATACAGAGCTCTCATGACAAGCCACGTGTATAGAAATCAATGCACACAGCTGGTACTGAGAGCTCCATTTACAGATCAGGCATTGTCAAACACAGCCATGTCCTCAGCTGCCCTTCTCACAGTTCTGCTCTTTTGCACTTTGAAGTTTTACTATGGAAAACTCTTAACACTTCTGGTGCCCGGACTAATGGGGCATAAGTGTTAAAAGCTAAATTCTCCTTTTCAGATATTTAAAATAAACACAAAAAAAGAAAAACGCAAGATCTAAGTGAGCAGTGAATGTAGATGTCCTTTCTTCTCCCGTGTGATCAGCTTAAAGTGTATCTGAAATTTAAAAAGTAAAAAGAAAAAGCTAATATTTGGTGTGCTGACTCAATATTCACATTACCAGTTCAGAACAATTGCTGACATCACAGAGCCATGCAACACAAAATGGCTTCCTCCATTGTGAGTATATAACAGATACACTTTAAATCTGAAAATAAGCCAAAACCAAGAAGGTAGCAATATGAACTACAGATGCCCTTTTGTAGATGAAGCTGTATGTCAGTACAGCAAAAACACAAGCCTCTTCTAAGAGCAAAGATTTTACTATATTCTGAGATACATTCCTTCATCTCTTTACCTAGAGACAACTACGAGATGTTGAGAAGCTTTTTTTGTTCTTCTTGGAGCAAAGAAAAGATCAATAAAATCAGTCCTCTTTGTTCTAGATATACAGCACCACTTAAAAAAAAAAAAAATATATATAATATATAAAAAAAACAAGTGGGGATGCTGAGGGTATCTTTACAGAGAACGTGGAGTTCTAGAACATAGCCAAACACCAATGTCCATGACCAGCGTTGTATCTATACTGTCAACAGGTGCTTCAAGGTCGAATTATGCAATAAAATCTTTCATTACTGTCTGCTAAGGTGTATGGGGCATGAGCACAAAACACCTGAAGGGTATATCCAGCTGGCATGACTACAGGTGGGCAGCTATCTGTTAGAACCCAATTAATGTAACCAAATATTTACACCATCCAACCTGTAAAGATTCCAGCATCTGGTTTCCAATATTGAAACATTTTAGAATCCTATTCATAAAATGTAAAATTCACATTCACCCTGACTTTGCACATTTTTCTCCACTTGTAAAACTAAAATGTAAAACAAAACACAATGTTTTTTTGTTCTCATCACAAACTTCATAAAGGATAAGCAATATTTTTGTCTGAAAAGAAAGCCTGAATGTTCAAACATACTTAATGCTTTGTTCTAATGATCACCATCACAAATCACGTTATTTTGAAAAGCCTAATTTAGGCATTACAATCTAATCCACATAATAAAAAAATTATATCCTTCCGTTTGAAAGAAATCATGTTACCAGGCTATGCTTGCCTTTTTTTATACAAATTAAAGAAAAACGGAAATACTAAAAAAATTACCAAAAAGAAACTAGAAAAAAAAAAATAGTTTTCCATTAAGTAATTCTTGGGCTCATGTGTCACAAGGTCAAGAGAAATAGTTTCATGTATTCTGGCTTGATATTACAGAGAAAAAACATTAGGGTCTTAATTCCCTAATAACTTACGTTCCTATTAAATAATGTATTTTAGTGTTGGCCACTTTCATCTGCAGAGTTGAAGATAAACTACCTGGTTGTCCAAGAATGCATTTTATACTTGCTTATTTGTACCTGCATAGGAAAACATGCAGATTTAAGAGTACCGAAAAACTTCAATCCTCTTTGCAGGTATAGATGTATGAGTATAGGAAGGATGCTGAATAACCAAGTAGTCTACTTTCCTTCATGTTGGTGGATGCAGCCAAAACTGGAGAACCACCTTAATGCAGGGCTCTAATCAGGACTAAAATGTTTGCAAGTGCAACCGAGGAAAATATTATTTGGCTTTTAATTTTTTATGTTTAAGAACCAGTGGTGCCCAATTGATTTTTGCCTGGGGTTCTGCTTTAAAGCCACTATTCTGGTTTTCCACATTCAGATCACTTTCATTTTATTGGCTTGTACATACCCTTTTACAAGTTTTGTAATAGAAGTTTGTACTAATTTTTTTTTTTGCAGATGTAACAATATGGGCAACATTTATGAAAACTGACTAGATCTAAAATTCACTTTCTTTCCCATAGCAACTAATCGGTGCGCCCCTTTCATTTCATATAGTGGTCTGTGAAAATGAAAGGGGCGCTCTGATTGTCTGATGGTAAAAAGTTAAATTTTTACCTAGTCAGTTTTCATACATGTGGCACAATGTTCACATGCAACGTGTTTATGCAATTACCATCCACGTATAAACAAAGGATAACAGGTAGATTTCTCATTTTTATTTACTGTCCCCTTAAATGTTTTTAGGGATCTAAAAATAAAAACCACACCACCAGATAGTGTTTTGTAACTTCTTTCTGGTTCCAGTACTGGGCAGGGAAAAGGGAGTGTTATACAATGGTTACCACCGTACTTGCCACTTTTTTTGTTCCCAAAAGTATATCATAGTAAAAATGACTCCTTTTTAAAGCTTGTAGTGGTGTATGTACCAGCCAAATAAATCTACAGTCATCTGATGGCACAAAATTCTAAACTTAGCAGTTTAAACAATTAAAATATAGGACTATGAAATGTTTAATTATACATATAGAACGCCAAATTGCTATTTCATTTCATGTTTGGCACTATTCATGCTCAAAATAACAATGGTTCCACTCTGCTTCCACTTTATTGGTACTACGAAGATTTCTGGCACAGTGGAACATTTCACATGGGGTTTTAAAGCAGCAGTGCTAGGTATACATAAGTGAAATGAGTGTACATTTAAAGATATGGTAATGTATTGTTCGAGCAAATGCCTTGTGATTAGAAGGATATATCCAAGCTTTGCAGCCAAAAAGCTCTGCTAAACACTGTGATGGCTTCTTTGTCCATGGAGCAGCATTTTAGTGGGCAACGTGATTAAGGGAGTGGGGATAGTAGGAAAGTTATGACTAATAATTTAAATCTTGATGATGGATCCTCTTGATGCCCTGGTAGCAATGGAAGGTTGCAGAGCATGCATGGCATTATGATAGGGAAGAGACACCCCGGTCCGTGATTGGTTGATTGGTGGTGTTTGATTTCCATAGCTAAGATTATTTTAATATAATACATGCAAAACGTGTTTGGAAGCCACAAACATGAGGATTGAAGGGGTTGTCCAGGATTAGAAAAATGGTCTAAATTTGACAAATTTGTGTTGGCATTGCAGCTCATTCGAGTTAATGAAGACAGAAGTGGCACTGTTATTTAAGAAAAAAACATACCTGTCTTTCTATCCCTGGATAACCTCTGTAATATTCTTAAAATATACATGTTAATAGAGGGATTTTGTTTTTTTGCCAACTAAAAAAACCTTTAGCAAACTATGTATACTATGTACATTTGCCTTCTAATTCTTAACATAAGGGTATGTTCACTCAAGACAAATTTGCTGTAAATAATTCCACAGCAAATCCCATACAGAAAATCCACACCAAATCATAAATTTAGTAGCAAATTTTCCACTGCCAGCCTCTGTATACTCTGTCTCTAACAATAACCGTTTTGCATATGTGACCGACACAGCAGTCATATATCAACATACATGCACATCATCATTGGAGGCCGCATATACAGAGATCTGCAGAGGACCAGAGAAGTACTGACATTGGGGGAAGAGTTTTTTAATATATATTTTTAACTTCCTTAAATGTTTTTGTTTTCTAGGTTTGCCAGTTTGGCTACAGATTCACAGGTGATTTGCAGCAGAATAAGCAACACCTTGGTTTTCTTGCATATTCTTTACTTCCTCAATTAACCCAATGGGAAAAACACGCAACAGATCCGCAATATTTTTACAACATACATTGACATGCTACAGATTAAAGAATCAATTTATTGAAAATATCCGCAGTATGTAGAGAAGACTTGTAAAAATGTCTTACACTTTCCTGGTACTGCAGTAGGCTGTGGATTTTCTGTTCTCACGTACAGATGGTAAATCTGCAGTTTATCCTCTATGTGTGAATATACCCCATTACAGTCAGGCTGCATTTTAAACCCAGCTAGATGTTCTTCTACAAAGCAGTGGTGAATGGCATCCATACAGCCAATATGCAATGTGCTATCAGCCACCTTTATTGAAATACCAGCTTTGGTTGGGCGTTTTAGATGTGCACAGTGTAAAATATTCTGCTGTCAGATCACAATTTCATAATGACAATGAATGAATGCCAGTCATAATTAATTTGTAGGTCCTTGCTAGGTTTAAAGCCTCATTTGTAAGCACTAAGTGCCAATATCCTGCCCCCACGACATGGCTAGAACACAATATGCTTGACTTCAATATAATACCTCGTCATTCTTTGCTGAAAATTTCCCTTTTATTTGTACTGCTGTGATGAGTTAACTTGCTTGATTTGTGATAATACTGTATTTTCAACTAGTGTATTATTATAGAGTAGTAACACAACTGTCATTCTGTATACTGCATGCAGATCCCTGAACAACACATCCAATACATTTTCTATTTATATGTGACAACACAATGATGTGTATGTAGATAGCCAGAAGATAAAAAGCACAGATGAAGCAATTCTTATTGCAGAGTTATATGGTCTAATATTTTGGTTCTTTACATTGGCTGAACATCATGGGCACTAAGTAGGAATATATATGCTGTGTGTACCATTTAAAATTAGGTTCGTATCATTTGCGTGTTGGTAAAAATAAATATTTTTTCTCTTTCTCTCTCTCTTTTTATAACACAGAACTGAATAAAAACGGTTCTGCAAATCTACAAAGTTGTATATTCTACCGAGCACCGCTGCTTTAAAGGAAGTACTCTGCTTTATGCCACACAGCGTCCAAAAAAATAATGTTAAAAAAAATACAGTGTTTAGACTCTTGAATGTGCTCTGTTACATTTACATGAAGAATAATGTGCATATTAACTTCTACCATTTTTTTTTTTTTTTTTTACTTTCTACTGAGCCTACGTTATGGAAAGGAATGATGGCAAGAAAGAAACAACAAAATCAAAATAATAATAACATTAATAATAATACTACAAAAAAGTTGTTATTCTGTTCTTGTTGTTGCCCCCTGGGCTAATTAGCAGCACAGTTTTAGAAAGACACAAAAACTGTGGATGTGAGGCTTGCTTGTAAAGAGATGTAAACATCGGTCCCAGTGTAGTAAACTTTGCTGTAGAGGATGAGACAGAACAAGATTTGAGGCTGAGCGGCTATCAAACACTAGTTACAGAAGCTTGCAAACAGTTAGCGGGTTTCTGTAGTTTATCAGCATCCGTTGTTGGGGTTTCTGCAGCAGATGTTCGGAAGTTAAAAGCTGGACCAGCACCAGCATGGGCAGGACTGAGAGCTGGGTTTTGCCGTCTGTTACTTTCAACAATACTTGAAGTATTTGAAGCCAGGCTTTCACGTGTACTGGGGAAGAGAAAAACAACAACTGTCAAATATGAAATCACTTTCCATGTAACAAATAACCATATTAAAGAGTATCTTTAATAGGATTGTCCAGGCTTAGAAAAACATGGCTACTCTCCTCCAGAAAGAGCGCCACCATTTTCCGCTTGTTTCGGATAATGCAGCTCAGCTCTATTCACTACTATGAAGCTGACCTGCAATACATGAAAGAAACCTATACACAGGTGTAACAAGGTTTCTGTAACAGCCATGTTTTTCTAATCCTGAACAATCCCTTTTACTCCCTCTGGACAGGTTTGACAAGTCAGAAGATGGTATTTATGGAGGCAGTAGATTAATACTCCAGTGATCTGTATAATCAAGTTGCTGGGACTAAAAATCCTGCAAATTCACTTATATGAGCTATATAAGTACTTAAATGGGTTTTCTAACCATGCTGTTTTACTGAGTTTTAGCAGTTCTACACTTACTCTGTCTCCTCAGGCTGTGGGTGGTTCTAGAGCAGTGATTAGCATATTCAACTTTTAGCGAGCCTATTCTCTGACAGTGCAGGAGATTGTTATTTCTAACAAGATTACAGATAAACCCATGGTTTTCAGTCCCCACGGCACAAGTACCTTTTGTTTAATGAAGCAATCTTGTTAGATATAATTAGCTTACTTGGATCTCAGTCTTCCAGTGGGGTGACATCACTTTCTGCTCCCTGCTCTCAGCCAATCAGATACAGTAAGGCAATGTTCACACGGCTTAAAATGGGACGTATTTCAGTCCGTAATTACGCGCCGTAGCGCGCGAATTACGGCTGGAATACGTCCCAGTCATTACGGTAATCCACAGTTCTCATAGAGAACAATGGATTACGTCTCCTCTCCCTGCTCGGCGAATACGCCGCAGGGGTAGACAAGTGACAGGTCATTTACTAGCGACGCATACGCGCCGCTATTAATGATAGTCTATGGGCCGGCGAGGTACCGACCCCCTGCTCCACCCCCGTCCACACGGCGGAATTGCGGGACGTAATTACGCCCCGCAAATAAGCCGTGTGAACATAGCCTAACAGACGTCTCTGTCTGGAATGCAGGTAACCATAGAAACCTGTGTGCACTTCAGATCACATAAAAAAAAATGCTCTTATCCCTTGACTGAAGTAAAATCTACTGACCAATGTATTTAAAAAAAGTCTAATAGTGAGAAAACCCCTTTAAGTAATTTACAAGACACTGATGGCAACAATAGCGCTGTCAATGCATGGTAGTGCCATGAACTTAGAATGGAGTGACTGAACATATGTTCAACTCAGTGTGGTACTAGTGTCCAGACCCCACCACTAATCAAACATTTAATACCAATCTAGTGGACAGGTGATAAATGTTTTAGGCTGGATCTTAAGAGTTGCAATGTCTACCTTGGTGCCATCACAACTCATGGACGACCCTCAGTGCCATATTCTGACATGTTAAAAGAAAGCTGAAAGTGAAAATATGGCAACAAAGCACAAGTACTTTGACATCACAGTCGCCCAAATAAAGATACGATTTAATGATCAAATAAAGATACAATCAAATTCAGCTTGGACTGATAGATGGCAAATGTATAATCTAATAATTTGTTGTAGTAAATGAAAATTTTGTTGAATAATATTAATGCAGACAATTCACTGTAGTGACACAAAAAATACATGAAAAATAAAACACTTTAAATATAAAACACACAGGTATGGCATGATGAAGCATACCGCTAAGATTTTCTGTTTTTTCCTTATGTATTATATATAAATTTCAAAGTCACCATTTGCCCCATTTCATATACCCTATTAGGACATATTTACCTGGTACTATACTCACCGAAATAATCTGATTCATTAAACATTAATGCAGTATTTAGCAAAGCCGTACTCCTATGTGCTGATTATGGTGTAAGGACTAGTGAAAAATGGCTTTATTACATTATAGAACTTGAAACATCCCCACTAGCAGTACAAAGTCAAACCAGCCACAAAGTAAGCAGTAATTCTGATTTTTCCACTTCCCAATACGGCCTGAGCTGCTCAACATCATATCAGCCACATAGGCCTAGTCTGCCAACAATCCATCCCCCCTACTTGGGGTCACCAGGAACTCACCACCTATAAAACTGTATACACATATGTGCAGGAACCCTCAATGCATACAAAAAATAACTTGCTAATACTTGATGTTTCACGTCTTGCATGTTATTATGCCTCATGCACATGATCAAACTGCACCTCTATACAACCACCAAGTATTTATAAACCTTATTACCTAAAGAGTTATATGGGGTCTTCCTGTACTAGACATTACACTCTATACAGACACACAGAATTACACAGAGAAGAAGAGGTCGCACTATGGGACGGTTTTTGCTTCTACGCATTACTTCTAGAGTGATTAACCCAGTAATACAAAACAGCTCAGAGCAACAGGCTCGGAGGCCTGATTCACACAAGTACTACAAGATGAAAACATACAAATGTATATATCATCAATAAATAATACAAGTACGTCCTTCAGGAGTTATCCAACAAGTTATTAAATATTTGTATAAAATTACAAAGGTAAAGTCCTATATTTGGCATGAAAAGGATATTAGAATAGTATTAATAATAAGTAAATCTAATCCAAATATTTTTAATATATACAGGGCCTAATGACAAAGGTTGCAAAGCACCAAACCACAAACGTTGTTTTACAGGTATATCATCTTGTGACTGTCATGTTGCATCTAAATGTAAAAGGACAAAAAATACTTGAGGGACTAAGTCATTTGACTACTCCTGCTATTGATCGACTATGTCCCTTGCTCTCAGCCATGAGCACTGTCCCTTCATGAAGATTTTAAGGCTGAGTGTTGAACAGGACATCAGCTTGCACGCTATTACATGGTGATACACAGTCTTAAAATTGAGCTGGCACGCATGTGGAGCTCAGGGAGAGTACGCAACTTTGTCTGCAGAGCAGCTGTGATCCCATCAATGCCCTTTCACACTCTTGAACTAAAAATAGATCCTTACAATTTTACAAGTTACATCTGTCAGTCACGACATTCCCAGACAGGCACAATATAAGTGTCCAGATTATATGAATAATAGCCCAATAAGAATTTATAACATTTGCGACTATTAAAATATCGCATTTTAACTGATTGCATTTCTTAACTTTTCTCTTGACAAAAAATAATCAAATTACACTGGCCCAAGAAAGCAGCCAAGTCGCAAAGACTTGAACTTTTTGATCTAGAACTGCAAACTCACAAATACTTCTGGATTTAGGACCCCTGATCAAACCTTTTGCACTAACCATACTCCCAATACGCAAGGGCACAGCTAGAATTAATAGGGCCCCATAGTAAAATGAGATGGAGTTCCACCACCTCATGACAGGACACATAAAAAGCAAACAATTAAAAAGTAAAAAAATAGTGCCAAATATCAGAGATCCCACATGGTAGTGCTAAATAGTAGAAAGCCACTTGTTATTCCCTACAAAGCAGCATAACATTTACTCTAGCAAAGTTTTGGTGTTTTAGACAGTTTTTAGACAAACTTGCACTGCGTCCAAAAAGGAGGCATGGTTTTACAGAAAGGTTGTTTTCTAAAAGAGGCATGGCTTAGATTACGGAAAAAATGTGGGGGCAATCATTGGCACACTATAAGCCAACTAGCAAGGGGTAGAAAGTTACACAAATGTGTTTAAGCATGCACCACTAAGCATTATTAATAAAGGAAAAGGAATTTCAGCTCACCTACTATGATGAATCCATAGTTGCACAGAAAACAGAGAGGTCCAAAGCAAACCTCCCAGATAATTCCAACGTGGCAAATATATATCCAATAAACCAGCAACGCTTGTTTCTCTTTCAATGTAAATAAAACTTGCAGTCTTTATTATATTCCATTTAAAAATCTAATAGCGATGACAGAGTGTAGTAGGCGTACCACCGACGCGTTTCGCGTCATCAGGACTAAGGGAAATCATTCCTGAAACGCGTCGGTGGTACGCCTATTAGATTTTTAAATGGAATATAATAAGATAGTTTTATTTCACCATTGACAAGAGAAACCTTCCGACGTGTCTGGTTTATTGTGAGTTTATATAAAAAAATTTTGCCCACTAAGCATTATTAGTAAATGTGCCCCTGTGTTCTTACACCACAGTATGCCCTCAATCTCTGGGCCCCATAGCAGCTGCTTTGGCTCAAGTCAACACTTACAGTGTGGAAAATAAGTTTTTGATACACTGGCGATTTTGAAAAGAATGGAGAGGTCTGTAATTTTTATCGTAGGTACACTTCAACTGTTAGAAGCAGAATCTAAAAAATAGTCCAGAAAATCACATTGAATGATACTTAAATAATTAATTTGCATTTTATTGCAGGAAATAAGTAATAGTCACCTATTATTCCGACTCTGCACTCATTACTGTCCACACACAATCATACTGCAATCTCTCCACCATGGCCAAGACCAAAAGGCTCTTTAAGGATACCAGGGACAAAATTGTAGACCTGCACAAGGCTGGGATGGGCTACAGGACAAAAGACATGCAGCTTGGTGAGAAAGCAACAACTGTTGCCTCAATTATTGGAAAAATGGAAGATACACAAGAGGACTGTCAATCTTTCTCGGTCTGGGGCACCATGCAAGATCTTGCCTCGTGGGGTAAGGATGATTCTGAGAAAGGTCAGGAATCAGCCCAAACTGCAGGGGAGAATGTGGTCAATGACCTGAACAGAAATGGGACCATAGGCTCAAAGAGTACCGCTAGTAACACACTTACCATCATGGATTAAGGGCACACATGGTCACCCTGCTTACATCAGCACATGTCCAGTAGGGCGTAGTTTCATCCAATGAATTGTAACATATCAACAGCCACATTTGGGGTTTTGTATAACCAGCTATGTGGAGTTCAAAAATGTATAGCAAACAAATCTGAAATGAGCAGAACACCTCCTTTTTCTGCACAAAAACATGCAAAAATCGTATGTTTTTTTGTTTTTAACTAAAAGGTTTCCTTTTTTGTCAAAAGTTCTCTATTTAATAACTGCATGAAAAGATCAGTTTCTGATCATTTTTGCACTGTCAAACAATTTAAACAGTACAAGCACCAGTTTTTACTTCTAGTAACGGAGTAAATGAAAATCTTGCTTAGTCTGAAATGACGGCTTGAATGTAACCATCCCTTGCATCCATCCCATAGACTGATTTTGATGCCTCACTCACTGTCCTGGCACAGCGATCGACTCCTTGAAAGTGTCAAGGTATCTGACTGATGAAGGGCTGAGTGACACGCTGCAGGAGTTCTTCATCTGATAGGTGCATTGTGAGAGGTGATTCCAGCGTGCGTTCCTCTATTGATGGCAGTAAGTCTTGCAGTGTTGGAGCATTCTCCTTTATTTTGGGAGGTCGAAATACTCTGAATTGCTGTTGAGACCCACAAGCTGCATTTCTATTGACGTCATTGTCATCTCCCAGCATCGACAAAAGAACATTTTCCTGATGGGCTCAGTATGCATTCTGTTGCAATACGGGCCATTCCTGCAGACCAACAACAACAAACGGTGTTGCTTAATTTGTTGCAGCAAGTGGCTTGGTCCATCAGTGCAACTTTGGGGACACATGATGCTAAACCACATAGGTCCATAGCAGCAGACAATGAAGTCAGTCAGGGAATACAGTTCATTATTTGGTTGCACTGTTGCCACATACAGTTGTGAGCCATCTGGCCATCGCAATGGGTCCAGGCTATTCCAGCAGTAAATCCTCACTGATGCTTCCACTTCTAATAGCTGTGATCATTTTGGACTGGTAGGCTTGGTTATTACTAAATTTGCTGAAGTCGACTTCTGGAAGAGGTTCACCATCGATAAGGAGTCGTAATCCTTCTGCAGAAAGTGTAAATGAAGCACAAGTAGCCAATGCATTTCCAATTGGCTCTTTCTACAGTGTGAGCCCTTCAGTTGGACCAATGAGTGTTTTGAAGAGATGGCGTAATGGAAGCTCGATCAAGTGTAAAGAGCAAATGAATCACTGCAGAGGGTGACCAGAGTGAAGCTCTAACACAGGCATCCTCAAACTGCGGCCCTCCAGGTGTTGGGAAACTACAACTCCCATCATTCCCACTGTTCTAGATCATATAAATGCATGATGGGAGTTGTAGTTTCCCAACAGCTGGAGGGCCGCAGTTAGAGGATGCCTGCTCTAACAGATGTATTACCTCACCATGGTGCCCTGTGTTCACCGCTGTTTTATCATCTCCAACTGCCATGATCTTGTTTGTAATTCACCTTTCTTCAAATGCGCTGTGAATGCTACCAGCAATATCAGAACCTGTGCCTCATGCCAGTGTTAAATGGTACAGATAGAAAGTTCCGGGTTCACCAATCATTACGTAGTGTTCATCAATTTTCTTTATACTATACCACTTGTCTCCCCTTTTCTCTCTCACCAGTGTCATTTTTTTGCCCATCAAAAAATCTTGCCATGAGTTGCTTTCCATTGTTTATAGGAGTTGCGCTGATCGCTGTTCTCAACTGTCGAGCCCTTCATACAGGGCCGCCATCAGAAATGTTGGGGCCCCATACAGCTGGAACGTCTGGGCCCCCCCCAGCCAATACAACCCCCTGCTCCTCCCCCTCCTTCCCCGGCCGTCCCGACAGCGCCCCCCCCCACCCCCAACCCAACAACCATCGCCACCCCAGAAAAATAAAAAATTGTTTTTGGGGTCACAAGAAAAAAAAATGCATTTGTGCCATTTGTGGATTTAGTTCTTGCTGGGTTATACAAGGTCCAGCAAATACCTCCACATGTTACCATTATAATGTTACTGGCAAAGCCAGAATATCCAGACCAATATTGCCAAGCAACAATATACAAATACTAAATAATACCGTCACCTATCACTACCATATACTGACTAGCACCACCATAATGTTATTGACTAAACCAGTATAGCAAGACCAATATCACAAAACAACAACAATATACAAGCACCTAATAATGGCACATCATCACCACATATCTCCAACATAACAATACTGAATAATACCGCCATACTGTTAGTGATTATAAAACATCACACCAAGACCAATATTTCCTCCATACAGTGACCCTATAGTGGTAGATACCAGGTACACAGGTGCTTTGCAAATAGTTTACTTACATTTAGGGCCTCACAGGTGACATCTAGTCTGAGGAGTCGTTCACTTTCCCTTTTCTTCTCTATTCGGTCCAGACCTCCATGATGACTTCCTCCGTCCACCACTCATCGCTGTAGAATTTAAAGCACAAACACCTGAGACTTCTCACTTTTTTTTTTTTTTTTTTTATCATTTTCCCAACTGAGTGGTCCCCCCATGTACAAACTCCCCATTTATAATGGCCCAAATGGTAAGAATTACCCACTGGTAATTATGGGGCTCCCCCAGTCAGTATGTAGGTACAACGGGGCCCCCGGGCGGGAGCTTGGCATCCACCGGGCAGTAGCTAGGTAGCTTGGGGAGATGTAGGCAGCTTCGGGCCCCCGGCCGGTAGCTTAGGGTTCCCATGTAGGTAAAATGGGGGCCCCCTGTAGCTTTGGCCACCCCTGTAGGCATAATTGTCCACCCCCTGTAGATTAGGGCCTCCCTGTAGGCAGAATAGTCGTCCCCCCCTGTAGATTAGGGCCCCCCTGTAGGCAGAATAGTCCCCCCCTGTAGATTAGGTCCCCCCTGTAGGCAGAATAGTCCCCCCTTGTAGATTAGGGCCCCCCTGTAGGCAGAATAGTCCCCCCCTGTAGATTAGTGCTCCCCTGTAGGCAGAATAGTCCCCCCCCTGTAGATTAGTCCCCCCTTGTAGATTAGGTCCCCCCTGTAGGCAGAATAGTCCCCTCTTGTAGATTAGGGCCCCCCTGTAGGCAGAATAGTCCCCCCCTGTAGATTAGTGCTCCCCTGTAGGCAGAATAGTCCCCCCTGTAGATTAGTGCTCCCCTGTAGGCAGAATAGTCCCCCCCTGTAGATTAGGCCCCCCTGTAGGCAGAATAGTCCCCCTTGTAGATTAGGGGCCCCCCTGTAGGCAGAATAGTCCCCCCCTGTAGATTAGTGCTCCCCTGTAGGCAGAATAGTCCCCCCTGTAGATTAGTCCCCCCTTGTAGATTAGGGCCCCCCTGTAGGCAGAATAGTCCCCCCTGTAGATTAGGGCCCCCTGTAGGCAGAATAGTTCCCCTCAGTAGATTAGGGCCCCCTGTAGGCAGAATAGTCCCCCCCTGTAGATTAGGTCCCCCCTGTAGGCAGAATAGTCCCCCCCCTGTAGATTAGGGCCCCCCTGTAGGCAGAATAGTCCCCCCCTGTAGATTAGGGCCCCTCTGTAGGCAGAATAGTCCCCCCTGTAGATTAGGGCCCCCCTGTAGGCAGAATAGTCTCCCCCCCTGTAGATTAGGGCCTCCCTGTAGGCAGAATAGTCGCCCCCTGTAGATTAGGTCCTCCCTGTAGGCAGAATAGTCTCCCCCTGTAGATTAGGGCCCACTGTAGGCAGAATAGTCCCCCCCCTGTAGATTAAGGCCCCCCCTGTGGGCAGAATAGTCCCCCCTGTAGATTAGGGCTCCCTGTAGGTAGAATAGTCCCCCCTTGTAGATTAGGGCCACCCTGTAGGCAGAATAGTCCCCCCTGTAGGCAAATAGTTCTCCCCCCCCCCAGTCATTAGGGCCCCCTGTAAGCAAATAGTTCTCCCCCCCCAGTCCTTGGGGCCCCCTGTAGGCAAATAGTTCCCCCCCAGGCTTTGGGGCCCCCTGTAGGCATAGCCCCCCCTCAGGGCCCCCTGTAGGCATAGTCCCCCCCCCCTCTTTCAGGGCCCCCTGTAGGCATAGCCCCCCCCCCTCTTTCAGGGCCCCCTGTAGGCATAGCCCCCCCCCCTCTTTCAGGGCCCCCTGTAGGCATAGTTCCCCCCCCTCTTTCAGGGCCCCCTGTAGGCATAGTTCCCCCCCCTCTTTCAGGGCCCCCTGTAGGCATAGTTCCCCCCCCTCTTTCTGGGCCCCCTGTAGGCAGATTTCCCCCCCCCCCTCTTTCAGGGCCCCCTGTAGGCATAGTTCCCCCCCCCTTTCAGGGCCCCCTGTAGGCATAGTTCCCCCCCCCTTTCAGGGCCCCCTGTAGGCATAGTTCCCCCCCTCCCCTTTCAGGGCCCCCTGTAGGCTGTCCCCCCCTCTTTCCGGGCCCCCTGTAGGCAGAGTTCCCCCCCCCCCTCTTTCAGGGCCCCCTGTAGGCATAGTTCCCCCCCCCTCTTTCAGGGCCCCTGTAGGCAGAGTTCCCCCCCCCGCTTTCAGGGCCCCCTGTAGGCAGAGTTCCCCCTCCTTCACGGCCCCCTGTAGCCAATTACTCACCTTTCCGCGCTCCTCTGGCGTCTCCGTCTCCTCCCTGCCCCAAGCCTGCTGCTTTAGGCTTGGGGCCGAGGTCAGGAAGCTCGTCAGGTGGTGCGATAACGTCACTTCCGCCACGCCGCCTACAGAGCTAGGTACGGCAGGGAGCGCACAGCTCTCCCTGCCCCGCCGTTCATCTTAATTGTATGTGCGTCACGTGTACATGCATACAATTAAGATACCCTCTGTGAAGTAAGGGGGCGGAGCCTGCCGGCGGCGGCGGGCCCCCCCTGGCTTCACAGACCGGCCGGGCCCGGTAGAGCAGTACTGGTTGTACTGCCCTATCGGCGGCCCTGCCTCCATACTTTGTGATGATCGACATTATTGATCTGGTCTTCCCAGATGATAATACCATAGTCCACCAATGTTGTTGTGCTGATGTCCGCAGCCGCCCTATTTGACACGCCATATTGGTCTGCTTCCAAAGCAATGCTTGGTATTGGCAACATATTCCTGTCCTGTTGTTGTAAAGTATCAGTCCATCCATCAATATTGTTGTCATCATCATTAGCAGCATCAGCCTCTTTCACACTAGTACTGCAGGAAGGTGGATTAAGGTAAATCTAAGACTCCGAATTCTTTATCATTGTGTATTTCACATGACCAGTTATCTCTAACCTTATTACCTTGATTTTTTCTTTCTCTGCTTTCTATACAGAAATCCTGCTCCAAATCATATAAAATACATATCACAGAGCTCAGCTTCTCTTGCTATGTCATATTCTGCTCTCAGATGGGGCAGCATAAACCACCTGACAGGTTCCCTTTAATCTCCCGATAGCACCCTTCACCCAATCTCTAATCATCACAAGTCCTTTTCCTCTGCACCCCACAGAACCAACCCCAAGATTTCTCCTGTGCATCCCCCATACTCTGGAAATCACTACTACAAAACATCAGACTCTCTGCCAACTTCAAAAGTTCTAAAATTTACCTAAAAAAAAAACCAGTCTCTTCAGAATAACTTACAGTTAACCATACTGCCACTACACTCCCATACAACCAGTCTGTCCATTACCTTCTTTTGCCTTCACTCCTACCTTAAAGAACTGCTCTCTTCAGCAACAGCTTGTTGCTCATTTAGTGATGGTGTTCATTTCTATCTTCTTTTATGTATTTAACCCCATTTGAATGTACAGCGCCATGGAATTAACGGCGCTTTAAAATAAATAATAATAACTCACAGAAAGGGTGAAGTAGTTTTGTGTATAATCACATACTCATCTCTTATAGCACATGGAGAAAGATACCACATCAGCAATTACGGTTGTTGAACGCCAAAAAATAAAAAAAGCATAAAAATGTCCCCACCTGTATAAAATAGCAAAATAATGTATGCACCTTTTTAATGCACCACTGATCCAGCTCTAAAAACTTAGTAGTCACTCTGGAGTTCATTTACATTTAGTTGGCAAATGACTTATTCAGCCAATTAGTTGCCTCAGCATTCATGTGCTGTTCCACAGACATCACCACTGACATCAAATTAGACTATTTTAACAGATATTGGGGTAAATTGCATATTTGGGGGTAATCAATGCACTAGTAAAAATTAACCTGCTTTGTACCACATTTTGTGCTGTAGACACTTCTTGTGCTTTGCCTGGAAAAGGGGTGTGGTTTATCAGTAATAAGACATGGCTCGTTCAAAAAAGGGATGTGGTTTGTGGTGTGACATCGTTAGCAAAAAATTGCACCACAGTTTTGTCACATAATTGGTGTGAACTAAACCAACTGATAGATGGTGTAAAGTTAGACAACAGTGTAGTTTTAGATCGTTTAGTAAATCTGTCTCATTGTGTCCAATACTTTTATGGTGTACTTGCAAGTGGCAGTTAGGAGGCTTTTTCTTTTCTTGATGTTTCTTTAAATATCAAGCAAAAAAGTAATTTTTGTTATGATTTTGTATAAATCATAGCAAATAATTGCACTAAACCACCAAAATTGTGGTGCCTGGAGGAAGCCGGGGGAAATAGCACACACACCAAGTGCGGGACCTTTTGGCAACTGCTCTGCACATTAGGCTCCTTCTCACAGATTCTGTAGCAGTGACCCAAAACTGTTCTCTTGCCCCATAAATACATGAAAACATACTTGTAGGGCCCCTTCATGGGCTATGATGTGCTATAGCTCATTGGCCATTTCATGTTACCTGAAATGGGCAACATGATAGCTCAGTGATTAGCACTGTTGACTTGCACCCAGCCTTAAGCAATGGTTTTTGCATGCTCTCTCCATGTACGTAGGCACTTCCTCCAACCTCCTAATAACAATAGGGTAATTGGATTGTGTGTGTGTTTGAAACAAGAAAGTAAGCCTGGATCCTTTTTGGGGACAGGACTATTCTGAAGGGTGACCATATCTAGATAGTGGTGTGTGATATGTTACCACTACTGCATAAAAGTAACAGGAAATACATACACACGTGGACTAAATTGTTGGTACCCTTCAGTTAAAGAGAGAAAAACCCACAGTGGTCACTGAAATAACTTGAAACTGACAAAAAAGGAATTGGTTTTAAATTGTGGGTCAATCAAAACATTTTAAGAACAATTTCTGTAACTTTCAACGAGACTTCTGTACCTGTCCACAGTTATTTGGCCCACTCCCCATGAACAAACTGCTCCAGTTGTCTTAGATGTGAAGTTACCTTCTTAAAATTGCACGTTTCAGCTCCTTCCACAGATGACCAAAAGGATTTGGATCAGGGCTCATAGAGGCCACTTCAGGATAGTCTAATGTTTTGCTTTTAGCCATTCTTGGATGTTTTTAGCTGTGTGTTTTGGGTCATTGTCCTGTTAGAGGACCCGTGACCTGTGACTGAGACCAAGCTTTCTGACAATTGGCAGCACATTTCACTCCAGAATGTCTTGATAGTCTAGAGATTTCATTGTACCCTGCACTTATTCAAGACACCTTGTGCCAGATGCAGCAAAACAGCCACAAAACATAACCAAGCCTTCTTCATTTCATGTTCTTTTCTATGCTTCATTTTTGTGTCTGTGACCGTAGAGCTGATGTTTCAAAAAGCACCTATTTTGTCTCATCTGTTAAAAAGACATGCTCACAGAAGCTTTATGGCTTGTCAATATGCATATTGGCAAATTCTAGTCTGACTTTATGATTTGCCTTCAACAGTGGTTTTCTCCTTGGTCATTTTCCATTAAGTCCACTTTGGGAAAGACAGCAATTTTTTAGAACTTTTTTTTTTTGCGCCATTAATTCCAGGATCCTGTATAAGCCAAGGGGTTCAGGTATATAATATATAAGACAATAACCCCAAGTAACACACTGATACAAAAGGAGAGAGGACCCAGCCTCCGATAGCTCTGCAACGGAGAATCGGGTGACAGAAGGTTAGGGACAGAGATATGCATATTATGGTGTGGTGGCAGAAGGGTTATTGTAAATTGTAGGCTATTCTGGAGAGATGAGTTTTCAGGTTGCATTTGAAACTAATTTGCAATAGAAAATACCAGCAGCTCTGGTGAAAATATAAAATGCTTCCTTTATATTTTCACCAGTGCATTTGCATTGCATCCTCAGAGTGCTTTCCGTGCAAGCCTTACCAATATGGAAAAGTTGAGCTGGCTATCCCTGCTTTTCCCGTCACATGCGTTTGAAACTAGTAAAGGTGGCAGAGTCTGGTGTGCTGTGATAGCGAGTTCCAGAGTATGGGGGAAGCACAGCAATCTGATACTGATGTACATTGACGTTGGAGTTCACCTCTAATGTCTTTGGATGTTGTTCTGGGCTCTTTGACTATCATTAATATTATCTGTCTCTTCATTTTGTCAACAATTTTTTTTCTTGTGGCAACATCCGGGGAGATTGGATACAGTCCCATAGAGCTTAAACTTCTGAATAATATGTACAACTGTATTAACAGAAACATCAAGTTTTTGGAGATGGTTTTATGGCTTTTACATTTAACATGTTTATCTATAACTTTTTTCTAATCTGCTAAGACAACTCTCTCCTTAGCTTATTTTGGTCCATGTTCAGTGTGATATATACCATGATACCAGAACTGTGACTACTTTTCACCCTTTAAATAGGGAGACTGACTGGTTACAAGTTTGAAGTCACTTAAAGGACACACCTTAGTTTATCATTTCTTCCAGGTCATTTTCATTAGTTTTATAACCACAATTCAAACACAAGGTCTGATATTTATGAGCAGATTTTTTAGTAAATGTATTAATACTTTTGACAATTTCAAGTTATTTCAGTAGCATAGCCCGTAATACATCATTGTTCTTAGCGCCAAATACATTAGTTTTCATGATAATGATCAAATGAAGAATTTTTTTCTGGTGTAAATGTAATCAATAATGAATATTTTTTGCAAAAATAATGCTTTTTAGTCAGTATCTAAATAAGTTTACCTGCAGCCGATATTAGAGGACACAGCTACTTATTCATACACATGTAAATGCTCATTGCTCACTCTGAGGCTGGGTTTACATATTGTGCTTTTCAACTGCATCAAAACTGCAAGCAGCCAAAAATACGCATGTGTTTCAATATTAACACAAATTGTTCCAAAATAAAGTTAATAAAAAAAAAATAATCACCTGTTCAAAAACAATGCATTTGTTTTTTTCATACTGTATGCATTTTTACTGCATGGATATTTTTAACCCCTTACTGCAAATGGACGTACAGTTACGTACGGACCAAAGCTTCTAAATGATCAGGAAATGATCAGTGAATGATTGGAGGCCAGGGTCCATCGCAGCCCCCATCCGCCCCACTCTACTCCTCAGTGATGCAATCATATGGTGCCATTCGTTTGCTATGGCAGCTGGGACCTTATGAAAGTCTTTATAGCTGTAATGTTAGTATGCCTATTATACCCTGCAAGAGTGTAAAACCTGATGAATGAAATGCCTTTATACGTCGGTATACTAGTACTGACGTATACACAACAAGCAAACACGCAATTGCATATTCAAGTATTAACCTAAAAAAAAAAAATACCTTAATATGAAAAGTTCAAAATACCCACCCTCTGCCATTTTGCAAAACAAATCTCAAAAAGTAATACATAATTGGTATTATCATGACCATAAAAATCTACTCTATTTAAAGATAACAATTTATCTCATATGGTGAACACTGAAAAAAAATTCCCAACATCAAAGATGCATTTTTTGATTGTATTTCAAAAATTTGAAATACAAAATTATTAGTTAGAAGCAAGAATCCCAAAATGATACCAATAAAAATTACACTTCAATCTGCAAAAAATGAGCCCTCACTGCGGTCCATAGATTAAAAAAAAACAAAAACATTATCAATCACAGAAAATGGTGCTATAGTACAAATTTAAAACTAGAAAACTTTTTTTTTTTTTTAAATACTGAAACATAATGAAAACACTACTAATTTGGTTTCACTGGAATCATATTGACCTGCAGAATACAGATAACGTCATTTATACCAAACAGTGAACATAAAAACAAAACCTCTGCAAAAATGTACCAATTGCGTCTTTTTCATGTTCAACCCCCACATTAATTTTTTTGGGGGGGGTTCCCAGTACATTATATGGTACACTCAATGGCACTATTACAAAGTATATCTTGACTCATAAAAAAAACAAGTCCTCATACAGCTACGTAGACAGAGAAAAAAAAGTTGTGGTTCTTGGAAGGTGGGTAGGAAAGTCGACCAAAAATCTGAAAATAGCTGCGTCTTGATGAGGTTAAATGCATGAAATAAGATATAACCCCATGTGTTTTTGATGCAGTTGTGAAGCTCAACACAAATACAGTAACCAAGCCTTACCAAAAATAGTGAAAATGAATTTAAGAATTTTTCATGTTGTAATAGGATATCATGGACGAAAGTGGCAGAAGCCAGACAAAAATAGACGTCAGGGTAGGTTCAGCGTGGTTTATGGTTATGGATTTGCAATTTTACACAGGGTTTTCAAACTGTTTTTAGAGGAGAATTTCAGCCTCCATACATATGAGGATTCAGCACTGAAACGGTCTTGAGAATGGACGTCCGTTCGTTATTCCCGCTGAAAACAAAGTTGTGCCCTGCAAAGCTTTTTTTTTTTTTCTGAAAATAATGTGCAGTTGGTTTTGGATGCAGTTTCTGATACTGTTTCAATGTGGAATCTGCCTCAGAAACAACACCCAAAACAGCTATATAAACCTATCCTCAGACTGTCCTATTTAGATTGAAAGCTCTTGGGGACAGTTACCACTCTCCTTTAATCTTACTGTGTGTTCATTTGTTATCCTCATTTGTTACCAATTATAATGGGGACTTTCAGGTGTTCGTCATTTTAATAGAAAATCACGCTGTACTATTTGTTCTATAATTTTTGACAGAATCTGCAACAGAGGCTCCTAATGAAAACTCCAAAGCAGATGTTGATCTGACCTAACCGCTCAACTTTGACATATGTCTGGGTTTATTACCTTTCTATCTAATGCAGGATTCTTTTCGAGACTAAAATGGTTACATTTCTAGAATGAAAATGGAAATCTAAGCCATCAAGAATCTATGAATTAAAATAGAAAAAAAGTAATAACAGTGTATTATTTTTTACCTGTTCATGGTATCTGTTAGGATACCGTAAAAACTTATTCTGACAGATACCATGGCGGGGCTGTGATAGGGCCATAGAGATCTACATAGAAAGAGCTATAGAGTTCTATAGGGCAAATGTAGTCCAATATGGACTATGCTTGCCATATTTACCAAATGTTTATGGTTTCAGCATTGGACACAAAAACATGGTCTATTTCGCTTTTGTGTTTAATACAGAAACTTTATACGTTCGGTAAAAAGGGTAAAGGCAAACGTAGTTAAATTCTGACTATGTTTGCCCTACAGAACTCTATGACCCCATTATGGTATCCTAGTGAATACCACAAACGGGGGACAAAAACGAGAATTGAGTAGGGCCTAAAATGTGAGTGCACTCAGTTTGCAATCAGAAAATTACCCTGCACTGATTCACACCTGGGGGATAATGGTTTAAACCACATGTGCAGTAGTGTAGGTGAGATGGTTACATATGCCATATGGTTAAAAAAAAAAATGTCCTTAAAGTTCAACTAAGGGTGGATACAGAAGTGAATGAATTTTTCAACTTTAATTCCCCCTGTTGATGCAGACTTCGGAACCCATGAAGCATGAACCAGTCTGCCCTACTGGAATATTTAATTACTGATCCCAAAATTGCCAAAATTACGTGTTAGATTTCTCTGTTAGATCACACAACAGATAACTTTTCAGCTGGAATAATTTAAAACAATGCAACTGTATGTAGCAACTACAATCATGTATTGGCTATGGGACTACCTGGTGTTCTTGATTACGCTCTCAGAACTTCCAGCTAAAATGTGCAGTACTGGTGAAAAAAAGACTTCTTAAAGGGAACCTGTCACATAGATTATGCCCCCCTTGCTGAGGGCAGCACTAGCTAGTGACAGACATGCTGTTTCCAGCGCTGTGTCCCTTATTCTGTAAGATGCTGTAGTTTTCGAGTATTTAGTGCTCAAATCTGCAGTTTTCAGCCAGAAAAGAGTCATATAAAGAGTCAGTTTTTTTCAAGCCCCGCCCACCTGAGGCTAGCGCTGCCCACCTCAACTGATAAACCTATTACTTTGAATAGGCAGAAACATGTGAATAACTGTCAGTGGGCGGAGCTAGCCTTTGGTGGGCGGGGCTAACACCAGCTCACGAATAAAATTTGAGCATTAAATGCTCTAAAACTACAGCACCTTACAGAATAAGGGACACGGTGCTGGAAACAGCAGGTCTGACACTGGCTTGTGCTGCCCTCAGCTGAAGGGGCATAACCTATGTGACAGGTTCCCTTTAAGCATTTTATCATGATACCTATTAAGACACTTTTTTATGTGACCTAACAAATATAATTTTAATGGTGGGACAAACTTTTTAACATCAATACAAGCAACTCTGTGCTTACAGCTGCATGGGACCAAAAGCCTTATTATTCACTTGTACAGTTCACCATAAAGTGCCAATCTCAAGGACAACAGCTGCAAGGTGAGAAGCAGTGCCAGCCTGTTGATACAGGTTCACTACTGAACTTACGGTATGCACAGAACCAGTCTTCCCTTAGGGCTAGTTCACATGGTTTAAGGCCGACGTAATTGCGGGACGGATTTCGCCCCGCAATTACGCCGGCTGCCGTGCAGCGGGGCGGGGGGCCGCCAGCTCGCCAGCCCCATAAACACTCATTCACGGCGCGTACACGCCGTACATAATGTGCATGTTAGGCCATGTTCACACGGCCATCTGCGGGACGTAATTCAGTTCGTAATTACGCGCCGGAGTGCGCCAATTACGGGCTGAATCCGTCCCAGTAACTACGGTAATCCACAGTTCTCATAGAGAACTATGGATTACGTCTCCTCTCCCTGCTCGGCAAATACGCCGAGGGGGGAGATAATTCACATGTCACTTTCTAGCGGCGTATACGCGCCGCTAGCAGTGATTCTCTATGGGCCGGCGAGGTGCCGGCCCCCCCCGCTCCCGCCCCCGGCCACACGGCGTAACTGCTGGGCGTAATTACGCCCCGCAGTTAAGCCGTATGAACATAGCCTTACTTTCTCCCCCCTCGGCGTATTTCGCGAGCAGGGAGAAGAGACGGAATCCATAGTTCTCTATGAGAACTGTGGATTACTGTAATGACTGGGACGGATTCCAGCCGTACTGCAGCGCAAATATGGCGCGCAGTATGGCTGGAATCAGTCCCAGAATAAGCCGTGTGAACGGCCCCTTACAGTTTTTAACCCGAAACTCAGAGCTACATTTTAGCTTAAGACCTTCTAGATGAAATAAGCAGCTACTATTTCAAAACTTAAGTGAATTGAAACTCATTGTAGATAGGATGCATTATTTCACTCACCAAATCTGCAGGCACAAATTGGCCGTTAGACGCCAGCTAAAGATTTAGAGTGAGTTCTTGGGTAGAGCAGAGTAGTTGGATACTCTAAATCTGATTTAGAATCTACATTGTGTGATTGCAATCCCAAGATGTTACCTAAAGCAGCTGCTGCAGAAGAGGGCTCACTGAGGAGGCTGGCATGCCTGGTGGAACTCTATGGAGAGATATATACATAGAGTAGAATATCTTCTGATTGGTCAAGTGTGACAAATATGAAGTATGACATGGAAGAAGCTAGGCTGGTAGGCGAAGGTCGATCATGTTTTAGAAGCATGGCCTTATTCCACTGTTTTTTTGGTTTTTTTTGAAGAATGGTTCAGAGGTATGAAAACAATATATTACAGGGCAGTGAATGTAATTTTAATTATATAAATATGAGTTCAGAATGACTTAAAAGGGTTGTTGTTTTTTAGGGGTCATTCAAACGATGAGTAAAATTTACTCGTCGGATTCTCAGGTTGAAAACCAAGTTGGACAAGTATTTCTCATGTTACTGCATGTAGATTTAGTGTCTTCTACATAGAAATAAAACCATTTATTTCTATGTGGTTTTGGACTCGGAATCTATAAATCTTTTGGGTGCGTATAACATGAGGTTTGTAGCCTTCCTCAAGGACATTGATCGTAAATTTCCATGCCTTTTCCACGTGGAATACAACCAAAGAATTAACATGTTCTAAGTCTTTACAACGAGAAAACGACCGATGAAAATATGTGTTGTATGAACTACAATGCGGATATTCTATTCAGTGTGGATTCTCATTTGAAATACTAATAGTGTGAACATAGTCCACACGACAAGCATTTCCAGTCAGCGATCCATGCAGATTAGGATTTAAAACTAATTTAAGCAATAAACAGAATCCACCTGGATAAGTCAGGAGAAACTATTGAAATCCTCTTGATGTATGCAATACACAAACGCCATTATAACCTAGGACAAAAAAGGGATGTCTATTAGGCATCTCCCTGAGTCTTCATTTCTTTTATGTGTTCCAGTGTATATAAGAAATGTAAACAAAAAAACCCAATGTGAACAAGGTTGAGTGCAGTTGTTTAAAAAATAAAATAAAAAAATATTAAGGTAAAGCCTATATAAAAAGCAGTGATCACCAAGAGACAAACGGTAAGTGATGTACAAAATACTTGCCTCTGCCACCCAGTACTTCATATATTACAAATAATAATATTGCCTCAAATTCAGGTGTTTGAATCTTATTTATTAATGTATACTGTAAATATTTTCAGTGCAAGAAAAGTGACACTATGGTGAAAAATTAATAATTGTTCAGTCTGAACCACTAGGGGCATTTCACACAAATATGCCTTTATTTCTGTGCACATAATAGAGAGGGTAGAAATATTAGTCAGAATTAGTCACCTACCCTCACTTGAAACAAATCTGTATTCAGCAGCCATTTCCTGTAGCTAGGTTATTACATCATTGTGCAGCAACTATTTCCTGCAGCTAAGTATTTCACCAATGTTCTGCAGCTATTTCATGTAGCTAGGTATTTCTCCAGTGCTCAGCAACTATTTCCAGCAGCTAGGTATTTCTCCAGTACTCTTCAGCTTTTTCCTGTAGTTAGGTATTTCTCCAGTGCTCTGCAGCTATTTCCAGCAGCAAGGTATTTCTCCGGGGCTCTGCAGCTATTTCCTGTAGCTAGGTATTTCTCCAGTACTCTGCAGCTATTTCCTGTAGCTAGGTATTTCTCCAGTACTCTGCAGCTATTTCCTGTAGCTAGGTATTTCTCCAGTACTCTGCAGCTATTTCCTGTAGCTAGGTATTTCTCCAGTACTCTGCAGCTATTTCCTGTAGCTAGGTATTTCTCCAGTACTCTGCAGCTATTTCCTGTAGCTAGGTATTTCTCCAGTGCTCAGCAACTATTTCCAGCAGCAAGGTATTTCTCCAGGGCTCTGCAACTATTTCCTGTAGCTAGGTATTTCTCCAGTCCTCTGCAGCTATTTCCTGTAGCTAGGTATTTCTCCAGGGCTCTGCACCTATTTCATGTAGCTAGGCATTTCTCCAGGACTCTGCAGCTATTTCCTGTAGCTAGGTATTTCTCCAGGGCTCTGCAGCTAGGTATTTCTCCAGGACTCTGCAGCTATTTCCTGTAGCTAGGTATTTCTCCAGTACTCTGCAGCTATTTCCTGTAGCTAGGTATTTCTCCAGTACTCTGCAACTATTTTCCAGCAGCAAGGTATTTCTCCAGTGCTCAGCAACTATTTCCAGCAGCTAGGTATTTCTCCAGTACTCTGCAGCTATTTCCTGTAGCTAGGTATTTCTCCAGGGCTCTGCAGCTATTTCCTGTAGTTAGGTATTTCTCCAGTGCTCTGCAGCTATTTTCAGCAGCAAGGTATTTCTCCAGGACTCTGCAGCTATTTCCAGCAGCAAGGTATTTCTCCAGTACTCTGCAGCTATTTCCTGTAGCTAGGTATTTCTCCAGTACTCTGCAGCTATTTCCTGTAGCTAGGTATTTCGCCAGTACTCTGCAACTATTTCCAGCAGCAAGGTATTTCTCCAGGGCTCTGCACCTATTTCATGTAGTCAGGTATTTCTGCAGTACTCTACAACTATTTCCTGTAGCTAGGTATTTCTCCAGTGCTCTGCAGCTATTTCCTGTAGCCAGGTATTACTTCAGTGCTCTGCAGCTATTTCGTGTAACTAGGTATTTCTTCAGTGCTCTACAGCTATTTCTCCAGGGCTCTGCAGCTCTTTCATGTAGCTAGGTATTTCTGTAGGGTTCTGCAGCTATTTCCTGTAGCCAGTGTCGGACTGGGGTGCCTAGGGTCCACAGGTGGAGTTGACTCTAGGGGCCCACCGGTTGAGCTGCTTCTGGGCCCACCAGTGGGGTTTATTTTAGAGGTCCACCCTACAGCTACTGTAACTGACTGTAGCTACCTTCTGTACTCTGCTACCTGCCTTTTGCCCTTCTTTCTATGTTTTTTTGCCTCTTCTGAGAATGTATATGCAGTTAAAAAACAACTTCGGATCTATCATGCTCAGGGGCCCACCGGGGGTGTCCCCTATTCCCCTGTGGGCCAGTCCAAGCCTGCCTGTAGCTAGGTATTCGTCCAGTGCTCTGCAGCTATTTCCTGTAGCTAGGTATTTCTTCAGTGCACTGCAACCATTTCTCCAGTGCTCTGTAGCTATTTCGTGTTGCTAGCTATTTCTCCAGTGCTCTGCAGCTATTTCTCCAGTGCTCTGCAGCTATTTCCTGTAACTAGGTATTTCTCCAGTGCTCTACAACTATTTCCTGTAGCTAGGTATGTCTCCAGTTCTCTGCAGCTATTTCCTGTAGCTAGGTATTTCTCCAGTGCTCTGCAGCTATTTCTCCAGGGCTCTGCAGCTATTTCCTATAGCTATGTATTTCACCAGTGCTCTGCAGCTAATTCTCCAGGGCTCTGCAGCTATTTCCTATAACTAGGTATTTCACCAGTGCTCTGCAGATATTTCCTATAGCTAAGTATTTCACCAGTGCTCTGTAGATATTTCCTATAGCTAAGTATTTCTCCAGTGTTCTGCAGCTATTTCTCCAGGGCTCTGCAGCCATTTCCTATAGCTATGTATTTCACCAGTGCTCTACAGCTATATCCTGTAGCTAGGTATTTCACCAGTGCTCTGCAGATATTTCCTGTAGCTTGGTATTTCTCCAGGACTCTACAGCTATATCCTGTAGCTAGGTATTTCTCCAGGACTCTACAGCTATATCCTGTAGCTAGGTATTTCACCAGTGCTCTGTAGATATTTCCTGTAGCTAGGTATTTCTCCTGTGCTCTGCAGCTATTTCCTGTAGCTTGGTATTTCTCAAGTGCTCTGTAGCTATTTCTCAATTGCTCTGCAGCTATTTCTCAAGGGTTCTGCAGCTATTTCCTGTAGCTTGGTATTTTACCAGGGCTCTGCAGCTATTTCCTGTAGCTAGGTATTTCCCCTGTGCTCTGCAGCCATTTCTCAAGGGCTCTGCAGCTATTTCCTGTAGCTAGGTATTTCACCAGTGCTCTGCAGATATTTCCTATAGCTAAGTATTTCTCCAGTGCTCTGCAGCCATTTCTCAAGGGCTCTGCAGCTATTTCCTGTAGCTTGGTATTTTCCAGTCTATGACAGCTTCATTTCCTGTAGCTATGTATTTCACCAGTGCTCTGCAACTACTTCCTGCAGTTATTACATCAGTGCTCTGCTGTTAATTCCTGTAGATATGGCATCAGTGCTCTGCAGCTATGTCCTGTAATTAGGTATTTCTCCAGTGCTCTGCAGCTATTTCTCCAGGGCTCTGCAGCTATTTCCTATAGCTATGTATTTCACCAGTGCTCTGCAGCTATTTCTCCAGGGCTCTGCGACTATTTCTTATAGCTATGTATTTCACCAGTGCTCTGCAGCTATTTCCTATAACTAGGTATTTCACCAGTGCTCTGCAGATATTTCCTGTAGCTAGGTATTTCTCCTGTGCTCTTCAGCTATTTCCTGTAGCTTGGTATTTCTCCAGTGCTCTGTAGCTATTTCTCAATTGCTCTGCAGCTATTTCTCAAGGGCTCTGCAGCTATTTCCTGTAGCTTGGTATTTTACCAGGGCTCTGAAGCTATTTCCTGTAGCTAGGTATTTCACCTGTGCTCTGCAGCCATTTCTCAAGGGCTCTGCAGCTATTTCCTGTAGCTTGGTATTTCTCCAGTGCTCTGCAGCCATTTCCTGTAGCTATGTATTTCACCAGTGCTCTGCAACTACTTCCTGCAGTTATTACATCAGTGCTCTGCTGTTAATTCCTGTAGATATGGCATCAGTGCTCTACGGCTATTTACTGTAGTTACGACATCAGTGCTATGCAGCACTGGGACCCACCAGTGGAGTTGTTTCTGGGGGCGCATCCTACAGCTACTGCACATGACTCTTGCCCTTAGCCTCCTTCTAAGCTTTTCTGTCTAAAAAGCAGTCCCAGGCTAGCTATGCCTAGGGGCCCATTGTGTATTTCCCCTGTGGGCCAGTCCATGTATGCTATGCAGAAAGTGATTAGTATGGATTGAGGCCTGATTATGAGAAGTGATGCTAGCAGCTAGTCGTTGGATTTGTGACACACAGACTAAAGCTACAAAACAGGTTGTTTCGGAAACAAGTTAAAGCCAAAGTACATAAAATTCCCTTAGTAGGTCCCTAGCACTAGTATTGTTTGCCTGGATTGTAAACATAAAGTCATTTTTAAGCCTTTATTAGGTCCTAACCTTTTATCAGTAGCTTTATCAACAGCTATCATAGATTAATTTGCATGAATAGGTATGAAGAGGAACTGCATGAAAAGGGATGGACAAATGAAATAGATATGATTTCAATTATATGTAGTCAATGGGCCCCTTCAATTCCTTGTGCCTCTGTTGAAAATGATGAAGTAGATTTTATAATCTTTGCAGTAAACATCAAGTGATCAAAGTTAAGAATGAAAAGTACTGGGAACGGGGAAATCAGAATAGCTTATTTAAAAAATTCTGTCAAAAATACAAAAAAGCAAATTGAAAATTTGTTTTGGTAGCCATGAACAAGATGTAAAAATATCATTTTACGAGTCCCCTTAACTCTGCATAAAAAGAGTTCCTTTAATATGAATCCAAATTACAATGTGTGTTACATCTGTTCTACCCATGAGGTACAAGTGAAAAAAAAAAACCATCCCTCACAAAGACCTGAAAAAAATACATGAATTATTCAGTGGCACAAACCAGAATTCCAATGAAGTATACAAATGTTACAATAAACACATGCGGATTGGGCACATAATGGCAATTGCCTACTATGGATGACAGTCCATGCACTCATTTCATACACATTCCAGATAACTAGAACATGTCAAACACTTGAGATGCTAGATCTTCTTACCTTGGGGAGTTAAATCCACTATCTACAGTAATGCTGCTACTGTCCATGCTGTCCAAACGAGCCGAGTGTGTGGCTCTCTGGCTGCCGCTGCTGTCCGTTTCCTTTGGATTCAGAAGTGTGAGGTTTTTCTCGAACGTCCTTTGTAAATCCCTTTCCTTCTCCCGTTGTAGCAGCCACTGCATTGTCCCCACGTCATCTCGGTTTTTTTCCTCCTCTGTTGGTTTCTGCGTCCCTTCCTCTGATTCATCATCTTCAGACACATTATAGTAATCAAAAGAGGCTTCTTGATTTCCTGCTGGCTCTTGAGGCCTGGGCGAGACGGCAAGGTTTGGGGTGACTGAGGTGGTAATAGGTTGCTCAAAGTTCTCGATGCTTGCTGGCAGTGTTTCAGGAGAAGTCTTTTGGTGTGATTTAAGTAAACCCACACCTGATTTATGAAAACTGTTCACAGATAGGCTATTGTGCAAAGGTTTGAATAAAGTATCTTTACTGAAAATTTCTTTCCTTTTGTCAAGGCTGCTCGATTCTGCATTGTGATGTGGTACCAACCTCCCATTTGCAATCAACTCTGGACTTTGACTAGTTGCAGCTACTGATAGACCACTAACAGTACCTTTTGGCGAGTCTTCTTTATATTCCCCTTGTTCTCGCGCTATAAGGTGTTGTGGCTTTTCAGCCGGAGAAAGTCTTTTTAAGCCTTCTGTGAGACTTGGCATGTCAATATCCTCCTTATTTTTTCCTAAAGGGGATGGAGCAGTGAGAATTGTTTCACTAGATGTATTACACTGAAAATAGTCATCTGCTGTTTTTTTGGAACAAGAATTAAGTTCACTGTATGACGATAAAGTCTCTGGAAGCTTGCCTTGTTCCAATAGGCTACATGATTTAGGGGTATCGGCACCACCACTAGCTAGTTCAGCAACGCATGGATCTTTGTAAGACAGAGTCCTTTGATGACTCAAACTGCTATGTGATGGCCTTAAAGTACCATCATCTATATAAGACTGGCTTGGTGTTTTCTCATCCAGACTGCAACCTTCACCTAGGTCATCTGGTGTACCTAAAGAAGCACCACTTAGAGGGCCTTTGGAGTTATCCATCGACCTAGATCTCTCCTTGGCTTTACTTGACCTTTCGTTTCTTGATCTTCTATCTTGTGTATGGCTGTGACTTCGATGGACCTTTGAATGTGAACTCCCCCTTGACGGTTCTGGGAAAGGCATTTCAGTCCTTCTTTTGGCCAGTTCACCAGACACATCCCATTCTGGTGTAACAGGAAAATGAGATTCTATCATATTTGGATTACTGAGTACTACAAAATTCTCCCCACCTTTGCGCTCCATTATGAAACAGCCTTCCCTTGGTGATCGATTCCGTGGATGATAAAATTCATACTCTCTCTCTCCAGGTAAGTCTAAGTGGGAACCTTCAGAAGGGTCACCTTTGGAAGCCCTATTCTTGCTATGTGACCGAGATTTTCCATGAGTTTTTCGATGTGTCCTGCTCCTTCTGCTTCTTCCACTATGATGAGCTGATGAACCAGCTTTGCTTCTCTGAGATTTTTCTTCTTCAAGTTTTTTCATTAGTGCAGTGTGCCTCACGACATTTTCCACTGTTAAATCTGGGTTTATTCGTCTAATGATTTCCATCTCTACTTCCCGGGGTATAGTATTTGGTGTGTCTTCGTCTCGAAGGGGCCATTCCTCAGGAGGGAATTGGGCTGAAAAATTAGCCAACTGTTTTGCCTTGTCCTTTTTAAAACTCAGCCTGAACAATTTTAGACCAAATTTTTTAGATGGCTTTTCCCCATCTTTAGGTTTCGAGAGGGTTTCTGTTTTATATGAATAATTTATGGTACTTTTGCTTTTCTCTGTAGGGGGAATCTGGCACAATGAGGGGGGACAATATGAGTCTTTGCAGTCTTTCGCAGATTTTCTTTGTAAGGTAGATGCATGGATGCTATGCATATCTTCTCTGCAGCAATGACAAGAGTCGCAGTGGTTTTTGGAGAGAGTTCTATCCCTAACACATCCTGAAGGGGATGGCGTAATTGTTCCTGGTTGTGGAGAGGTACACTGAGACCGGTCAGGTATCCTCTCATCCAAATGGTACCATTTACTGTTAGTTCTTATAAGGGATGGGGTAATGAAATAAGTCTGTGGAGTCACTATAAAGTATCCATCTGGAGTAGGATAGATTTTCCTTTCTCGGACAAGCATATTGAGTGTGTGTCGCAGGATCTCAGGGCTTGGGGTTGGTACACCTAAATGAAAACAAAGAAAAATACATTAGATAAATACATAATACAAAATACATAAGATACATAACACACAATTCCTAATCTTTTCCTTATTTCTACTTAATATTTGACTTGAATATTAATATAATAAATTAGGAATAAATGTTATAAAGTACACAGCAGATTAGAGAAAACAAAGGTACAATTAAGCCTACAATGATTCAAATCATGAACTGATTGACCAGAAATTGCTGATCTGCTATCAATATGGATATTCCTGTTGCTTTGGTTGTAGAGGCAATATTAGGCTTTTCTAATGTTAGAGAGGAAAAATATAGTATAGTGCATTTAGCAAAATATATTATCACTTTTTTGCCAGGGTCTAGCTCTGCATCATTTTGGGTAGATACTAAAGAAAAGGCTGGGTCTTTATGAATATCACAAACAAATTAAAACAAAGGAACCATAAAGCTATAAATTGCCCCAACATAAGCTAATATGGCACTTGTATGGTCACTATTCGACTTTTCATTCAGTAAATAAGAAAACTGATCGGCACCAGTGGAACTCTATGGAGATTTTTTGTAAATCAATATATCTAGTTCTCAATCCACACTACTTGCACGCTGCCGATGGTGCTCAGTCCAAAAAATGACAGTATCCAAACTTAGGACGCAAAAGAGGTAACGGGCGGCACTCACCGATCCTTTAAACAGTGTTACTTTACTCCAAACAGCAGCATTAAAATAGACGGGGACAACTGAATTGAAGACTGCCTATGATCATTTCGCGTGTACTCATGCTTCATCAAGGCATGTTTGGAATAAAGTAACGCTGTTTAAAGGCTTCTCCGCTCCTTTCCCATAATGCCTTGTGATATGCAGATGTTTAGTGGAGGGCAAAAAGGCAATATCAAAACTCCACACACCTATATAGTGCTCTCCAAGGAAAGATATTCTCCTTTCTGTTTGCTGACAAATGTATCCTAAAGGGGCATTTCTCATTACATTTTTCCATCATGTTGTAGGTATATACCAGAAATATTTCAGGCATAACTTCAGACATGAGCCTCAAACGCATGACATTATATAAAGGAGAGTGGCATATGTCCACCATTAACTAAAAATGTGTGTGTGTGGGGGGGGGGGGGACAAAACAGATACAGTTCTGCTGGTTATATGGTTCTTTAAGGCTGTGCCCCACTGTAGAGAACATAGAGGCACTGCACGCGCGTGTAGAGATAGATCGATATAGATTTAGATAGATATGTAGATTTAGATAGATATATAGATTATATATAGACATATATATATATACGTATATATGTATATGTGTATATGTGTGTGGGTGTGTGTGTGAAAATAAGTATTTGCTACACTGGAAATTTAGCAAATTTTCCCACCTAAAAAGAATGGAGAGGTCTATAATTTTTTATCGCAGGTACACTTCAGCTGTGAGAGACAAAATCTAGAAAAAATAAAAAAAATGGATACAATACAAAAACAGAACTTAATGTGTGGCACAAAAAACCTTTGTTTGCAATTACAGAGGTCAGTTGTTTCCTTTAGTTCTTGACCAAGTTTGCACACGCTGCAGCAGGGATTTTGGCCCACTCCTCCATAGAGATCTTTTCTAGATCTTTCAGGTTTCGGGGCTGTCGCTGGGTTACATTGAGTTTCAGCTCCCTCCAAAGATTTTCCATTGGGTTCAGGTCTTGAGACTGTCTAGGCCACTCTAGGACCTTGAAATGCTTCTTAAGGAGCCACTCCTTAGTTGCCGCGGCTGTGTGTTTTGGGTCATTGTCATGCTGGAAGACCCAGCCACAACCCACAATCTTCAACGCTCTTAATGAAGGAAGGAGGTTGTTGGACAATATCTCGTGATACATGGCTCCATCCATCCTCTCATCAATATGTTGAAGTTGTTCTCACCCCTTTATAGAAAGCACCCCAAAAGTATGATATTTCCATCTTGGAGTTGAACTCATCCTTCTTTCTACAAACAAAGCAAGTGAAATTGATACCACAGAGTTGCCTGCTCTGGAGCATCCAGATGGTCATTGGTGAACAAACCGGCCTGAACATGCGCTTGTGTGAGCAGGGGGACCTTGTGTGCCCTGCAGGATTTTAATCCAGGACAGCGTAGTGTGTTTCTAATGGTAACTTTGGTCATAGCTCTATTCAGCTCATTGACCATGTCCTCCCGTGTAGTTGTGGGCTGATTCCTGACCTTTCTCCGAATCATCCTTACCCCACGAAGCGAGATCTTGCATGCATCCCCAGACTGAGGAAGACTGACAGTCATCTTTTGTTTCTTCCATTTTCTAATAATTGCGCCAATAGTTGCTGCCTTCTCACCAAGCTGCCTGCCTATTGTCCTGTATCCCATCCCAGCCTTGTGTAGGACTACAATTTCATCCCTGCTGTCCTTCAACAGCTCTTTGGCCATGGCCATGGTGGAGAGGTTGGAGTGTGATTGATTGCGTGTGTGAACAGGTGACGAGTTCAAACAGGTGCAATTAATACAGGTAATGAGTGCAGAGAAAGAGGGCTTCTTATAGAAAAACTAACAAGTCTGTGAGGGTCAGAATTCTTGCTGGTTGGTAGGTAATCATACTTATTTCACGCAAGAAATGCAAATTAATTAATCAAAAACCATCTGACTTTGTGGGTTTTTTTTTTTTTTATTAGATTCTGTCTCATAGTTGAAGGGCACCTACAATAAAAATTACAGACCCCTCTACCCTTTGTAGGTGGGAAAACGTAGAATGAAAAGTTATACAATTTCAAATATACTACTTGCTATCAATGACAAACACAGGTTCAGCATGGATTAGTTGCAGTATGTACATCAGTTTTGTTTTCTAAGGAACTAGAGACCAGAGTGCCTATCACATGACCATGACTATCACATGACCAGAACAATTTTTATCCATTGGAAATAATCAATAAAAGGTTCCTACTGAATGACAGCAAGCAGAGATATTAATAACTGCAAGGAATGGATACTCAAAGAATACTGAAAAATTATATAACCCTTCAACTTTTACTCAACACCTGTATTTACTGAGCCTGGAAAACGTATTTAAGTTACACCTATACCACCTGTAAATGTTCTGATCGTTCAAGAGAGAAATACAATGAGGCAAATTTATTAAACTGTTTGTGTCTAGAATATGTTGTAAAATGCACCAAAATTTATTGCATCTCATTTTAGACACAGTTTACAGCTCGCTTGACAAGGGGGCATGACTTAACCTAAAAAGGGTGTGGCTGTACAGGAAGAGGGACCAGGTGGCTTAAATATGTCAAACTGATAGGACCCTGTTCACACCTCCATTATCGGTTTCTGTTGTAACAGAAACCATGACAGCAGTCAAGTACAGTTGTGCTCAAAAGTTTACATACCCGTGCAGAATTTTTGCTTTCTTTGCCTTTTTTCAGAGAACATGAATGATAATGGGTGAAGCCATTTATTTCAAACTACTGTGTTTTCTCTTTTTAAATCATAATGAAAACCAAAAACATCCAAATGATCCTGATCAAAAGTTTACATACCCCAGTTCTTAATACAGTGTATTGCCCCCTCTAACATCAATGACAGCTTGACGTCTTTTGTGGTCGTTGTGGCTGAGACTCTTTATTTTCTCAGATGGTAAAGCTGCCCATCCTTCTTGGCAAAAAGCCTCCAGTTCCTGTAAATTCCTGGGCTGTCTTTCATGAAGTGCGCGTTTGAGATCTCCACAGAGTGGCTCAGTGATATTGAGGTCAGGAGACAGACGGCCACTCCAGAACCTTCACTTTGTTCTGCTGTAACCAATGACAGGTCGTCTTGGCCTTGTGTTTTGGATCGTTGGAACGTCCAAGTACGTCCCATGCGCGGTTTCTGAGCTGATGAATGCAGCATGTTATCAGCAAATACTGGAGGCAAATTTGTACTTATCTTTCCTTCAACTTTGACCATTTCCTGTGCCTTTGTAGCTCACACATACCCAAAACATCAGTGATCCACCTGCGTGCTTCCCAGTAGTTCCTTTCATCACAGGCCTTGTTGACAAATGTAACGTTTATGGTTGTGGCCAAAAAGTTCGATTTTGGTCTCATCACTCCAAATTACTTTCTTCCAGAAGTTTTGAGGCTTGTCTCTGTGCTGTTTGGTGTATTGTAGGCGAGATGCTTTGTGGCATTTGCAAAGTAATGGCTTTCTTCTGGCGACTTGACCATGCAGCCCATTTTTCTTCAAGTGCCTCCTTATTGTGCATCTGCCATCCTGGCAGTTATGGCCGACATTTTTGTTGGTCTACTTGACCATGGTTTGGTTTTTTCAGAGCCCCTGGTTTTTCATTTGTTAATCACAGTTTGAACACTGCTGACTGACATTATCAAGTCCTTGGATATCTTTTTGTACCCCTTTCCTGTTTTATACAGTTCAACTACCTTTTCCCATAGATCCATTGACAATTCTTTTGCTTTACCTTTTACTTAATATACTTTGGAAGACAAGAAATTATATCTGTGACATTTTGTATTTGTTAGGGCAATACAGGGGATATAATTAACAGGGATAGGTTCCTGATGGAGCCGTCCTTATTAGGACGGGGGCCCCATTGTTTGACAGGCAAGTCATTTCTCTATTGTTTACTGCCTCCCTGCTTCCTGGTGCATATTCCTACCCACTAATACTGTATCTGGTAGGATTTAGTCTTTTTGTTTTATTATGTATTTCTAACATCTTAGATAAAGTCATATTGTACTCTTGCTTTGGCTGTCTGTTTAATTTTATTGTTGTTGGTATTAGGACCATTTTTTATGAAAAAATAATGATTATTTTTTTTATAATAATTTCTTGTCTTCCAAAGTACATTAAGTAGAAGGTAATATTGACAGACGACTTTGGATACCCTTTTTTCCTACGTTTGTTGACAACATAGGCTGTGTATTTAAGTGCATAAGTGTATTTTGCTTTCCCCATGACTCACAATCCAGAAACGTAAGTAGCTGGATGAAAGATGAAGAGTCTGTCTGGATCCCAGAAACTCACTCAGCTTTTATGCACACACACTGATTACAAGCAAACCGGTCACAGGTGAGTATGTTACCTTCAGAAGTTGACAACCAATTTGTGTCAACTTCTGTGCATGTTATCATGCCAAAATCACCAGGGTATGAAAACTTTTGATCAGGGTCATTTGGATGTTTTTGGTTGTCATTATGATATAAAAAGAGAAAAAAAACAGTAGTATGATAATAAATGGCTTCACCCAAGCACTAACGATGAGTGGAAAATAAGTTTTTGTGTTATTAGTCATATTCTCTGAAAAAAGGCCAAGAAGGCAAAATTTCTGCCGGGGTATGTAAACTTTTGAGCACAACTGTAAGCTTTGTATTATGAAGTGTTTTCCCCCTGTCAAATCACTTGTACAGAGTTATATACTTTTGTGTATTACAATAAACTTTGTTAATAAAAAGGTGCCCAAAGTCCCCCCATTGACTCATAATAGGGTTGAATGGGTTTTCCTTTGGTGCTGGACATTTGATGTGAAGAACAGTGCACGACAGTGTGCTTTTTTCCCATCACATCTGACCGAGCTATTGAGGTTCGCTCCAAATTGAGCCTCAGACAGTAGTGTGAACAGAGTCTAAGTAACACACACAATACAATCTTGTAAAGAAATCAACTTCTCAAGCAGCATTTACTTCAACTGTTAGGAACCCCTAGCATGAGAGGTTCTAGTCTTTAAAATACTGCATGACAAGAGCAACACTGTTACTTAAGATTATGTAGTTCTTTAATAATTCAAAGGTAGAAGCTGTCTGGACACTGAATCATCAGACATGTACGTTTTCTGCATCTCAAGAGAGTCTCTTGCGCCCTGACACTGAGTTTGCAGACAGAAGATTATGTCTTGTTTGTTGCTCACAAGGAACGCTGACCCAAGGTGAACTTCGTTAATGGAAGAGGCATTTCCTCCCTACTGCATAAGTCTACGACTATGTCAGGAGCAAAAATACAAACATGATAAAACCGGGCTAGACTGATTAAAAGGATGAATCGTTTACAATGAGTCGAAAATAAAACACCTACGACACTCACATGGTCAACTGTCATAAGAAGAACAGTACATGGTCATTGCCTGCCACTTCTTCATCAGCTTTTCACCCAATGCATGATGTAACCAGGGTGGAGGCTGATGTGACTGACAGATGCTGGAAATAGGGAGAATCGGACATACGCTAACAGAGTCCAAGGTTCTTGTCATTACAAGACATAACATAGGAACTGCAATGGATAACTGATCAACACTAAGGTTAGACCGCCCAGTGCACCCTCAAAAGTTTTAAAACAATCTTACGATTTTCATATACAGAGACAATAAGGGGAAAGTCTAATAGTGGCATGCTTTTAAAAGGACTTCATTATCAATTATGCAACTGAATGGAGAATTTGAACAGATCTAAGGGAACAAAATTGAGCTGATCTTAGGCTCTGTCCACATGATGAGGATTTCTAGTTGGATTCCACACGGAATCCACGGATTGAAAATGACACCATTGACCTCAATAGAAAATACGCATTGTAGTTCATACAAAGCATATTTTCAGCTTGCAGTTTTCAAAACTAACACATGGTCAAACAATTTTGAACATTTTCCTTCATTGGTTGAAATTGACTATTTATGTCAATTTGATGGCTAAAATCCTCATGCAATAAGCACCCAAAACATTTGTACATGTATTGCATGTGTTTTTTAATGTGGACCCGTGTCCAAAACCAATAGACACAAGTTGGACTCTTTCTAACTGCCAACCACCTGTAAAACCATAAAACGCCTCTAAATCCACATGCCTTAAGCATATACTGTAGTAAAACAAAAACACAATGAAAAAAAGTGTTGGACGATGCGGTTTTCAACAGTAAATTCGCGTGGATTCCATGCTTAAATTTTACTTAGTCGTGTGAAAGTCACCTAAAGGACCTACATACCGTAAGGCTGGGTTCACACGGCTAATTTGCGGGGCGTAATTACGCCCCACAATTACGCCGTGTGGAGGGGGCGGGAACGGGGGCTAGGGGCCGGCACCTCGCCGGCCCATAGACTTTCATTACCAGCGGCGCGTATACGCCGCTAGCAATTCACGTCACTTATCTCCCCCCGCGGCGGATTCGCCGAGTCGGGAGAGGAGACGTAATCCATAGTTCTCTATTAGAACTGTGGATTACCGTAATGACTGGGACGTATTCCAGCCGTAATTCGCGCACTACGGCGCGTAATTACAGACTGAAATACTTCCCATTTTAAGCCGTGTGAACATAGCCTAAGGTGGTAAAGGCTGTATATGATGCAGAATATCTACTGTGGGACAGAACAGGTGGGATTTAAGACTAATTCAAATCCATATGACTGAAAGGCGACCAAAACGAGGATGGCGTATATCAGGGTCTACTACAAAAGGTTCCTTGGAACTGGCTCTCCAGAACACCATAGCAGCAGGACCAGTCACATTTTTACAAAAAAAGATGACAAAGATGCTTGGCCAAGCAGTCATCATGTCTCAACCAGAATATAGTGCTGGAAATAATAATAGGATACTTAACGCTCCCCTACATCAAGCTTCCTGAAAGTGAATGCATGCACTTTTTCTTACCTCAAAACATACATATTTAAGGCATATCCTGATGTGCTGTATTTTCCACTAAAAGCTCAAGGGCAAGTACCTAGGGCAGCAGTGAAGATGCTCAGCATTGGCAGGAACAGTATTTGCACCAATAAAACTGAACTCTGACTGCTACTGCTTAGAACACACTACCCCTCCAAAAGTGCAGGCCGCTGACAGCTTCCCCACACCTGGTACTCTGTATACTACTGAATACTTGACTTCACAGTTACAGTAGCTTACACTGTAGTGCATGCAGGGAAACCAACACTGGCCGGGTTACACTGAGGGATATGTGGGTTCCATGCAGTCAGTACCAGGCCCCTGTTTCCGTGCTCCTCCCCAGTTCTGCCCCTGTACACTACTGTCCTGCCCCTCGCTGCCCATTTCCATTCTTACCTTTGTTTCTCCTTCATATTATTAATCTGACCTTACCTCACTATTGTCCTCTTGCCTTCCGATTTCCCTTTCTTTTATTATTAACTTCTTTTTTCACTTTATCGCCCTCCTCTGCAACCTTATAGTCAGAGCGTGTGTAGTACATCTTTTTATACGCTGAGGTGCACGGAGATATCAGGAGACTACCGCCACCTAGTCTACTTCATACCCTATGCCCACTGCAGTACTACTACTCTGGCAAGTGTCCTCTTGGCATCAGATTTTCTTCCATATTATGTATGCCTTCTCTTTTATACTTACATATAGAGTGGGGAAAAAAGTATTTAGTCAACCACCAATTGTGCAAGTTCTCCCACTTAAAAAGATGAGAGAGGCCTGTAATTGACATCATAGATAGACCTCAACTATGAAAGACAAAATGAGAAAACAAATCCAAAAAAATCACACTGATTTGCCAGACGTGTCCCCCTGCTGAAGCCAGTACATGTCCGGGCCCGTCTGAAGTTTGTTAGAAAGCATTTGCATGATCCAGAAGAGTATTGGGAGAATGTCATATGGTCAGATGAAACCAAAGTACAACTGTTTGGTAGAAACAGAACGTGTTTGGAGGAGAGAGAAAGCTGAGTTGCATCCAAAGAACACCATACCTACTGTGAAGCAATGGGAAGGCAACATCATGCTTTGGGGCTGTTTCTCTACAAGGTGACCAGGACGACTGATCTGTGTACATGAAAGAATGAATGGGGCCATGTATCGTGAGATTTTGAGTGCAAACCTCCTTCCATCAGCAAGGGCATTGAAGATGAAACGTGGCTGGGTCTTTCAGCATGACAATGATCCCAAGCACACCGCAAAAAGAAGCGGCTTCGTAATAAGCATTCCAAGGTCCTGGAGTGGCTTAGCCAGTCTCCAGATCTCAACCCCATAGAAAACCTTTGGAGGGAATTGAAAGTCCGTGTTGCTCCAAAACATCACTGCTCTAGAGGAAATCTGCATGGAGGAATGGGCCAACATACCAGCAACAGTTTGTGCCAACCTTGTGAAGACTTACAGAAAATGTTTGACCTCTGTCATTGCCGACAAAGGATATATAACAAAGCATTGAGATGAACATTTGTTATTGACCAAATAATTATTTTCCACCATAATTTGCAAATAAATTATTTCCAAATAAGACAATGTGATTTTCGGGATTTGTTTTCTCATTTTGTCTCTCATAGTTGAGGTCTACCCAGGCTCGGACTGGGCCGCCGGGGGGTCGGTGAATCCCCCGGCGGGCCCGGAGCTGCTGTGGACCCCGGAGGCAGTGCTGTCACTCCCCGCAGGGCCTGAGCATTCAGGGACAGGACGCAGCGGCCGGGCTTCCCGAGCACTCAGAGATGGGCCAGAGAGTCGGGGACTAATGTCCCTGACTCCCGTTGTCAGCGGAGCACAGCTGATCGCCTTTGTAAGCTTAAGGCGTTAGGCCTTAAGCCTGCCAGGCGCCGCCCGCTAGTGCTGATGTAGGCAGCGCAGTGTTGTGACAGAAGGCGGCGGCAGCTTAGAGAGAGCAGGAGCGAGAGTCAGGTGAGTGGGTTTTTTTCTTTTCTGGGCCCTGACTAACCACTAAAGGGGGCCCTGAATAGTCACTAAAGGGGGCCCTGAATAGTCACTAAAGGGGGCCCTGTCTATGAACTAAAGGGGGTCCTGACTATGCACTAAAGGGGGGGCCTGTATATGCACTAAAGGGGGGCCTGACTAAACTCTAAAGGGGGCCCTGACTAAACTCTAACGGGGGCCCTGACTATGTACTAAAGGGGGCCCTGACTAGACACTAAATAAATCAATAAAGGGGGCCCTGACTAGACACTAAATAAATAAATAAAGGGGGCCCTGACTAGACACTAAATAAATAAATAAAGGGGGCCCTGACTAGACACTAAATAAATAAATAAAGGGGGCCCTGACTAGACACTAAATAAATAAAGGGGGCCCTGACTAGACACTAAATAAAAAAGGGGGCCCTGACTACAAACTAAATAAAGGGGGCCCTGACTACAAACTAAATAAAGGGGGCCCTGACTACAAACTAAATAAAGGGGGCCCTGACTACAAACTAAATAAAGGGGGCCCTGACTACCTACAAACTAGCTAAAGGGGACCCTGACTACCTACAAACTAGCTAAAGGGGACCCTGACTATCTGCAAACTAGCTAAAGGAGGCCCCTAACTGTCTGCTTACTACCTAAAGGAGACCCCTAACTGCTTACTACTTAAAGAAGGCCCCTAACTGCTTACTATCTAAAGAAGGCCCCTAACTGCCTGTATACTACATAAAGGAGGCCCTAACTGTCTGTATACTACCTAAAGGGAGGCCCTAAGTGCCTGTATACTACCTAAATGGAGGCCCTAACTACCTGTATACTACCTAAAGGGAGGCCCTACCTGGCTGTACACTACCTAAAAGGGAGGCCCTAAACCTGTCTGTACACTACCTAAAAGGGAGGCCCTAACTGGCTGTACACTACCTAAAGGGAGTCTCTAACTGGCTGTACACTAAGTAAAGGGAGGCCGTAACTGGGTATATACTACCTAAGCCTATTTAAAGGGGGCCCTAACTACCTACAGCTTACCTAACTGCGGGCAGCCACCTACCTAGAGCCTAACTAACTGGGACTCACCAACACCTACCTAACTGGGGTCCACCACCCTAATTGTAGCCCATCAACTTGCCTAACTTGGGCCTGCTTATCTACCTGGGGGCTATTTACCTACCCACCTGTGACTAGGTACCCACCAACATACCAACTTATCCAGAGGGAGTCTACCTACCTAAATATGGTTTATCTAGTTATTTGGAGCCTTGCCCATTTGCCTACCTATCTATTCACCTAAGTTATGGCTTGTACCTGCTCTCTCTGTACCTACTTCCCTGGGAAGTTTGTTCAGAGGTGGGAATAGGTAAAGAGGTGCTGGAAAAGTGAGGATTCTAAGATATTTGTGTGTAATTTCTGCAGGGTTGAGTAATGTCTGTGACAAGTCATCATGGCGGTGTGGAACGGATGGAGAAGAAAAGGTAAAAAGAACGACTCAGAAGAGAAGAGAACGACTCAGATAAGACGTCTCCTGTGAGTCCCTGATTTCAGGGATTATTTTACTTCTATATTGGATCAGTGCTGTATTCACTGTAATGTGATGTGACCTGAGCTGGTGTCTGGTCTCTATATGGCGGTGTTGTAGGTTATACCTGAGCTGGTGTCTGATCTCTCTGTGGTATCTATATGGCGGTGTTGTAGGTTATACCTGAGCTGGTGTCTGACCTCTATGTGGTCTCTATATGGCGGTGTTGTAGGTTATACCTGAGCTGGTGTCTGACCTCTATGTGGTATCTATATGGTGGTGTTGTAGGTTATACCTGAGCTGGTGTCATGACCCCCTATGTGATCTCTATATGGCGTGTTGTAGGTTATACCTGAGCTGGTGTTTGACCCTATGTTGTCTCCCTATGGCGGTGTTTGTAAGTTATACGCGAGTATAGTGTCTGACCTCTATTTTCCTCTAAAAAGGGGGTTGTGGGGGTAAACCTACGGGGTTGTTGCCCTATGGGGTTTCCCATATGGCGGGTTTGTGGTTTACCTGAGCTGGTGTTGATCCCATGTATCTCAAGCGGGTTGTATTTACCTGGGGCGGGTGTCTGACCTCATTGGTCTCTATGTGGCGGTGTTGGGTTATCCCCAGCTGGTGTCTGACCTCTATGTGGTCTTATAGGGGGGTTTTGTAGGTTAACCGGGAGCCGGGTTCTACCTCTATGTGGTCTCCATAGGGCATTTTGTAGGTTATACCTAGCGGTGTCTACCTCATTGGTCCTTAAATGATGGTTGTAGGTTATACCTGAGCGGGTGCCCTGACCGCATTTGGTCTCTATATGTTGTAAGTTAATTGGGGGGGTATAGTGGCAGCGCACATGTGTCCCTGATTGTAAGAGTGAGGGAACACCTGACCCTGGATAGGAGTTACACATTTTACTTTCTTGCTGGATGTTTATTTTAGAAGGTGGTGAGGTGATGACCAAGGGAAACAGTTTTTAGGAGGGGAAAAGGGGTATTGTATGTGGGCTGGTGGGGGATATGGATGGAGCTACTTAGCCATGTGTCTATAATATGTTAGACTTACATATGTGTAAGACAAAGAGATATGCGACTCACTTGCTATTGTACTACACAATACAGTTCTGTTTCGCACACTGTATTATGTGGTAAAATGGGTGCATTTACATCCGAGAGGCCGGTAATATTTTCATGTACAGTAGGGTGGGCCCCCCAAGATCAACCCCCCTGTGGGCCCCAGACACCGCAGTCCGACACTGGGTCTACCTATGATATCAATTACAGGCCTCTCTCATCTTTTTAAGTGGGAGAACTTGCACAATTGGTGGCTGATTAAATGCTTTTTTTTCCCCCACTGTATTTTTTCTCTGCTGCCCCTAGAATCCATTACTACAGCGCTGCACTCTTCTCCCACTCCTCCATGTGCTCCACCATTATATGGTAAATCCTTCTTCACCTTGCACTCTATATATCCTTGGTCCTTAGCCTCCCTGTGTAACCCCATATATCTTCTTCTACCTCTAGTACTCCTGGTGGCTACAGTAGTCCTACCTACATACATCTCATACGGTTTTCCATGGTTGTAAACCTACTCTATTTTTCTTACCAGTTTACCTCACTGCTCTAATGCGCTTTCTTCCCTGCAATATGTGACTCTCTCTCGATAACCCTGCTTACTACTTAATCTTGCCTTCTCTTCCCACACCCATTCCGTTCCCCTTGTTCCTTTCTCCTTTTCCTTTCGCTTTATCTCCATTTTTTTCCTCTCTTCCTCCTTTCTGCCTTGCAGCTTTGCTTCATCATCCCTATATTGCAACACCCCTCTGAACTATCTTTTTACCTTACTCTTTTTTCCTACATGCTCTCCATTATGTCCATTTTTATGCACTGTGTACCAATCTGCTTATATGTTTCCTTTTAGTGACTTAGTACAATTAAGATTGCTATGACATTCGAAACGTTACAACTTTAAAGTCATCAAACCTTCACAAGATTTCATACAAGACATGTAAATCTTTCCTCTGAAAGTTATGGACTTTGTATATGTAGGATTTCTCCCTGTAAATATACATTCAGAACTATCTACCGAGTGCCGTGGATTTATTTTACTCTATGAATTTGGGTTGCAATATCCCTTCCTCTGGCACCAACAATTGACGGTGTGCTGAACACTCTCTTACTAGCCCCCTGTTCTAATACCTACTGAATATAAAAAGCGAAGTGCACGTACCAAAAAAATAAACAAATAAAACCCCTCACTCATTTAAGAGGCTTGTGGTTGGCATTGACCACACAATTTTGCTTGTACATTATTATTACTACTATTATTTATTTTAAATCGCCATTGATTCCAGGGCGCTGTACATTCAAAGGGAGGGGGGGAGGTTTACATACATAACATATGTTTGCAAGAGCTGGGCACCTGGGTCCTACTACCAATGGATACTACTCAAGGGAATATTATTCATACATTTGCAGCATTCTACATGGGGCAGCAACTACATAGAGATGCATCCTTAATAGGGTGTGTTCGGTTATTGCTTATGGTATGAGTTAAATAGGATACTGGGTTGGGTGGAGGTCCCACCTCATCTTGTGAAGAGGCCCCAAAAAGTCTTCGTGCAGAACGAAGAAGAGGTTGCACTTGTCAATTTGTGGACATTTCGAGAACCAAGTACACCGCACCCATAAGAGATTTATGGCATATCCTATTGATTTAGGCATGGACAGTTTAGCTTCACTGAAATATAATATACAATATGTTCATGTATAGATGTTGTGCATTCTTTATTTATTATACTAAACAATATCAGGAATTACATGTAATCAGCAGCGGCATCATTAGAGGGTTTGCAAGAGCTGGGCACCTGGGTCCTTCTACCAATGGATACTACTCAAGGAAATATTATCCATGCACTGTGACGTCAGTTTGTCATTCAAGTTGTCACGTTGTGCATTATGCTGGTGTTGTGATACAATGTGATAATGATTATTGTGAAATCACTGTTTGCATTAAAACCAAGCTGTTCAGCTAAAGCTACTGGTTCATACTCTATTAGCTAAATGGCAAAAAAAAGAAATGCTGTCATTCAGTAAACAAGGCTGCTGGAAGAATACAGTGCGCTCACAGTGGCCATAGGATTGACCCTTTCAATACAGACCACAATGATTGATAAGATGGCCCCATAGAAGGGCCCAAACATCAGTTTTGCCTTTTACTTCAACCCCGTATAGAACAAAAGGTGAAACACATGTTAGTGTGCTCAAATCATCCTGGTCTGTATCCCCAGTACTTGCTCATTTACTGTTTTATACGGCTTGCTGCTAATTCCGTCTTTCCGTCTATTATTACACATTCAATTTTTAGTGGGGGGACATTGATATATTTTGATTACTATCTGACAGTTGTATGCTGCATTGTGTTATCATTTGAATATTATTGGATTGCATTTTGGATTTATGCCCCAATAATTGATCCACACCACAGCGTTTCAGTTTCTATTATGCGTCATTATTATTGTTGCATTTGAGGTTTCAAATGTCACGTTATTTGTTGTACTAGAACGGTGTTAAAAAATTGAGGTGCTCTAAAACTTTTGACCGGTAGTGTACACATTAGGACAAAAAGAACCCCGAGATGTAAATTTTCCAAGAAGACTACATAAATCTCCCAGCAGTGATAATATTTTACCAGGCTTATAATTTAAGGGTATTATGTCTCCATCTGCTGGACAAAAGCTGTACTGCTCTAGCTGTTAGGACCTGCTCTTACTACGGTAGCACTATTCACTACAGCTAGACACTTATTTATATAGAGCTATGTTGTAATAAGTAGACTAAATGCCCCAGTTATGAAAAGTCCAATTCATCTTTCTTGTCTGGACCAGGTTTCATTAACGAGGCACAGTATAATGAGCGGTTGACAACACTTATGCAATGTTTATCACAGTTCTACAGCCCCTATATGTTTGATTTCTTTTCCTAGAACTACATTTTTAATTTCCTGCTGTAGACAAACTGTAAAAAAGACCACCCAAAACCACAGAGGCTACAGTAGCCCACCTCCCTTTGCTACACACTGTATAAACCTGCACTGGAGGCCAACTCCCCCGAATTACAACAGAATGACCAAAGAAGAAGTGGGACAACTGTCAAAAGATCATGACAGCTGGATGGGATGAGGGGGGTAAAAAGCTCTGGTCTATCCCATGCTAGAATAAAAGAGTCTTATGGAACAAACTAAGGGGCTGCATTCTGAGTTTTGTTATAGTGTCCTGTCCACTCTATTGCTGTAACCTTAGGGGTGTGTTATCTGAGTAGCTGCTTAAGGATCTACACTCTCCCAACATGAAGGGGCGTGCTGCATGGTGATCAGGTCAGCTGCCCTCTGCCCTCTACAAGCTTTCCAGTAACTGCTAAATAAAGGATACTCCTGGTCTCATAATGTGATGGTATTTTGTTATGGCATTTTGTTAGGATATGCCATTACCTCACAATCAGAGAGGGTCTGACCTCTGGGATCCTGAGAATAAAGGGATCATATAGCCAATTCAGTGCTGTTGCCCCTTTACCGTTTCCCCTCACACAGCAGCAGTGCAGATTGTGTATGGAATGCAGCCAACCTCATTCACTTCAATAAACCCGTGCTGCAGTTTCCCTGCACATCAGGTGGCTGTCCGCCATGATGCAGAAAAAGACCAAAGGGGACATAACACTGACTCGGCTATGTGGTCCCTTAATTCTCATATGTGCCTGAATATGTTGCTTAAATGTATATGTGTTCATAATACATATGTACAGCTGCAAACAAATCTACGTCAACCCTTTAAAATATGTTCATGAAGATTAAAATGTGATCTTGCTGTTACTGAATTTAAAATTGTTGCACTGTTCATATAATCTATGAAAAGCACAGAAAATCCACAGTATAAGAAGAAAATGTCAAATTTAGAACAATCCCCTTTACCAAACATTTCCTGTAGCTGCAAATAAGTTTTAATATTGGATCATTCCTACCTTCAAATGTGTTGATATTTCTAACCTTCATTGCATGCATAGCCTTCTTCATGTTATAGCATCTTCATAGGGTTGATAGGGATCGAAACACAAATCAGCTCTTTTTTTCTATTATTTTTAGTTGATTTACTTGTATGCTTTGGGTCATTGTCTGATGCCGGTTATCTTTCTTTTTTTTTTAAACACATTTTTTTTCCGAAGAATTGCATAAACCTACAATCTGCATACATAGTCAGGTAGCCTGTTGTGCCTTGAGCAGGAGGTCATGGGCTGCTGTCCTTATATTCATATGTAAAATATTTTGATACACCTTTGAATTCATTTTTCACTACACAGATCACAAGACAGCTAGGTCATGAGGCATCAGAGAAGCCCCAAACGATGATACCCCATCCAACATCCTTCAAAGTTAGGATGAGGTTCTGGTGTTGGGTTCTTTTTCCTCCACACAGTGTTATGAATTTGTACTAAAATGTTTCACTCTCCATAGAACATTTTCACAGAAGCATTTTAGAACATTTAGGGAGTTGTGTGCAAACTTTAGCCTGACCACAAATGTTAAACTTTTTTGTACAATGCTTTACATGGGGTGAAAAGAACCCCAACACCAAAACCTCATCCCAAGCATGATGGAGGCAGCATGTAAGCTCTTATCTTGTTACAAGGGTACCTGTAAAAAGGCGACACATACTATGCAACAAGTAAACAGTCAGTTATTGAAACTGATGCAGCAAGCAGGAAAAAATTGAGAATAATCATCTGAGTGACTCTGACTAAGATCTATGTGAATTTCGTGAAAATCGTGCATATATTTTAGATAATAGATCCCCTACTAACGATTCCATTGTAACTGAACATTCTTCATCTGACACTGATATATCGGAATACTGAACGTAATCATAAAAGAACATTCAACCGATCTCCATACCGTACTAGATACTATTCTGAGACTAGATCTAGAAGGCAGCCGAACAAAAATCCAAGAAGAGGAAGGGCGAGGGGGAAACAAACAAACCCCCAAAAACCAAATGCTACTCTGTCATCTCAGCCCTCTGGATCTTGTACCTCTGCCAGTACTTCATCTGCCCCGTCCACAACTCAATCACTATCACAAACCATGGAGGGGCAACAAGCCAACCCTGGTTCTTCCCAACCTTCTTTTTTGGAAAAATTTTTATTAGACAAATAGAGAGCGATGCAGTGCTTCATGGCCCTGAGAATGATACCAACCAGATTATTAACCTTTCTGATAGAATTCTAACAGAGGTTGAAACCCGTATCCTTAGTCGAGGTCTTTCATTTGTACCTAATAGGTCTCTTGATGTTTTTGGCTGGATCAAGGATATCCATTTATTCGCCAGAAAACTCAAATGGAAAAACTTTTTCAAACTAAGGGAAAATAGAGAATGTCTTACACTTGGCATTGAAAATGATGATCTCTCTGGGATCCATTCCTTAGTGAGTTTATTGGAGGATAATGAAAGGGACAGATCTTTAGGTCCATTTTCTTCATGCCGTCCAAAAAGCACTAAAATGCCACCGGTCATGGATGACAATATTGACATCTTTGTCAAAATGGTCTGTGACGGTATTGAGAAAATTAAAATTGGAGAAAAAATGATGAGGAAAGACTATAACTTATCTAGGGATGAGTATTTGACCTTGAAAAATCTGGAACAAGACAAAACTGTGGTGATTAAACCCTCAGATAAGGGTGGTAATGTAGTGGTTCTCAATTATCTTGACTATAAGAACATGTGTTTGTCTATTCTTAGAGACCCTCAGGGTTATGGGGTACTTGGTAGTGATCCTACTGCTCGCTTTTTGAAAGAGCTTAAAAATATCCTGGATGAAGGACTTTCCTTTAAGTTGATTGACCAGAATGAATATCAATTTCTGTTTCCTTTGCATCCCCAGCTATCGACCTTCTATGGCCTTCCAAAGGTACATAAGGGGTTGTCCTTATGTGTAGACCTATTATTTCCGGTATAGGTAATCTTACCCATAATGTCAGTACATACGTTGATCAGATCTTACGCCCTTTCGTGACATCTCTCCCATCCTATATTAGGGACACAACTGACTTGTTACTCAGGCTTGAGGACATTACAGTTAATGATGATTTTTGGCTCTGTAGTATTGATGTTGAGGCCCTCTACAGTTCCATCCCCCATGACAAGGGGATGGAAGCTGTTGGGTATTATCTTTCTACTAGGAGCACCTATTTGGGGGCTCACAATGGCTTTGTTCTTAAACTGCTCCAGTTCATTCTTACACATAATTTTTTTGTTTTTGATCGACAGTTCTTCCACCAGCTCAGGGGCACAGCTATGGGTAGCCCAACGGCGCCCACCTATGCCAACTTGTTCCTGGGCTGGTGGGAGAACAATGTCGTCTTTTCGGAGAAACATCTGGATGTGCTTGATTATATCATCTTCTGGGGCAGATATATTGATGACGTCATTGTCTTATGGACCGGCCCGAGGGATATCTTTTGCTCCTTTGTGGAGGGCCTCAACATCAATGACCTAGGATTGAGATTTACATATGAGATTAACTTCTCTGAGTTGGTCTTTTTAGACCTTAAAATTACGAAGGGTGCTAATGGCACCTTGGAGACCACTGTCCATCGAAAAGTCACAGCTGGGAACAGCTTGTTACGATGGGAAAGTGCACACCCCCTTCCCTTAAAACGGGGCATACCTAAAGGCCAGTATATAAGAACAAGAAGGAATTGCTCAAGCTTAGGATCCTTTAAATTAGAGGCGGACGCACTTAAAAATAGATTCATACAGCGTGGTTATCCGAAGAAAGTTCTCTCTGATGCGTATAGATTTGCTCGTGATATTGAGAGAAACACGTTTCTACGGAAACGTGTCACTGATCCATCACCTAATACTGTGAGGATCATTGGAACCTTTGATCAGTGCTCCTCACAAGTTCGGGAGTTAATTACCAACTATTGGCCCTTACTAACTCAAGACCTAGACATTTCTGATTGCTTGGACTCTCACCCAAGTATAACCTATAGAAAAGGGAAAAGTATTGGTGATTCATTAGTACATAGCCATTTTTCTGCCCCAAGATCTTGTAATACTTGGTTGTCATCGAATGTTACTGGTACCTTCAAATGTGGGGGCTGCAAGGCCTGTCTATATGTCAATGTATCTAAGAATTTCAAATGTATATCTACTGGTCGAAATTTTGATATGCATGGCTATGCAAACTGTAAAAGTAAAGGGTTGGTATATCAGTGCACATGTGAATGCCCACTAATGTATGTCGGCAAAACAAAACGTGAGTTTAGACGCTGTATCCTGGAGCATATAGGGGACATCAAGCATCAACGTGATGCTCCGGTAGCACGACATATGAATTTGAAACATAAATCCAATCCTTTCTCTTTGTCTTTTTCTGCAATTGAGGTGGTCAAACCTTCCATACGTGGGGGTGACTTTGACCGTAAACTACTCCAGCGTGAGGCACGATGGATCTATCTTTTAAAAACCATGAGGCCTCAAGGCCTTAATGAGAATCCGCGTTCATCGGAATGTAGTCCAGTGCCTTGTTATTTCTTTATTATTATTTATATATTTTGTTGTTATTTTTTAACATCATTTTTTTATATCTTGAATATTATCTTATTACAGGTGTTGGTTATTTATTGTTACTATATACCTCCTTCTGAAATATGCATGATATTGTTATTCTTTTAAGATATTTATCATTTTGGTTTGTTTATTATGTTTTCATGCAGAGCTTTCTTTATATATACACTCACCGGCCACTTTATTAGTTACACCTGTCCAACTGCTCGTTAACACTTAATTTCTAATCAGCAATCACATGGCGGCAACTCAGTGCATTTAGGCATTAGACATGGTCAAGACAATCTCCTGCAGTTCAAACAGAGCATCAGTATGGGGAAGAAAGGTGATTTGAGTGCCTTTGAACGTGGCATGGTTGTTGGTGCCAGAAGGGCTGGTCTGAGTATTTCAGAAACTGCTGATCTCCTGGGATTTTCACGACAACCATCTCTAGGGTTTACAGTAAATGGTCCGAAAAAGAAAAAACATCAGTGAGCGCAGTCCTGTGGGCGGAAATGCCTTGTGATGCCAGAGGTCAAAGGAGAATGGGCAGACTGGTTCGAGCTGATAGAAAGGGCAACAGTGACTCAAATAGCCACCCGTTACAACCAAGGTAGGCAGAAGAGCATCTCTGAACGCATAGTACGGCGAACTTTGAGGCAGATGGTCTACAGCAGCAGAAGACCACACGGGTGCCACACCTTTCAGCTAAGAACAGGAAACTGAGGCTCCAATTTGCCCAAGCTCATCGAAATTGGACAGTAGAAGATTGGAAAAACGTTGCCTGGTCTGATGAGTCTCAATTTCTGCTGCGACATTCGGATGGTAGGGTGAGAATTTGGCGTCAACAACATGAAAGCATGGATCTATCCTGCCTTGTATCAACGGTTCAGGCTGGTGGTGGTGGTGTCATGGTGTGGGGAATATTTTCTTGGCACTCTTTGGGCCCCCTTTGTACCAATTGAGCATCGTTGCAACACCTTGTGGAATCTATGCACGAAGAATTGAGGCAGTTCTGAAGGCAAAAGGGGGTCCAACCCGTTACTAGCATGGTGTACCTAATAAAGTGGCCGGTGAGTGTATCTATGGCACACTCTATATTTTGTTCTCTTTTTTTGTTTGTGTCCAATTGCTTTAAATGCCTGGCTTATCTTATATTATTGCCATTTGCCATTGCATTCCTTATGCGCGGTACACGCATGCGCAGGGATGCCCGACAACGCGTCCTGTATTTAGCGTGGTTGCTATTATGCATTTTCGCCACGCTAAACTCGGCGCATGCGCCCTCGGTGCTCGCGGATGTTCTCGCGATGTTCCGGGGATGCGCATGCGCGGTGGGTCGCCGTGGACGCCGTTTTGGCTTTGGTCGTGCATGCAGCTGGTAAGTAACTACACCTGCTCCTATTTATCTTTATAGGTTGGATAATATATGTACTGTTGTTTTCCATCTGCCCTTGTCCACTATCCGTGCGCTATCATGCCTTTTGTATCTGCCGGGGGATTGGTTATCTAGCTGCCCTGGACATTATACCGGCTTACCCCTATATGCGATATGACATAGGGGTCGTTAGTTATTGCTTATCTCTGCTATATCTTACTCTATTATCTTTATTTGTACACTTTCCTATTTTTGTCCCTGATGAACTCTTGCAGTGTGGGGGGGAAACGCGTTGGAGGATTTAATTGGCTCCTGTATTTGGACCCATTATCTGGGATTTGTGTGTATAAATCATACTAGTACGAACTATTGTTTTTGGATTTCACATCTGGATCCATTATCTGGGATCCATTTGTTTGAATCAGATATTTATCTGTATTTACGGATTGCTATGCTTTGTGTATATATAGTAGTAGTAGTAGTTGTAGTTTAGTATAGTGCAGAGTAGTGTTGTGTAGTATATTTTGGGGACGCCCTTATCGGGGCGCACACCCCAATACTTTTGGTTAGGGAGTAATGGTAGGGATAGTTTGGTGCTATTATCAGAATAGGGTAGATTATATTATATATAGGGTTGTTTCTATTTTGATGTGGTAGGGTATATTTTTGCCTTTTTATTCTGTGTATATTAAAAGTTATATTTTATGCCTTAAGGAAATATATTATTACACGTGTATTGGTAGTTTTTGTCATTGGTGTTTCCAGGTTTATTCATCAGAGTAGGTTATTTGATCTCCCCCTATTTATCTTAAAGAGGAGATTGTGTCTTGATTTGACTCTGACTAACCCTAAATGGTAATAGCTAGATGACTGGCTTAGATTCCAACTAGAAAATAACATAAAAAGGTACTGATGCAACGCTCCTGATCCCTGAACCCACAAAACAAAGTTGTAAGTCCAAATTCCAAAAGAGAAGCAGCATCAGTGTTAATGTTATGGAAAAATAGAAATAGAAACTAATAACGTTCGCTTTCCACAATGCCATTGATGTTGCTTCTCTCTTGAAATTTGGCTCAGATTCTAAAACAGGAGGTCTTGCAAGATGTTCCCGATATACAGTGGTTAGTGCCTACCAAAAATGATCAAATGAAGGACAACCCAGTGATAAGTTCATAAGAACAACCTGGAGAGAATGGTGGAAGGTGGCCCGATCTGATGAATTGGTTGTTTTACATCATAAGGACAGCTGGGGAAGAAATGGCACGGGGTTGCGCTGTGCGGGGAAAACGGAATCCATGGGATGTGATACTTGAGCTGTATTCTGCTGGGAAACCATTGATTATTTTTACATGTACAACCCACCTAAATGGCAATGTTTTTTTCTCTTAAAGGAAGAGGCCTCTTTCAACAGGACAATGGACCCTGCAAAACTTCAAAAATCGTTCAAGTTAAGGCGTTTACTTGGCCTCTGAATTCATAGTATCTCAATCTGATCGAGCTTCTGTGGGATGTGTTGGATGCAGCCACTGATTGACTGCAGCAGTGACATTCCGACTGCCACTGGTGGTAGAAAACAAAAGCCTGAGAGCCAGCGCCGGAACGGAAAAGACGAGTAAAGAAAGTATGAGTTTTTTAAATTTGGACAGCAGTATCTTAATCAGCTAGAGAACACCTTTAAAGAATCTGCCACTAACATTTTGGTGACAGATACCAAAGGACACTTTTAGGCTACGTCTACACACTACAGGTTGTCCGTTGGATTTTCAATGGTTTTAGTATTTAAAAACAGCAGAAAATCCAATAGCAAACAGTTCATATAGACTACAATTTTTAAAAAAAATGACCCGTAGTCTACACAGGTCATTTTTTTTTTTCTGGTCTTTTTTGGGTGCCGGCAGATTTAAGAACATGTTGTAAAAATCTGCCAAAGTCCAGAAGAAAACTTACCATTGGACAGTTTTTGGCACGGTTTTTGGTGCAGTTCTGCAGAAAAACTGCCCAAGTTTTTAAACAAGGCATATAGGTCCCACCTATTTAAAAAAACAGTGAAAACTGCCTGAAAAACCACCCAAAAAAACGAAAACCTCAACAAGAAACTACCCAAAAACTGTCCGGAAACCCAGATGATTTGGACAAAAAAGATATTCTGGTTCAAAGTCGTTTTCAGGGTATGTTCACACGGCGTTTTTCAATACATTTTTTGATCTGAAAACATTTCTGAAAACGCTATGTTAAACGTATTCAAACACTTACCCAAAGTGAGGTGCGTGTTTGGATACGTTTTCTGTGCAGCAGAAACACACCCTATAGTTTTAAATAGGGCGTCTGCTGCGTAAACCAGATCAAGAATTGACATGTCCGTTCTTTGATTAGATGCGTTTTACGCATCTGAAAGAAGCATGTTAAACACATATCATCTGAACGACGATGCCTGTTTTACATTGCTTTCAATGCAAAATCAATTTAGAAATTCTAAAACACTCTGTGCTGGCTCCCATACACTTTCACTTCTTTTTCCCGGCGCGTAATATGCATCGGGGAAAACGTTGGGTATTTACGGGGCAACTGCGCGCCGAAATACGGACTGCAAATACGCCGTATGAACATACCCTAAAGATGTTGACACAGATGTTTTTTGTGGTGGCTGTCAATATTTATCCCCTTAGCGCACCAGGACGTACTAATAAGTTCTGGCAGTGCTAAGTGGTTATGGAGCAGAATCACTTGCTGAGCCCGCTTTTTATGCAGTAGTTAGATACAGCAGGTATCAACCGCTAGTAGCCAGAATCGGAGACCGCTCTGATCCAGGCCATTTAACCATGTAGCCCCTGATCGGGACCGTTTGGTTGCTATAAAAGCTGGAGGCCTTATGAAGACCTCCGTAGCTGCCATGTTAGAACTCTTATTACATTCTGTTGTAATCAAAAAGAGAAGGAATGTCGGTACCAGCGGACTTATTAAAAAACACCGTTTTTTTTTATTGTCCATTAGTGCAGAGGGTACAAAAAAACATGCTAAAACCAACGTGTTTTCAGGCATTACATTTCGCCTTGATCACGGTAACCGTAATCAAGGGTGAAATGTAATGCCTGAAACACGTTGGTTTTCGCATGTTCTTTGTACCCTCTGCACTGATGGACAATAATAAATAACTGCATTTTTTTCACAAGTCCGCTGGTACTGACATTTCTTCTCTTTTTGATTGCTGTTTGGCTCATGACAGGTGAGCAGTTGTAACAAGCAGGAGAAACAGGTGCTCTTATGTCTGCAATCCGGTGAGCTACATCTACCTTATATTTAAGGATTTGTGTTACATTCTGTTGTAGTCCCTATTAGGAGGACTAAATTTAACTGTAAAAAAATTTCGAGAAAATGTTTGAAAATTTTTTTTTAAAAATGCTAAAAAGGAAAAAATCAAACCTTTTCCCGTGTATCATATAAAACAAATAAAAAAAATTAAAATAATTGGGATCACGGCATCTATAAAAGTCCTATCTTATACAATATCATGTTATTTATCAAGCATGATAAATGATGGAGAAAAAATCCAAAAGATGGAATTGTATTTTTTTTTTCGTTCTCTCACCCCCCCCCCCAAAAAAATGAGAAAAACTTATCTGAAATTCACATAACCTTTAAATAGGTACCCAAAGAAACTAGACCTTGCCCCACAAAAAAATAAGCCATCACACAGCTCTTCTAGAAGAAAAATAAAAAAGCTATTGGTCTCAGAAAATGGTGAAGAACAAAAACTGTATAAAATTTGGTATTACTAGAATCGTATTGACCCGCAAAATAAGGATAACTTGTCATTTATTTCACTTGATGAACTTTGTAACACCCCTAAAGTGCGGTGCATTAAATTGTACCATTAAAAAATACAACATGCCCGCCATTAAAAAGGTGCTATGTTGGCAGAAAGCTACAACAGTTATGGCTCGGTGGGGAGGAAAAGAAACCGAAATGAAGAATGGAAAATGGATCAGACACGGAGGTGTTAAACTATATAACCACCTGCTGTGTTTTTAAATTTTGCATTAAATATGTCAAATTGTTGACAAAAAGCAAAATAAAACCTCAAAATCAATGCTGTATCCAAATGCAACCTTAAAGGGGTTTTCTCACCACAATAATTATCATTTAACATTTAGGGAAAGGTAAATGAAGACTATTACCAAATACATTGCTTTGTTGATTTTACTTTGGTCATTAGATAAAGAAGATTTTATCTCCTCTTAGAGCACACAAGTTTCTCCGGTTACCGATTATCCCTCCCTGCTCTCTCTCATTGCTCCTAGCTGCCATCAGTCAGTCAGTTCAACCATGATGAGTCACTCCCTGCAGAGTCTCATCTCTAGCATCAGCCTTTATTTACTTAACTAAACAAGAAGCTTTCACTCCTAAGAACTCTGTAGCCTTATGTAACACATTTTATAAATCTCCTGCAGTCATGTCAGTGTAACAGGAATAGCTAGGAATAGTAGGGCTGATGTGTCAATCACTGCTTTAGACTCACTCACAGCCTGAACAGAATTTTAAAGCTGGTTTTGGCTCTGTCAAACTTCATGCTTAGAAAACCCCTTTAGGAATGGGTTTGGCAGCAAGAGTCTCACACTGGGCACCATCCAACTTAAGGCTGACTCTGCTGCTCTAGGATTACCTTTGTAGGGCATACCGCCATTTTAAGCGTGCTGTTGGGGCAAAAAAAATATAAATTTAAAACTACTCTTTAAGAGGCTTTCTCGCCATGCAGTTTTCGACTCTCACTTCCTGTTCAGGCTGTGGGTGGTTCTATAGCAGTGATTAATATATCAGCTCTGTTGTTTCTAGCTATTCCTATTTCACTGACAGGAGTGCAAGAGATTTATAAAGTGTATTATACAAGGCTGCAGAGCACTTAAGGCCGTGTTCACACGGCTTATTCACGGCGGATTTGTGAGCGCACAAATCCGTCGGGAATAAGGGGCGGGACAGGGGCGTGGCCGGAGCGCGGCGGGGGTGCCACTCCCCGGCCCCATAGACAATGCATTGTTTACGGCGCGTACGCGCCGTAAATAATGTGCATGTCACTTTCTCCCCCCCGCGGCGGATTCGCCGAGCGGGGAGGAGCGACGGAATCCACTGTTCTCTATGAGAGCAGTGGATTACCGTAATACTCCGACGGATTGGCGCCGTACTGACGCCCAAATCCGCCGCCCCGCACGGCCCCACTCCGCGGCAAAATACGCCGTGTGAACGAGGCCTAAGAATGAAAGCTTTGAATTTAAATAGGTAAACAAAGTCCACTGCTAGAGAGAAGACTCTGCAAGTAGTGAATCACCATGGTCGGAACTGATTGATGGATGGCAGCTTAGAGCAATGAGAGATAAGAGAGAGTAGGGAGAGGTGGTCAGTAACCAGAGAAACTTGTGTATCCTAAGAGGAGAAAAAAAAATTATCTCCTGGCGAAAGGAAAATCAACATAGCAATGTATTTGGTAATAGTCTTGATTTACCTTTCTCTAAATGTTAAAAGCTAGTCATTGTAGTGAAAAAACCCTTTAAAGGAACTTGCTCAAAAATGTAATTAATTCAATTGGTGTGAGAAGCTCTAAAAAACAGCTAAGTGCTATATGTTAAAGGTATATTCCTGTTCAATTGATTAGCTTTAAGCATGTAGAAAAAGGTAAATAAAAACTTTTAACAAAAATAGAAAAAGAAGCAGCACCACAAATATCAAAAATAGTGATTTTAATCACCCAAGTCAATAGACACAGCCATGTTTCAGCTCTTTCATAGATGAGGATTTGGGGTCTAACTCCAGCAGCCTGCACACAGTTGTATTATTTTGTTATACATACGGTGCTGTTCCTCTGCAAGACAGATTAAAGACTATTAACAAATACCTTACTTTTCTAATTTTGCTTCTCGAGAGTTAGTGGCAGATCTCATCCCCTGCTTTGGCACACAAGCTTCCCCAGTTTCTGGCCACCTATCTTTGCTCTTACAGACTTAAAGGGGATGTATCGCTTCCTTACTTCGGCTGAGTCACACTTCTCTGAGCTTCCCAGCTCTGTGAATGCAGGGGCGTTTCTTCCCTTCCCAGCTGGATGACATCATCTCCCCCTTCACTGCTGGCCTGAGACTCCCCCCCCCCTCCCCTCTGAGTCTTCACATATCTAACTGAATCTCCTCTTCAGCAGGCTGGAGATGTATTACAGCTTTCTAAGAACGGCACAGATCTGCGTGTATGCAGGAGAGTTAGGCACAGGGTCAAAACTGTCATGTTTTCTCATTGTACAATCTGCTGCAGTCTGTTTCTGCTAGTGTGGAACAGAAAAATGCTACGGCCCCTAACTCTGAGTCATGACACACAGCCCGTGAATCGACCCGGGCTGTACAGAATGTAAATGAGCTCTCAGCTAGTGAAATTGCAAGGAGGAGGGATTCAGAGGGATTAGACCCACACTGGATATCAGTGTAAATAAAAACACAAGATAAGGGACACTGTGAGAACAAGGCAGCTTTGCTAATGACATCCAATTGCAAAGTTGCTTGTTTTCACTGTCCCCTTATTCTGAAGAACAATTTAATGAAACGATAACACCCCTTTAAGCACTGGCCGGGAGGGTAACGTCAATTCTTGCTCTGTTGCTCATCTTGAATGACAGGAGTTTGTTTACATTACTTACTGACAACTGTTTAAAGCTTTGTAGTCTTGTGCACTACAGTTTACAAACCTCCTGTACTTATATCACTGTATCAAGATGAACTAGGAATCGCAGACCTGATATGCCAATCACTGCTACAGATCTATCCACAGCCTGACTAGAAAGTGCGAGTCTGAAGCTGCCTGTAGCTCGGTGAAACTGCATTGTGAGAAAACCCCTTTAACTGATAAAGTATTAACCGATACATGACACATCTGATACTGTATCCAAGATCACAAGCTAATCCATGACTAAGAGTGCAGATTCAGAAATTTGGCCCTGAACCTAATCTGTGCAATTATATATAGATTTTTTTCAAATCAGAAAAAACAGTCTGCAAGGGTGAAAAAGTGGAGAAATGGCCATCAGACCTTTTTGTTCTAGGTGAAAAAACTCAAACATAAGAGAAGCCCAAGATTGACCTTGGCCGTGGGACTACCTGACTTCGGTTTACGCCACTGCCATGTAGGACCTGCATATCAAAACTTAAAGTTTTCATTAATATGTTTATTACATGACATTACCAATGGATATATTATAAAAATATAATTTCTGATATATTTAAAAAAAAAAAAAAAAAACTCCTGAAAAAACGGATGCCTAGCGCAGAGCTTGGCTGACCAGACTTTTACTTTGATGTTCTTTATTTCCTTTGTAATGCATTATCCTCTCAGGCCCCGCACTAGATATAACTCAGACATGAGTGAACAATTTAGCTTGAACCATTTATGTACTTGATACCCTATTGCATAAAACACAATAAGACAGTCAATTCACCAGTGCATCCTAATGGTGGGAAACAAACTTGTGAATAAGCAAAACCTGCAGACCTCTAGTTATGATATAAACAACAAACCCACCTGTGTCATGGGCATGATAAAGAATAAGCTTTTAAAATATTTATGCGGGATGGAGAATGGTAAAACTACAATACATGTAATAGAAAGGCGAGTCACATTATTATGACCACCAGCTAATATCCAAAGTAACTATCGTGTGCAACACGGACAGCAGCTAGACGAACCGCGAGCTGCTCAATAAGATTCTGGTAAGTTGTCACAGGTATCAAAAGCCATGCTGACTTATGAGCATCCTACAGCTGCTGGAGAAAGTGGATCCATAATGCAAACGTGATGATCAAGATGGTCCCACAGATGTTTAACTGAGTTGAAGTCTGGTAACTTAGGGAGCCAGGATAGTGCTTGGAACATACAACTAAAGTCGGACATTTCCAGCGATATCACATTATTTTGCTGAAAGGTTCTATACACTCCAGGGAAGACAATCAGCATATAGTGTTGGTTGAAAAACTATGAAACCCCTTGCACTCTCTCTTATTTTTAATCGTTACAGCCACAAACTTAAAGGGACGGTGTCATCAAAAAATGCGTCATTAAGTCCCATTTTTATGTTAAACACATTTTGTAGTAATTTTTGGTTGTTTTTTTTAAATTTTTCATACCACTTTCAATATTTTTTTAATAATTCTTAAGTCTTGCAGTTTTCACTTTGGCCACTAGGCCTCGTTTGCACTGCTTTAACAGCAGTCAGAGAGATGCTTTACAGTAGCTTCATGCACATAAGAGACTTAAGACTGACTCCGTCCTATTCACTTCTATAGGAGAGTTTTCTAGTCCTGCTCTGTGACCTGGGACAAAATCAGTGTGCAGGGAGGTGAAACGGTAAACTGTGACTATCTCCTCTTGTGACTGGATCCTGTGTTATCTATTCACACTGGTGTCTCCATTCAGTTTGACTCTCTTTGTGCTGATAATGAGCAGACAACTGAGAATCATTCTCTACAGAACAGAAAGTGTCAGACTATTATTAGGCTTAGTGGCCAAAGTGGAAACTGCAGGACTTAAGAATTATTAAAAAAATATATAACCAAAAATTCTTAAAAAAAAAAAACATTGTGAGTTAAACAATAAGTCATTTTTGATGACACATTCCCTTTAAATGTATTTTATTGATGTTCTGTAATAGAGCAAAACAAAGTAGCAAGTATTTGTTTAGTGAAAATACAAGTTTTTAAATGTAAAAAAAAAATTTGGAAAAGCACGTGGCGTGCATATATATTCAGCCCCCTGTACTCGAACACCCCTAAATAAAATCCAGTGTGACCAATTGCCTTTAGAAGTTACCTAAGTAGTAAATAGAGTAGATCTGTATAGATAATTTATTCTCAGTATAACTACAAATGTTTTTTTAAAGGCCTGTTTGATAGAGAACAATTGTGAAGGAACAGCATCATAAAAACCAAGGAACATCCCAAATAGCGAAGGGATAAAATTGTGGCAATGTGTATTGCAGGGTTAGAGTGAAAAAAACAAAAAAAAAAAAAAACAGCCCAAACGCTGAACTTCTCACGGATCACTGTTTAATCCATAAATGGAAGCAGTATGACACAACTGCCTACCTACTAAGACCTGGCCGTCCACCAAAAATGACAGCCTAAAGAAGAAAAGCACTAATTAGAGAAGCAGCCAAGAGACCCAGCCCTGGAGGCGCTGCAGAGATCCACAGCTCAGGTGAGACAATCTGTCCACAGGAAAACTATTGGGTCTTGTTCACACGGCTTATTTGGGCGCGGATTGGAGCCGTACTGCGCGCCGTATTTGCGCTACAGTACGGCTCCAATCCGACCCTGTCATTACGGTAATCCACAGTTCTCATGGAGAACTATGGATTCCGTCGCTCCTCCCCGCTCGGCGAATCCACTGCGGGGTGAGAAAGCGACATGCACATTATGTACGGCGCGTATGCCGACATGCAATGTCTATGGGGCCGGCGAGCAGCTCTCCCACCGCGCCCCTTATTCAATCCGTAACTGCGGGCGAAATCCGTCCCGCAATTACGGCTTGAATAAGCCGTGTGAACATTGCCTTAGTCGTGAACTCATCAAATCTGGCCTTAATGGAAGAGTGGCGAAAAGAAAGCCCTTTTTGAAAGCAAGCCATAAGAGGACACAGCAAACATGTGGAAGAATGGGCTGCGGTCAGACATGACTAAAAATGAGCTTTTTTGCCTAAATGCCAATTGCTATGTGTGGAAGAAAGTCAACAATGCCCATCACCCTGAGAACATCATCCCCACCGTGAAGACTGGTGGGGGCAGCATCATGCTGGGGGTGGCTTTGCTTCAGCAGGGACAGGGAAGCGGTCAGAGATGATGGAGCTAAATACAGGGCAATCTAGAAGGAAAACCTCCAGAAGGCTGCAAAAGACTTGAGTCTGGGGTGTAGGTTCACCTTCTGACAGGACAATGACCCTAAACCTACAGCTCAAGCTACAATGAAATAGTTTAACTCAAAGCATAATGTGTTAAAATGGCCCAGTCAAAGTCCAGACCTATAACCCATTGACAATCTGTGGAATGACTTGAAAATTGCTGTTCACAAATGTTTGCCAACCAATCTGACAGAGCTACAGCAATTCCACAAAAAAGAAAGAATTGGGCAAAACTTTCAGCCTCCACATGTGCACAGCTGGTAGAGACATACCCCAACAGACTTACAGCTGCCAATGCAGTGAATGGGGCCCTACAAAGAATTGACAGGGGTCTGGATACATATGGACCCCCCACTTTTCAGTTTTTTAATTTGCTAAAATTTGGAAAACACATATTTTCTTTACGATTTTCAAATGCTTCCTGCTTTGTGTTGCTCTATTACATAAAATATAAATGAAATACAGGCAGTCTCCGACTTACATCGTTTGAACTTACATACGTCCCCTAGTTACAACCGGAGACTTATGGGGCGTGGCTGACATTCAACACTGAGTCACGCCCCATGATAACCAAGTGCCAGCATGCCACAGCTGCACATGAGATACAGAACATTAGGTGAAATCTTCTAAAAAAGGGCACAATCAGCGAAACAAATGTAAAAACTGTTTCCTGCACTATCCAAAACTAAAAAACACATTTTTGCTGGAGTTACATTTAATAAATCTACCTGTTCCGACTTACATACAGTTTCAATTTAAGAACAAACCTACAGTCCCTATCCCGTTTGTAATCCGGGGACTGCCTGTACATTTTAGTTGGGAAAATGTTTAAAAATTAGGAACAGTTCAAGGGGTATTAATACTTTTTCAACCCACAGTATGGAGGCACATGATCTACAAGGACAGATTCATACATAAAAAGGTTGAGATGCCTTTCACATGGATGCACTGGCCAAGAAAATGCCAGGAAAAACATTCCCCAGACTAAAGCGCTGCCGCCACTAACGTGTTCTTCCAGCAATGGTTACAAGGTGTTTGTTCTCTAAGGTTTCTTGCCTGACACACCGCCATTCTTCCATCTAATGAAGCTGAAAACTTGACTCATTGCTTATTTGTCAAGATGCCATTTGTCCACTTATGATACACTTCCACCATAGTGGAATGCAAATTGTATACAAACTGTGCAGCTTCAGAAATCCTGCCATTCTCAGCCCAAAACCAATAATGAAACCTTTTTGCAACTGTGATAGAATTGCCCCTTTTACCCATGACAGCCAGGAGAGACATATGTAAAGGCAACCTATCGCACACCTTATATTCACATATAGGTGATTGGTATATGCATATTTAAACATACAGACAGAATGTATATGTATATCATTTTATTTAAAATAAAAAATGCCGGAACTGATTGGCACAGAGGACATGTAGAAACTGCTTGTTCTAAGACAGGGGTGCCAATGCGGCCATCATGTTGGGAAACTACAATTTCCATCATGCCATGTTATAGATTATACAAACATAGGAGTTGTAGTTTCCCAACACTGGAGGCCGCAGTTTGCACCTGTGTTCTAGACTTCTTTGTGCCATAGCAACCAATCAGCGCGCCCCTTTCATTTTTTCAGAGCACTATATGAATGAAAGAGGAACTCTGATTGGTTGCTATGGGCAACAAGGAAAGTCTTAGACCAAGACACTTTTCATACATGTGGCTCATAAAGCACTGCTTATTACACTGCTTCATATTTTCTTGGCATAGTGTCAGGAAAAGACCATTACATCATCAGTCCACTATAATAAATATGTAACACCTTCTATTCCCCTCAGTATTTCACAGATTAAAGTCACTATTGGTTTAGCATTTTTATTATATCAGCCATAATGTAATGATTTTTCTAAAGTTTTAAAATCATTCTCTATGAACTCTGACAACCCCCACAAACTTAGAATGGATTCTTACATGGTACGGTTGAAAAAAGACATATGTCCATCAAGTGTGTGGAAAAATGTGGATGAATGGAAGGGGTAGGGAGTTTTTTTAAAACTTTGTCTCCCCTACTCATAAAGGCTTTAGAACCCATAAGGCAGGAACCAATCTGCCTTGAAGGAAGATTTTATTCTTGATCACTAAGTTGCCATTAGACTGAATCCAGATATTTTATTCGGCTACATAATTATTACAATTTTGTTAGATTTCTGTCTGGTTTCTGGTATTTTTGATAGCAAGAAAAGCAATGGATATGATGTGTGGTTTATAACAATACAAAATAAAACACAAAAATATAAAATATGTTAAAAGAAAAATAGGCCAAAAACACACACATATTAGTGCATCTCAAAAAATTAGAATATCATGTTTTATAAACCTTGTATTTCATATTGTAATGAGTCTATACAATCTATGGGTTTTTCTATTGGACTTAAATTATTGATATCAATGATCTTTTCAGTGATATTCTAATTTTTGAGGTGCACTAGTAGATAATGTATAGCAATAAAAAATAAACAACCCAAAGAACAAAGCCTGCTCTATTGTGACAGCAAAATAATTCAACATGTAAAAAGGAAACCAAAAATGACAATTTAAAAAAGTTCAAACAGATTTTTTAAAAGTGCTCTGGATGCAGGTTTTTCGAATTAGTGAAATTAGTGCAATTTCATTAAAATGGTGCCAACAGCATATTAAATCTAGCCATGTTAGGCTAGGTTCTCACTGCGGTTTGGTCCCCATGGTCGACCATGCTATTTTGTCCAGCACCTAGAGTGCTTACGTTCAGGAAACAGATCAAAAAGTGACTACATTTGTACTCTTGTTCACTATGGATGGGTCGGTGGATCCATCAGGATACCCATTTCAGGTATCCGATTCCTGTTGAAAACCATAGCAGAGGTCTTGAACAGGACCACAAAAGCAATTTGAACCCAACTTTACATGTACAGTGGGTACGGAAAGTATTCAGACCCCTTTAAATTTTTCACTCTTTCATTGCAGCCATTTGGTAAGATACAAAAAGTTAATTTTTTTGCTCATTAATGTACACTTTTGCACCCATCTTGAAAAAAAAAAAAACCAAAGAAATGTAGATATTTTTGGAAAATTTTATTAAAACAAGAAAAACTGGAAATATCACTTTGGTGGTTAAAGTTTTCCCGATCCTTTCTGTGACACTATTATTAAATTCAAATGTTCCCATTTCCCTTGATCCTCCTTGAGATGGTTCTACTCCTTCATTGGAGTCAGCTGTTTTTAAATTAAAACTGTTTGGACTTGATTGGGAAAGGCACACCACAGACTGACAGCTCACAGGTGCATTTTCAGAAGCACACGAGAATTATAAGGCTAAGGAAACTGCCCAAGGAGCTCAGAGACAGAATTGTGGCAAGGCACAGATCTGGCCAAGGTTACAAAAGGGAATTTTCTGCAGCATTCAAGGTTCCTAAGAGCACGTGGGCCTCCAAAATCCTTAAAAAGGAAGAAGTTTGGGACGCCCAAACTCTTCCTCGGGCCTGGCCATCCAGCCAAAAAATAAGCAATCGTGGGAAGATGCCTTGGTGGAGAGAGGTAAAGAAAAACCCAAGATCACTGTGACTGAACTCCAGAGATGCAGTAGGGAGATGGGAGAAAGTTCCACAAAGGCAACTATCACTGCAGCCTCCAACCAAGTCCGGGGTTTTAGGCCTGCAAAAGTTTGCAAAAAAAACACATGAAGGACTTTCAGACTATGAGAATTTAAAATTCTCTGGTCTGATGAGACGAAAACTGAACTTTTTGGTGTTAATTGTAAGCGGTATGTGTGGGGGAAAAACCCAGGAAACTGCTCATCACCTGCCCAATACAATTCCAACAGTGAAAAATAGTGGTGGCAACATCATGCTATGGGGGTATTGTTCAGCTGCAGGGACAGGACGACTGGTTGAAATTGAAGGAAAGATGAATGTGGCCAAGTACAGAGATAGCCTGGATGAAAAACTCTTCCAGAGTGCTCTGGCCGAAGTTCCTTCTTCCAACAAGACAATGACTCTAAGCACACAGCTAAATATACAAAGCATGGCTTCAGAACAACTCTGTGCCCATTCTTGACGGTCCAGCCAGAGCCCTGACCTAAACCCAATTGAGCATCTCTGGAGAGACTTGAAAAATGGCTGTCCACCAACGATTCACCATCCAACCTGAGGGAACTGGAGAGGATCTACAAGGAAGAATGGCAGAGGATCCCCAAATCCAGGTGTGAAGAACTTGTTGCATCATTACCAAGAAGACTCATGGCTGTCCTAGCTCAAAAGGGTGCTTCCACTTAATACTGAGCAAAGGGTCTGAATACTTAAGACCATGCGATATTTCAGTTTTTCTTGTTTAATAAATTAGCAAAAATATCTACATTTCTGGATTTTTTCTTTCAATATTGGGTGCAGAGTGTACATCATATTTTTCCCCAGTTCCTTGAAAGCTCGTCATCCTTCATCAGAATAAGAAGGTGATTGTACAATGCCGTCGCAGCAAAAGCTCTTGTCAGTCGTATCTAATAGAAGCTTGGAAGTAACTACGGGCAGGTAAGGCAGCCTGTAGCTCTCTCAGGCTGCAATTTTTTTAATCACATATATTTAGAAAAGTGATTAAATACTCATTTTGGAGAATCCCACGTCAACATTACATCATGGTTCTACAGCAGTGTTTAACAGGTTTGAGCTAGGAATAGCAGAGCTGATATGTTAAAGGAACATTGCTAATGGCAGGATTTAAACAGAAAAGGGGAAGACTACAGAGTTAAAAAGGGTTAGGGTATGTTCACATGGTGTAATTTTGGGCTTATTTGGCACGTAATTGCACTGTAATATTCCCCGCAATTGCAGTAATTCTTAGCTCTCATTGAGGGCTATGAATAAACGATGCTTTCCCCGGCGTATAATACGCGGCGGGGAAAATAAGTGACGTCAATTCTTCCAAGGTGCTTTGACGCCAAGTTGAGTGACTGTGGATGGGAATGCCGTCTGACCGTGTTATAGAAGTATGCCCTGGCCAGCGTGTACCTCTAAAACACCCGGTGTATAGCGGCACATACAGTATATGCACCGCAATACACTGTGTGAACCTAACCTTCAAGTTTGTCAGTAAGAAACAAACAAGCTCCTAGAAAAGATTGTGTACAAAGTAAGATAAGAACTGCTGTAGCTCTGAAAAGAAGCCAAATCAGAGCAGCAAGTGTTTAAAACATCTACTCAATTTAGCTAATTTAGCCAGAATTCGGGCACAATTTTGCTTGATAAATCTTGAATATCTGACCACTAGCTTAATATTCTACATCTGAAAAACTGCCACAGAAGAATGCATCACTCATTAGGCCAAATTTATTACTGTACTGATTTATCAACAAGTTATTACTAATTTATTCTAATTATTTTGTCATGCCAGCATAGCTAGAGATGAATGTGGTTTTCTGAAGCTTACCTAAAAGCCTGTCAGCAATCTATAGACTGCCACTTATCAATAATTTGCCAATAGGGCTCACAATGCAGACATTCATAAACCTGTCTAGATGCAGTTTATAGGCTGCAGAGAAACTGATTTTATTTTCCCTGCTTTAGTGAGATGATCCTTTTTCAAGCAAGAACACCCCCTACCATTGATAACATACATCGTTCAGTCACATTAACCCCTTAAGGACCCGGCATTTTTGTTTTGTTGACACGTTCGTTTTTCCCTCCTCGCCTTCCCAGAGCCATAACTTTTTATTTTTCCACTTACATAGACCTATGAGGGATTTTATTTTCCGGGACAAGATGTACTTTCTAATGGTGTTATTCACTGTACTATAGAATATACTGGGAAACCGCAAAAAAATTCTAAGTGGGACAAATTGTGAAAAAAACCATATTTTCGCCATGTTTCTGGGTGTTTTGCTTTTACAGTGTTCAATTGTCGGTAAATATAATGTGTTATCTGTATTCTACAGGTTGGTACGCATCCGGCAATACCAAACATGTAGGGTTTCCGTTATGTTTTGGTACCGTAAAAAAAATTCCAAACATTTTCTGTTTTTGAAATCTGCGCTGCGGCGCCATTTTGTGCGACCAATAACTTTTTTGTACTAACACCTACGGACAACAGTGAGGGTGCATTTTTTGCGGGCTGAAGTGTACTTTTTAATCGTTAGCAGTTTGGAATGCATGCGACTTTCTTTATCACTTTTATTCCATTTCTTAAGTGACGTAAAATAACCCAAAAACGCAATTTTGGCGTTTGGAATTTTTTTCTTCTACGGTGTTCAGCGTACGGGATAAATGATGTTATATTTTTATAGATCGGACTTTTTTGGACGCGGCGATACCAAATATGTGTAACTTTTTTATTATTTTAATGATTTTATTTGTAAAATGGGGAAAGAGGGGGTGATTTGAACTTTTAATACTTTTTTTTGTACTTTAAAACTTTATTTTTTTTCACAGTAACATTGAGTCCCCCTATGGTGCTTGACCACGAGGGGGCGTGATTGTTAATACAGTCTAATGCATTGCATAGACAATGCAATAGACTGTACCAAGATGGCGGTTTCCCCACTTCCTGTCTACGACCGCAAGTGGGGCAAACCGAGACATGTCAGTGACGGGAGCCTTCACAGGGCTCCACACTGTTGTGTCTGGACGTCGAATTGCTGCAGCTATGCTGCGGCGATGCTGACGACCTTAAGGATCGGTGCGCGGCACCGATAGTCATTCACTCACACGCTGCGGCCGGTGTCTGATGGGTTAAACAGCGCCAGCGGGCGATGCCACCCGCCGACGCGGTAACTGCCGGGTGTTAGCTGCTAGCAGCCTGCTAAAAATACCGGAGTTGTGCGGGGGAAGACGTGGGGGTCATGCCAGCATCCCCTGGAAGCCCCTTAGCGGACCTGGCGTTTAAGGGGTTAATATGACCACTTCCTATTTTTGACGTTGGCAGCACATAACTCATGAAGCAAGTCACATATGTCGAGAGTTGGCTTTCTGGGCATATAAGGTGTGCAATAGGCTGTTTGTACACATATCCCTCATAACTGTCATTGGGAAAAGGGACGATTTATTAGAGTTGTTATTGATTTTGGGGCCAAGGTTGGCAGTATTTCTGGAACTGTGCAGTTCATTAACTTTTTGCATGCTGCTATGGTGAAAGTGTATTGTGAGTGGACAAATGACACCATTGCAAATAAGCAACGTGAAAACTGCAAAGCACCATGTGCCATTGATGCGAGAGGTGAACGTTGGCTACGAATGTGCGCGAGGACAGACCGACACTACAGTGGAGCAGTTCACCAGCAAAATAAAACCAAGGGGCAACTAGATGTGTGTCTAGAACAGTTCAGTGAACCCGACTGCATATGGAGCTGTGATGTAAGACGGATCGTTACTACACTTCTGCTAACTAAGTTATGAATACAAACAACAGCCTTATGGAAAAATCAATTAAATCTTTATTACACCAAATAATACAAAACAATAACAATGAAACAATAAAAACCCTAAAAAAATAAAATCTACACAAACCACCCAACAGAAAAAAGGCTAACTACCCCTCCACCATTCTATGAGTAAAAAAGCTGAAGAAAATACATTTAGGCAAAGAAGTACAAACATTATAAATGCCACTGCATTCCCCTTGAGGAAGCGTTTGAGCGAAACGTGCGTCGGGGTTTGGCTCCTCTCACACGTGGGGGGTGGTTTGGCTAAGTATTTTTTATATCGCATTAGCATTTATAATGTTTTGTACTTCTTTGCCTAAATGTATTTTCTTCAGCTTTTACTCTTAGATGGTGGAGAGTAGTAGCCTTTTTCTGTTGGGTGGTTTATGTAGATTAAATTTTTTTGTTAGGTTTTTATTGTTTCACTGTTATTGTTTTGTATTATTTGGTGTAATAAAGATGTAATTGATTTTTCCATAAGGCTGTTGTTGGTATTTGTTATTTACCTTATGGTTTCAATATTGGTTGCCCGTATTTTTGTAGGCTTATAACTAAGTTATGGTAGAAAAGGCTTATATTTTCAATAAAGTAACTGAATTGGAACACTACTAATTGGCAAAGGATTGTCTTCTCCTATAAGTCACATTTTCTGCTTCATCAAACAAATGGACATTGGTGTGTCAAGCAAAAAACATCAGAAAACAAACACCTTGCAACCATTGCTGGAAGAACAAAAGCTGGTGTGGCAGCATAATGGTTTTGGAAATGTTTTTGTGGCATTCTCGACTCACTCATCCATGTGGAAAGTACACTCAACCGATTTGGGTATGAAACCATCCTTGCAGATTACATACAACCATATTGTATTCATATTGCTGATTATCTTCTCTGGGGCGAATGGGATCTTCCATCAAGACAATGTGACATGTCACACAGCTAAAAATGTCTGAATATTTGTTGGAAGAGTATACCCAAGACTTCCAAGTACTACCCTAAGCCCCTAAATCCCCAGGCTTGAACCTAATTAAACATCTGTGGAACCACCTTAAAGGGATTTGCCACAATGTTATGTTGATGTGGGATCCTCCAAAATGGGTATTTAATCACTTTTCTAAATATGTGTGATTAAAAAAATGAAGCCTGTGAGAGCTACAGCATTGCTCAGTCCCACTTAGTTTCCTGAAACTTTACATTAGACCGACCAGTACACTGACAGGAGCTGATCTGGCCACACTTGCGTGTTTGCATTTCTTATCTGATGACAGGGAACATGAAGGAGCTTGCAAGGGACTGTGGAGAAAGATCCTGTGTCTTTTGTATAGAGAATCCACTGGTTGTAATGTAATTATCTGAGTAAACATTGCCTCCTGGCTCTGCTCAGCCTCCACTCCCTCTCCCCCTTGCAGCCATTCATGACACTGCATGCTTTGTTTATCTTCTCTTCTGAGCAGATAAGAGGTAAGGAGCTCACTTCTTGGCAAAACCCCTTTAATGGTGGTGGTTGCTATCTGGATCTTCCCCCACGCACCCTCCACCAGCTGTGGGATGCAGTCAGCATGGCTCCAGATACCTGTGACCACCTGCCAGGACCTTATTGAGTCACTCCCAGCCTGTCTAGCTGCTGTCTGTGCTTCACACAGGGATTACTCTGTATTTTTGCTGGGAGTCATAATAGTGTGACTCAAGTGTGTATTAGGGATGTGTAGATCATGCAATGCCCTAATATTAGCCTACTACATACCTCCATACCGGAGATGTCATACAACTATTATGGCTAAATAGTAATCTATGCAGATTTGATCTGTATTTGCAAGGAAAATAAAATCCATTAGCTGTAGCACCCATCCTTTTCTAAGATTCCCTTTTTATTACACACATATTCGGGCTGTAGGTTTCCAGGTCTATTGGTAGTAAAAACGCAGTCACCCGGGAAAGGAAAGGAAACGGAGAGAGGAGTGAAGGAGTGAGTTGAAAAGGTGAGCGAGCTGGTTTGAAGTAACACGTGAATGTAATAAAAGTGAATTGAAGATTAAGATGGATTCCTGAGCAAGGTTTCTTGTTTTTTGTCCCCAGATGTTTCTAGATCTGCATTAGGAAGGAGACTGCTGCATCTATTCATGTGCAAAGGTAATTTGATTCCTGTTCTGCTCCGAAATAAGGGCGAGAATTGTGAAAATGTCCCTCTCTAGGAAACAATTTCTTTCACCGTCTTAACTATCCTACAACCTCAGCTGGAATGTAGACTGTGATTCAATCCATGCTAATTAAATGTAATACAAGCCTGTAGTATTTAGAAAAAAGAAATTTCACTTCTAGGGAAGCAGAGTGGTTTTGGCTCTTACTGCAGCACATATTTTAGTACTGATTGAAGGAACGCTGCACAATGTCTTGCATTGGATCATAGCAAAAATGAATGCCCAACACCTGACATGCTAGCAAGAAATAAGGGGGTGTCCCTTCAGATATAGACAACAATGGTCAGTATATGTTGTGGTAATTGGTTTCATCAAATATCATTTTGGCAAAGTAACAATTACTGCTAGAATTTGACACTTTTGGTTGGAGTGTATTTCAAGAACATTCTGAGACGCTGGATATCTTCCCTACTTTTGGAAGGACAGCGTGACCATGTTGTTTGGGGAATAACCAGCTATATACCCCCGGTCTCTAGGGCCATTAGCCCCTGCGCAGCTAGTATGGTGTGTATGCTTAGACAATAAACCACAAATTTGTTCACAGAACTGTGGAAAAAGGCATCTAGAAAAGCAACATTCACTGCTGTGGGCCAAGGCTCAAGCTGATTATCACCTTCCTTGCCCTAAAAATAATCAGGAGAAACGGATGAAGCCTAAACAGAACTCAAGCATGGTATGATCTACCAAGCAGCCCATATTGTGAGGTCTGATCAGTGCATGCCAGAATTAAAATAGTGCAGAATTTAAAAGGATATTCTAATTTGCCTAATTTCCAGGGTTGTGGCCGACTCCCTGTCAGTCACAGAGAACAGAGAGGTGGTCATGCTTTCCTGACTCTCCACAGTTGAGCACACTTGCTTAAAGGGGTTTTGCCATGAAGTAAAATTGATGGAGGAAGTTGGTAAATTAAATAATAAAAATTTCACCAATCATTGTTAAAAATTCTGCGCCGTTTTTGTGTTAGCTGCTCCTTTAGTGATCCATTGTTTACAGCTCGTCTCCAGGGGATACGACCAGGGCTGAGAGCTCCTCAGTCCTGCTCAGACATCACCTCTCCTCTCAGGCAGCTACTGAGTGTTCAAACCCCAGGTGCTGTCTTTCTACTTCCGTCCTCTGTACTCCTTAGTAATTAGTCAAACAGTGCAAATAAATAAAAAAAAAAATAAACCTCAATGAGCTATGTGCATTGATAAAGAGAAAGAAAATCCACAGGTTTGGTTCCTGCAGGAATTGAGCCGAGGACGCTTGTGCCTGTAGGCAAAAGTTTTACCTCTGAGCTACAATGTAGCTACTTACAGTTCCACACATAAACAGACCTTTCTTTGACTACAGAGAGGAAAGGCCTGGTGATGTCATCCTGCTTAGTCACATGATCTGCAATTCAAACAAATCACACACGCCCCCTTCTGAGCACACAGAGCTGGATGCAGGAGGTCTGAAATGAGATTGTGGTAAAACCCCTTTAATTGTACTTTGGACTCCCATAGAATATGTTCAGAAAGCAAATAAAAGTTAACCGTCTCCTAAACCTTGTATAATATTAAGAAAAATAAAAAGGTTAATTATGTTGTTAAAGGTGTTTTATTATAACAAACATTGATGAATTATTGATTGGATATGCCATCAGTTTGTTATAGGTGTGGGTCCTGCATGGGTCCTTGATACCGCCCGATCAGAATAGAGAAGTTTTTGTGTTTGTGCCGTGACTTCCAGTCATTTCAATGGGTGTTCAAAGTACAACTCAGTGGTTGCACTTGGCTGTTCTTGGAACTCCCAATGAAATGTATGGAGAATAACCGCGCAAGCATGGCCACTTCTCTATTCTGATCAGGCATTTTCAAGGGGCCATTCCAAATATGTGCTTTTAAAACTCCCCTTGAAGTGTGCTGCATGATCAAACAGTGGGGTACCTTACAGTGGTAAAAAACAGTCAAAACAGTCTGAGTGAGGAGTACAAATTCAGGTTGTGGTCTGCCTAAATATGGATATATAAAATAATGTCCTAAAAGGTTGGCTAGTTTTGAGAGCCCCATTTCCAAATTCTTGCCATGTTTAAAGTAAATTTGTCATACTTGCCAGCCTTTAGGTTTAAAATAAAGATGACAAGGTAGAGAAAGAGCAGGACACAGTGCACAGATTGCCATGATTACCTGGGAAACAGGTGGTCAGGTGCTCCATTAGTGCTTCTTGAGTGACAGGTTTTCTTGCAGAGTTCATAGCGGAGATGGCCAAGCAAAGGATTTCCCCAAGAGGGATAAACTGTGACTGGCTGATTGGAGACATACTGATGGGCGAAACATCACCTGCGCAGAACAAGAAATCCACGTCATATGCAGTGTTCACCAGGAGAGCATTCACACATAATGTACCTGAATCACTCATAGACCAGACATCACAGTCACGGATTACATAGAAATATTTCATTGTACAAGTGACAAATCCACTGCTCCCTGCTGAATACTTTCATTCACTTTAAGTTGCAGCAATATACAAGCAGGGCCAGGGAAGGAAATGTTATGTGGGCTGCTCTTGGAGGAGAGGATTAGAATAATTTACAAGCACTAGGCGTGGGAATAAGGAATTAGTGTAATGTGCTTTGTAATTACAATTTCAATATTCCACTCCTTGCAAAGCATCCCTGTAAAGGGTGGGACCAGTTCATTTCTCACCGTGAAACGTGAGAGTATGTTTTTGTGAATTTTATTGAGGCAACAAAGTATGACTGAGGAAATGAAGTATAGTCCACCAGAAATTCACCATCTGAAAGTGCACTTATATAAAGGAAAAGCCTAAATTGTGACCTTGTAAAACAGAGTATGTGTCATTCAAGACCCCATTTTCAAAAATTCAACATATTACATTTCTGCAGAGGTTCTGGGGTAAGTTTTGCCTTAGAAGCCATAAAAAAATAACAAAAACCATACTGTGACTAGGATATACCACAGCTTGTAGAGACAGTCAATTTCCACTGTCAACCTGCAGGCCATTAAAGGGAATGTGTCATCAAAAATGACTTACTGTTTAATTCACGTTTTTATGTTAAGCACATTTTTTAAGAATGTTTGGTTATATATATATTTTTTTAATTTTCCATATCACTTTCAATATTTTTTAATAATTCTTAAGTCCTGCAGTTTTCACTTTGACCACTGAGCCTAATAGTCTGACAATTCCTGTTCTGTACAAAAAGATTCTCAGCTTTCTGCTCATTACCAGCACAAAGAGGGAGACACCAGTGTGAATAGATAACACAGGATCCACCAATCACAAAAGGAGATGGTTACAGTTCACCCTTTCACCTCCCTGCACACTGATTTCTTCCCAGGTCACAGAGCATGACTAGAAAACTCTCCTATAGAAGTGAAAGGAACTGAGTCAGTCTTAAGTCTCCTATGTGCATGAAGCTACTGTAAAACATCTCTCTGACTGCTGTTAAAGCAGTGCAAACAAGGCCTAGTGGCCAAAGTGAAAACTGCAAGACTTAAAAATTAATTAAAAAATATTGAAAGTGATATGAAAATTTAAAAAAGAAAACAACCAAAAATTCCTAAAAAAAAAAAAAAAAAAAAAAAAGTGTTTAGCATAAAAATGGGACTTAAACAATGACTCATTTTTTGATGACACATTCCCTTTAAGTAGTGCTACAGTTACATGGAGTGATTTCAATAATATTGTTTAAGTGGGTTCTCAAAAACATTCTGAAATGTAGGTCCAAGATTGTTCCAATACTTTAAAGGTAAAGTCCCATGCTGCAGCTACGACATGCTAACAAAACAATGGCGACATGCTGTGGTCAATGACTTGGCAGCTTTGACAATGGCCACAACATGTGGGCATGGTGTTTTCCTTATGGAGTAGCTGCAGTGTGGGACCCCATTCCTAGTGAAGACTACACCAGCCTAGTAAAGATCAGTTTATGTTAGCCCATGGTCCAGATCCCTTTTAAAATCTACTGACTTTCATAAACTGCAGCTACCGTGTTTCCCCGATAGTAAGACACCCCTGATAGTAAGACGTAGCGGGGAGTTTAGGGAGGTCGACTAATGTAAGACATACCCCGAAAGTAAGACGTAGTAACTGTACTTTGTCTGCGCTCGGGCGCCAAGAGGGACGCTTCAGCTATATGCGGCTCCTCAGGGAGCGCATATACACTCACCGGCCACTTTATTAGGTACACCTGTCCAACTGCTCGTTAACACTTAATTTCTAATCAGCCAATCACATGGCGGCAACTCAGTGCATTTAGGCATGTAGACATGGTCAAGACAATCTCCTGCAGTTCAAACCGAGCATCAGCATGGGGAAGAAAGGTGATTTGAGTGCCTTTGAACGTGGCATGGTTGTTGGTGCCAGAAGGGCTGGTCTGAGTATTTCAGAAACTGCTGATCTCCTGGGATTTTCACGCACAACCATCTCTAGGGTTTACAGAGAATGGTCCGAAAAAGAAAAAACATCCCGTGAGCGGCAGTCCTGTGGGCGGAAATGCCTTGTTGATGCCAGAGGTCAAAGGAGAATGGGCAGACTGGTTCGAGCTGATAGAAAGGCAACAGTGACTCAAATAGCCACCCGTTACAACCAAAGTAAAGCAGAAGAGCATCTCTGAACGCACAGTACGGCGAACTTTGAGGCAGATGGGCTACAGCAGCAGAAGACCACACCGGGTGCCACTCCTTTCAGCTAAGAACAGGAAACTGAGGCTTCAATTTGCCCAAGCTCATCGAAATTGGACAGTAGAAGATTGGAAAAACGTTGCCTGGTCTGCTGAGTCTCGATTTCTGCTGCGACATTCGGATGGTAGGGTCAGAATTTGGCGTAAACAACATGAAAGCATGGATCCATCCTGCCTTGTATCAACGGTTCAGGCTGGTGGTGGTGGTGTCATGGTGTGGGGAATATTTTCTTGGCACTCTTTGGGCCCCTTGGTACCAATTGAGCATCGTTGCAACACCTTGTGGAATCTATGCCACTAAGAATTGAGGCAGTTCTGAAGGCAAAAGGGGGTCCAACCCGTTACTAGCATGGTGTACCTAATAAAGTGGCCGGTGAGTGTAGCTGAATGCCGAGTACAGCGCACAGTGTCCGGGCGCTGTGCTGGCCCAGACACTGTGCGCGATTCCTTCACCTATATGCGACTCCTCCGGAACACATATAAGTGAAGGGATACCACTGCGGGGCACAGAAGGAGCGCTCCGTGCTCTGCAGTGGCCTCCGGGCGACCGCAGACTCGCGGCTGTCCGGAGCTCCCGTCATCACGCTGCGTGCGCGGCCTGATGACGTCACCCGCCTGTGCCGGGAAGAAGATAGAGCAGAGCCGAGAGCGCGGGAGACGGAGCAGCGGGGATCCAGGTAAGTGATTGTTTTTTTTTTTATTTTGATATTATTGCCTACTGCCTGCCTATATCTGCCCTATACCTGCCTACAGCTGCCTATACCTGCCTACAGCCGGCCCTATACCCTGCCTACAGCCTGCCTATACCTGCCTACAGCCTGCCTATACCTGCCTTATACCTGCCCTATACCTGCCTACAGCTGCCTATACCTGTCTTATACCTGCCCTATACCTGCCTACAGCTGCCTTATACCTGCCTAACCGGCCCTACACTGCCTACGCTGCCTATACTGCCCTATACCTGCCTACAGCCGGCCCTATACCTGCCTACAGCCGGCCCTTTACCTGCCTACAGCTGCCTATACCTGCCTACAGCTGCCTATACCTGCCCTATACCTGCCTACAGCCGGCCCTATACCTGCCTATCAGCCTGCCCTAACTGCAGGGCCATATACCTGCCAATATAAGACATACGCCCAAATACGACTAGTGGGACTTAAGGGGTAAAGAATGTAAGACCTGTCTTACTTTCGGAACACGTGTAGCATTTTGCATGAAGCAGGAACCATAGAGCCACAACTCAGCATAAATTACTACGACTTACCTTGAATAAACAGCGTTTTGGTTGCTAAAAAGACTGCCTACACCCGGCCCCTTACCCTCCCACAGCCTCCCTTACCTGCCTAGGGGGCCATATACCTGCCAATAAAAGACATACCCCGAAAGAAAAGGGAAAAAAGGGGGTTTTTAAAGGGGAAAAAAAAGAAAAGACCTGTCTTATTTTCGGGGAAAGGTGTAGCATTTTGCTTAAAGGGGACAGGAAACCAATGAGTTCAACTCGCTAAAATTATAGGACTTCCCCTTTAAAGAAACTTAGAAGACGTTATTGGTTGCTAAAAAAGACTGTTCTCTCTTTGTATGAAACATATTTACAAACTGAAGTATACACCGTTACAAATGCAAATATGTAATACATAAGATATACTGCACTAGAACACTACAGCCATACCAGTAATTGTTAAAGCAAGCAACATATATTGTCAGACAATGATGACCAGTGATGTACCAAGTCAATACCTTAAAATTAAGTTTTTATCTAGGCTGGGTTAATTTCATCAAACTCAACCTTAGGGACCGGTGATGCTAAGTCCTGTAGTGAAACAAAAAAGGTGGAAAGCCAGCTCACCATCAGAGCCGTCTTAACAGAATTATGGGCCCCTGGGAGGCTCGAGGCATGGCCACCGGCATCCTACAAGACTAATTGGTAGAGCAGGGAGCCTTTGGCTCCCTTCTCCACCATGGTTATTAACTGTTTGCACATCTAAAAACTCCCAAACCGTTAAATAAGCAAAGCCAACCGAGGGATCCAGGTTATGTTTCTTTTATTCTTGGGAAATACATACACCACTTGGGGCCCTTATACTTGTGGGGCCCCCGGGCAACTGCCTAGTGTGCCCAATGGAAAAGATGGCCCTGCTCACCATGTATGACTATTCTGGGTATCACAGTGCATGGGCACCACTCCGAGTAGATGGAAAAATCATGTAATACAAAAGTAGATAGTCTACTTTTGTAATACATGCTAGCTCCTGCACCAAGGAGTAAACCCTTCTTGTCCCAAAGTGTGAAATACTCATCGCTTCATCTCCATAGTACAGTACACAGGGGAGACATTTCCAATACTATGTATAGGCTCCTAGGTTATCATGCTCTAGAGAAATCACATTACAGGGTCCCGGGTTAATAAAATGGGTGCAGGAGACAACATCTGATCTGGAACTGGGCAAAAATGGGGATTCACTGTAAATAACCAATTTACTTCAGTGGGGAATTTTTCTTTGCTTTAGAGCACACTCATCACAACAGGTATACAAGACATTGTAATCATAAAGGTGCTTGGTAAAAGACTTTTATAAGAGTCAGTCCAGGGTAAAACTAACATGTCTACCCATAGTGTATTGCCTATGGTTTGCAATATATTGAATAATATACTCAAAATACATTCACCTTATTTCAGGACAAAATCAAATCGTTTTTTCAATAGATGCTAGGAGAAGACAGTACAAATCTGGTTTCATTCATATATTTTATGGAGTCCATTAACTTTTGTTGTTGCTTATAGAAAACGGGCTCTCATTTAATCTCTTTGCTGCCGGAGGGGGCTGAGAATGCACCATGCTTCAGCTCATGCCAGGCTGAAGTCTATGAAAGGACTGCATCACACTGAGATGGCAACTTTCAGTGTTTTTATACATTTCCAGTCCCAATGTAAAGGCTGAATGCACAACAATGGCTGTTCCCCTAAGTAGGAAATGCCTGTGGGCCAAATAAAGTGAGATGAAAGTTACTCAAAATATCCTTGTCAGCCATATACTCTACTCATACAGAAAGACATGGAAAAGTAAATATTAAGTGCTGGCTTGATGCTTCACATTCTGTAACGTCAATTGCCTATGCATTTTTTCACTCCCACATAATGAGGTTTTGCATATATAAGTAATCCAATTGTCTTCCAAAAAAAACCAATCTCCTTGTCCACTTAGCACATGTTTAAATTACACCTATATACTAGTTCCAATGTAAAGACATTAGTAAAGTACATAATTCCCTAATATGAATTAAATCAGAATGACTCTCCAATATTAACTAGCAGAACTGCAGCAAAATCCAGCTTTCCCACAGATACCCTGCAAATCAAGTAGAAGATACATGCTCTCTCTTGTGGTCTTAGGTCCATTAAAAGGATAAAGCCTTTATTCTGCTGAAGGGTCTGCATAGCATAAGTAGAGAATATGGAATTATTCACAACCCATCAAGGGAGCACTTACAATAATAAAGATATATTAGTGAGTCGCAATTCAATTTAAGAAGCTTTAAATGTGGAGCTTTACAACCTGCCAAAAACCAATCCATTCAGAGGTACGGTTCTCACCATCCTACACCCATCAATCAATATACATTATGGGTTTATTCAGTTATTTGGCGACCGTTTCTACAGTCAGCACCAAAAGAGGGCGTATTCTGATAGACCTTTAAAGGGGTTGTCTCACTACAGAGATTGATTTTTATGTTAAAGATCTTGCAAAAACAAGTCACTTTGCAATATGTGTCCATTAGCAGTGCCCTACCTATTCCTAGATATCCCTCTTGTATGGGCTGCATCAGCTCCTCAGGTCACTATAGCTACAGACCTGTTTGATCTATCCTTATAGGCTGCTAGCACTGGCTGCTATAGCTACAGAGCTGGCTTCTACTGCAGCCTAGTAAAAGCCAGTAAACACGCCCCTGAATTCAAAGTGAAACCAAGAAAACAGGACTGAGGTAAGAGGAATCAATGAGACAACCCCTTTAAGGCTCTGATATATGAGGTACACAATTGGGCCCTCAGGAAGATTTTCTGGTACTGTACAACAAACTTTGGTACCTCTACAAATAGCTCATCATGTGGATCATTTTACACTTTTTTTTATAATTTATTTCTATAAACACAGTGCCTATAGAAAAAATTTACACGCCCATAGAAATTCATATAGTACTGTATTTAATTAGGGTATCAGCAATAATTCAGGTGGGTAATTGTAACAAGAGTGAATAGTGATTGAACTATTTTTTGTCTAATAACTGAAATGCATTGTGGACCCATCTATACGTTTACAACGTTGAACAGTGTCAAAAACGCCTAATTACATCCAATGTAATTTAGAATTGTTACACAATAAAGCATGCAAGAGGTGGAATATTTTTTATAGATACGTTACAACCTTAGCTGTGCACAATTAACATCTTTAAAACCTACTCAAGTAAAGTAAAACATTTGAAAAATATTTTTATTATGATTCATTTTTTGGGTATGGTCAATTACAGACAACTCCTGTGTGGATATCACTTATATTTTCCCCACACATAATACTATACAAGCTCTGTGTCAGTTGAAGAAAACAGTAGAATATTTTGTCTCTTTACAGTAAAACAACAAAATACACTACTTGGTTGAAAAATTATCACCTACTAGATCAGCAATGACTTGTAATGCACAATAAGTTACCGTATGTGTTTTTCCGCTTTTCCTTTAATAAACGTGCTGCACCGAATTCACTGTAATCCTTGGGCCTGCATTATAACTAGTGCAGAGATGTATCAGTGTTGCCCATAGAAGCCAATCAAACCAAATACTTTCTTTCACAAAATTTTCATAAACCAGAAGCACTTTAACTAATTGCACCCATAAGGGCAAAAACAAATTGTTAAATTAGTCCCACTTTAGATCCTATGGCTTATAAAGTGCCTGGCACCAAGCTGGAAGGATCACTTGGGAGGAGCATTAAGGCATGTCCCCACTATACGGGTTTTCGGCTGGTTTTTCAGCCGGTTTGCGGTTTTTCAGACCGCCTGCAAAACCGGCCGAAAATGAGCACAATGTTGCTCTATGGAAAACCCGTGCAGCAGTCCCCACTGCACGGGTTTTCCGTCCAGCGTTTTTTCCGCCCGCAAAACATTCAACAAGCACAATCTTCCGTCCGGTTTCTGGACGGAATCTGTGCAAGCCAATGTGAAGGGGAGGGCTTTTCTCCGCTCATCGCGGAGAAAAGCCGCAAACTCCCCCAACGCCCCCCCCCCCCCCCCCGTGGCCGTGGGGGCGGCCGCACAACAGGACAAATACCGTCCGGCAAACCAACCGGTATTGTCCTGTGCCGTGAGAACGCGCCCTTAGGAGGTCATCCATTAGTCAGCTGTTCTTAGGAGGAGAATGCTCTTAGGCAATCTGATTGCTTAAATGGGTGTTCCTACCATAGACTTTAATGGTATATTGATAGGATACATCAAAGTCAGACAAGTGTAGGTCCCTCCTCTGAGACTCGTGAGACACCTATCTCAGGAACGGGCCCTCCAAAGAGTCAGCTCAGAATTTAGAGCCGGTCGCACTTATGCAGCACTCTCTTTTCCGTTCTATGGGAGTTTTGGGTATAGCCAGAAACCTATCCTATCGATATGCTATCAAACTCTATGGTGGGAACATCCCTTTGAAAAAACCAGCTAGATGACATATATGTGCCCATCTACACGGCATGGTTTATTGTTCGGGTTTCAAATGGTCTGCGGATTTAGAAACTACCTTAAAACCAACAAACTCCCATAGAATTTAATAGTAAATCCGTTCAGCAGTCCACACTGAACAGATTTTCTGCCGGACGGTTTTTCACACCGCTGTCTGAAAAACTTAGAACATGTTAAGTCTTCTGCTCAGTTTCCAGACAGAAAATTAACATTGAAGTCAATAGGAACCAAGCAGAAAGTGAGTGAATGGTTTTGTGTGCGTTTTTTTTTTTTTGTACAGTTTTTGGGAGTTTGTCTCACTCTGTAAACTTTTTCAATGACAAAAACCACTCAAAAAAATGCAGGAAAAAACAACCGGTTTGTGTGTCAAAAAGCATCCAAAAACAGGTTTGGGGATGGGGTTCTCCCGAGGTCAAAACCGAGCGTTTTGCCTATTTGTGGAACCACCCAAAATTTTTTTCATATTTTCCTTTTTTTTAAAAACCCTTTTTCCTGCAAATTTAATTTACCTTTTCCCCCAAAAACATTGGGACTACCATGCACTCTCTTTTTAAAAAATAGAGAGGGGTGTAGTTTTACAATGGTTGCTTGTCAAGTCATCTTTAGTTTTATGCCAAGACAAAACGATTCTAGGCCCCCGCCGCTGGAACAATTACAAAAAAGTTCAGTATTGTCTTTATAAAGGGAAATGTGCTGCACAGTGCCAAATCCAAATCCTTTCTATAGGAAATGAATTTTTCAAGGCTGCGGTACCCCCTTTACTGACCCCATCGCCATGCTACTGACGTTCTTTGTCCGAGCATGCTCAAGTGTTGGAATAAAGCCCCGCTACCCTGCGGGACAATAAGTGATCCATCAAAATGCAGTGTGCACAGAAAAATGTAGAAAAAACCTAGAATCAAATAAGTATTAAAACAGAACCCTTTAAAGGGATGCTCCTAGACACAAATGAACGGGGCAAGTTGGGATTGGTTTTTTTAAAATGTTTCTTTTTTAGTTGGCACATCACATAAAGCAAGGTGTGGATTTTATACCCTGAGAACATTTCTATATCTGGCACAGAAGACTTTACTTAGGAGTAGTTTTAAGTCATTGAGAACAATAGACATTTTGACAAGTTTGAAGCTCATCACAACAAATAAAAGAAGAAGCACATGCAAAAGTTTTACCAGCTGCTATTATATATAATGCAATAAATTCAGTGCCTGGCTCAAAAATAAAACTTGTATAAACGACTTCAATGCAGATAGCATTTATAAAGAATGAAAATGTGATCACCCCTCTCCCCCATGCATAGCTGCATTTTTAAAGGAAGTACCCTCACCACTAATTTTCCTCAGAAACGGTGTCTTCTGTTTCTAACTTATAAATTCCATTCTTACATTAAGTAGGGGGGGGGGGGTCAAACTTATTACTCAGGGCTAAATCAGCATTATAGTTGACCACAAAGGGCATTAGAGGGCCTTGTAGGGAGGCTAGGGAGACTGTGTAGGGCTGTCAGAGCTAAACCGATGCCTGTGTGTAACCGAACAGAGTGTTGTGGAGATGCACACTGGAGCTCCGAATCCAAGATGGCGCCTGCTCCCTGGGCTGGTACTGCAACACTTGTTGAGCTCTGGTTGCATCCTTTAGAAAAGTTTTTGTGCATCCAGACCCTGTCCATCCTTGTTTGCTTAGTGTAAACGTTCACGGGCCACATAAGACGACGTGGCAGACCAAATTCTTCCCAGAGCCTTGAGCTTGAGACATGTGCTACAAGGGAACTCTTGTTGTAAGAGTAGGTAACATTGCACAGAAGATTTTAATTAGATAGTAGAACACATTGCGGGTGATATTGCCCACTAAAGCCCCTGTGCTACATATAGGACTACGTAAAAAATTTTCACCCCCTCCTGCTCTACTTTGCTACTCCCTGCTTCCTTGCTATTTAGCTCCCTCTTCCATAGGATGCATTTTTTTTCACTCTGATGGGAAGTTCAAGCCAATGGTGCTCGGACGGTATCAAGACACCACTGTCTTGAATGTGCATGTATTTGATGATGCTGTGACAACAGCTGATAACAGCATCATAAGTATGTGAAGATGTGGCAGCTGTAGGCACTTAGAGGATTGTCACAATGGTGAGAGCAGTTGTGATAATCCTCAATTGTATCCCTGCACAGCTTACCACTTTTTGACACTGGTACAACATTTTGCTGACCACATGTTGTGCCGGACCATCCTCGAGCAGTTCAAGGCAAGAGGATGCTGTCACATTGCCTGTCTGGATGGTAAAATGCATGCGTGGAAATGCATGTTCTTGAGAGCACAGTCAGGAAATAAGTGGCTACACCAGGTGAAGACAGCATTTCTTTAAAAGGACACATATGTTAAAAAAATTACTTACCCTTTGTCATTATGAAAGGTCAGAGTTCTATATAATGTAATGGGAATATCCCTTTAAGGCCAAATTTGCAGTTAAAGGGGGTGTCTCACTACACTGATTCATCGTACCTCAGTCCTGTTTTTCACGTTGAATTCAGGGGCGTGTTTACTGGATTCTACTAGGCTACAGTAGAAGCCAGGTCTGTAGCTATAGCAACCAGTGCTGGCAGCCTATAAGGATAGATCAAACAGGTCTGTAGCAATAGTGACCTAAGGACTGATGAGCCCATAAAAAGGGGATATCCCAAATAGGGGGGACACTGAAATGGAAATATTGAAAATGCTTGTTTTTGCAAATCTTTAAACTAAAAAGAAAATCCTGTATGCAAAACCCCCTTTAAGAATATTATGCACCTTATGTCAACACTAAAACAGTCAATATTATAAATATACATTAAAATATGCTAAAGTAAACTAACAGATTCTACCTACTTGAATGCCAAATGTATAGAAATCATAGTTTTTCTTTCACACACAGTTTGTATTTGAATATTGCATTAGTTTCACATAAAATAATTTAAAAGATTCCTAAAACTTATCAGACTGCATTATAAAGTACTATAGCATTATATAAGTAAATACCAATTTATAACACATCATTCCCTTGCTGTAGAAAAAAAATACACATGCACTTAAGGTCATACTCAGGATTTACAACAGAATTTACAAATGCAGCTTTGGCCACGTGGAGTTGCAGGCTATTTCTGCAGCTAAAAAAATTTTTAAGCCCAATCATAAAAAAAAGCACAAATTCCCTCCAACACAGACATGCCTATCTATTAATTGGGTTTATTGTTATAGGGCTCTAGACCCCTTTTTTTTATATTTTCTAAAAATTGAATTCTTTAACCCCCCTTTTTTCCCATGAATTTTAAAGTTTTAAAGGGAACCTGTCAGGGGGTTTATGCTACCCTATCTGAGAGCAAGGCGAGGAGAGGAGAGGGAAGGGAAGAAAGCTGAGCTCTGTAATATATATACAGTAGCTCACGAAAGTGAGTACACCCCATACATTTTTGTAAATATTGTACTATAACTTTTCATGGGACAACAGTGAAGATATGCACCTTGATACATGTAAAGTATAGTGTACAGTGGTCCCATGTTTCTTTTTCCCTCCCATCAGGACTCATTAGTGTTCATTAGTAGGAGAGTTTTCCAGCACCACCCAATCCAAAGAAGTGTAAAATCAAAAATGCCTTTATTGGTACAAAAATATTGAAAACAGAGCAGCGTAATCTTTTCTTGTTTTGTCTTTGGCATATACTTGCAGCTTTTGCATTCCCAGGGGCCCCTGTTTTTAATTTTTTTGACCAATAAAGGGCATTTTTTTTTTTTACACTTTTTGCAGGGCCCGTCTTTCCCATTGGGCCAGGTACCCCACTCCCCGGGGGCCCCACGATTCGGGGGCCCTCCCGGGCAGCCGCCTACCCTCCCCAGGGGAGCACACCCCAGGCTCTCCCCGGGGGCAGCCGGGATTCGGGCCGGCAGCGCCGCTCGGAGCTTCGCCGGGGTAGCTGTGGTGGTTTCCCCTTTGGCGGTGCCCCCAGAAGTACCGCTCCGGTCTGTGGCCCCCTCATCACACGGCTAGTCATGGCCTGTGTCACAGACCCAGCCAAGCAGCCATCACGGTGGCCAGCTGCCTGCACCGCGCGGTGCAAGCAGCAGCCGGAGCTGAACATCTGGGATCTACTGATCCCTCTGTTTTCAGCTCCCAGAGGCCGCTGGGCATGCGCGCTATGTGAAGACGTCTAACGACCGCCCCGCTACCGCGGGTCCCTGTCACCTGCTGCCAGCGGCCCACCGCCCGGAGGGACGTGGAGAGAAGGAGAAAACAGGTGAGGTAACATTTTTATTTAATTTAATTTTTTAAACTACTGGGCACAACCGGCAACAATGGGCACTACCTGGCAACAATGGGGCACTACCTGGCAACAATGGGGAACTCTTACCTGGCAACAGAGGGACAACTACCTGCAACAGAGGGGGAGGCATTACCTGGCAACAGAGGGGGCACACCTGGCAACAATGGGCACTACCTGGCACAAAGGGGAAAATATACGCAGGCAACAGACGAGGGGACATCTACCTGGCAACAGAGGGGTACTTCTACACTGGCAACAGAGGGGCATCTACCTGGCAACAATGGTGGCACTAGCTGGCAACAGAGGGGGGCTCTAGCTGGCCAAACCAATGGTGGCACTAGCTGGCCAGCGAATGGGGGCACCTAACCTGGCAAACAAATGGGTGGCACCGTACCTGGGCAACAGAGGGGGCATCTACTGGCAACAAGATGGGGCATCTTACCTGGCAACAGAGAGGGGCATCTACCTGGCAAACAAATGGGGCACTACCTGGCAACAATGGTGGTGCACTACCCTGGCAGACAGAGGGGACAACTACCTAGCTAAACAATGGGGGCACTCACCTTTGGCAACAATAGGGCGGCACTAACATTCGCTGGCAACAATTGGGCACTAGCTGTCAACAGAGGGTGGCACTAGCTGGCAACAAGGGGGGGCACTAGCTGCAACAGAGGGGGGCACTAGCTGGCAAACAATGGGGTGTCACCACCTGGCTAACAATAGGGGTGCACCTTCGCTAATTATGGCTAATAAATGGGGCGGCACCTACCAGGCTAGACAGAGGAGGTGGGCACCTACCTGCTACAAGAGGGACATCTACTGCCTACAAGGGGATCATCTACCTGCCTGTATAGTGGGCACTACGTGGGTTATGGGGGGCAACTACCTGGCTATAAGGGCATCTACCTTGCTTTGCTTACCAAAGTCCACCCCCGTTAGCCAGTTAGGGTTGAGTTGGGTGTGGCTTTTTGAAGGGGGGCGTGGCATACTGAAATGATGGGCGTGTCCATACAAATTTTTATGTCGCTGCGCGCTACGCGCAAAAAACCGCCCACCCGTCCTAAAATCTCCTGCTTTTTCAATTTTCAAAAGTTGTCAACATAATTCCTTACCTTAACTCTTACTAGATGTTGGGGGCGCCCATAACAAAGGTAGGAGTCAGCAGCGAAGTGCAGATAAAGAGAGGTATTCAAAGATGTTTGTGCGTTACAAACAGCAGGGACGAGAGGGCGTCCGTGGTATCAAGAGCGTCATGACGGTCACTAGGAACGAAGGAGAGGAAAAAGGGAAAAAAAACGATCAAAGAACGCCTGATCAGACAGGGAGAAGTCTGCCGGTTGAGTCCCCTTGAGTCAGGGGTTATTTTGAATTAAATCATTCCATCAGTGCTAAATTCTCAGTCATGTAAATGTGACCGGATGCTGGTAAATGTTTTAATATTTTGAGTTTCTTTTGAGTAGTGTTTTCTTTTTTTTTTTTTGGGGGGGGGCAGTACAGCTCCAGTCAGCCCTGGGGGCCCCATAGTGGCTGGTTAAGACGGGTGCCCTGCTTCCTTTTGCATTGGGTGAGTGAGGGCTCGGTGAAAACTCACCTACGTAATGAATTCGAATTCTGGGCCGACGAGCAAGCAAGAGCGGATTCACCGTGCACCACCAATATTGGCGACTGCTTGCTACAACCCACTAGCTTACACACAACTCGAGTTAGGTTGTGTTACAAGGTTCTCAGGTGTTGAATGGGGAGCAGGGTGTGTTACATTTTTGGTTGGTTAATACATTTGGTGTAATCGTCTCTCAGGTCGAGGCACTCTTTCATACTGGTCACTCGTGAGTTCAACATGGCACCTCATGCAGAAAAAACAGTTCCTGTGGATCTTAAAAAAGAACTGATTTTCAACCCTAAAAAATGGGGCCCAGGCTATAAGAAGATTGCCAACACCCCCCGAAATGGCTTTCAAAACACCCAAAGACCAAATACCCTACAGAGTTTAAAAAAGACAGCCCTTTCCCCTCAGAAAAGGCCTCGCCAATTTTGGGGGAAAAGAAACTCCTCAGGACGGATAGGGGGGGTCGCTAGGATTTTTTTAATTCGGGGCTCGGGGCCCCGAAAAAAAACCCCCCGTTTTCCCCGAGTTCCCGGGGGTCCCGGCCTCTGCGGGTGGGCCTGGAGCACCGACTGGCCTTTCTTGGGTGCATGTGCGTGTGGGTAAGCACACAAAAAGCTGAGGGGTTTTTGCGGGGCAGAGAAACGAGCGCTCCCTGCCCCCCAGGGCATTTGGGGGGGGGGTTTTTTCCCCCGGGTTTCCCACAACCGGCCCGGGTTGGCCCGGGTCCTCCACAGGCTGGGGACAAAAAAGCCATCCGCCCCGTTTGGGTCCCGCCCAGCCCTCGCTTTACATCCCCGTTAACGCACGCTTCGTTCCTCCGGGGGAAACGGGGAGGGGGCCCTAGGCCGTGCGCCCCCGAGGAGGTGCCGGGAGGTGGGGGGCCCAAGAGGACGGAGGATGGGTCGCCGGGGGGGAAAGGGGGGAGTTAAATTTAAAGTTGTTTTTTTTTTTTAAAGCGTTTTTTACCCCTTTTTCCTCAGTGCCCCCCCATATACTGACTGGTTTTCCCCCAAAAATTTCCTGTTGGGCCCCCATAAACCCTCCCGTGGCCCCCCCAAATACCTGCCTGTTGCACCCATAATGCCTGGGCCCGTGGCCCCCATATCCCTGTTTTGGCCCCCCAAAAAATACGCCGGGGCCCCTTTAAAAAACCCGGGTTGTGGCCCCCATAAAAGCCCCGCCCTTTTTTATTAACCCCCTTTTAAAACTGCCCGGCCCCCTTTTACTGCCCGTGTCCCCCTTTTTCTGCCCCGGACCCCAATCCTTTCCCCGGGGACCCCCCCCTATTAAATGCCGTGGGGCCCCCCTTTTTCCTGTTTGGCCCCCCCCAAATACCTGGTCATTGCCCCCTTAAAAATGCCTAAATTTGGGCCCCCATAAACTGCCTCCCCCCGTGGCCCCAAAAAATATATGCCCAGGGCCTTTTTTAACCCCCGCCCCCTTTTGGGGCCCCCTTTAAAATTCCTCAATGCCCCCCCATATTTCTGGACATTTCTTGCCCCCTTATCCCCAATTGTGCCCTTATATACCCGGGTTGGTGGCCCCCCAAAATTAAAATTCTGCCCTTTAACCCCGTCCCCCCAAAAATTTTAATTTTCGCCCATTTTTCCCTTTTTTATTACCCTTTTTCCCGTATCCTTTTATTACTTGGGCCCTTTGGGGCCCCCCTATTTCCTGCCCCGGGGGCTTCCCCTTTTTTACCCGCCTCATGCCCCCCCTTTTAAATGCCCGTTGGGGCCCCTTTTACTGCCCCTCCCAAATTTACCCTTATTTTATCTTCCTTGGTGGCCCCCCTATACCCCGCCCCGGACCCCCCCCCCTCTACCTGCCTGGGCCACCCTTTACCCCCGGCCCCTGGGGCCCCCCCCCAAAAAACCCGGGCCCCCAGTTCCCCCCCTATACCCCCGCCTCATTTCCCCCATTAACCTGCCCCTCAAGTGCCCCTATATACCTGCCCCCTCAGTTTCCCCCCCATAAAAACCTGCCTCAGTGGGCCCCCATTAAATCCCTGGCCTCCCCGTGCCCCCTTAAAATAACCCGCCCCAGGCCCCCTTAAAAAAAACCTGCCTCCCGTGCCCATTTTTAAACCCGCCCTCAGTGTCCCCTTTTTTACCCGCCTTTAGTTAATTCCTTTTTTACTGGCCCCCCCGTTTCCCCCAAAAATCCTGCCTGTGGGCCCCCAAAAAAATCGGTTCACAAGGTGCCCTTTTTAAAACCCCAACGAGGGGACCTGCATAAACCTAAAAAAAATTTAAGGGGTTGCCTTTGGGAAAATTTAGGAATTTTAAGGAAAATTTGTGTTCCAAAACCCCCAGGACGGGGTTTTTGGCCGGGAAACATGAAGGGGGTTTAAAACCCGGGTTGGGGAAGAAAAAAGGGGAAAAATTAAAAGACGGTGATCAAAAAAAAGAGTTTTCCGGTAGTTTTCCCAAATGTTAAAAAAACCAAAAGGGGAATCACTTATATGTCTGCAGGTCTACATTTCAACTAAATTTCTAAAACCCCTTTAAAAAGGCCCCCCGTAAGGCGGGTTTGGGAATGATAATCGGGGGCCTGGAAAAACGGTGGGTTTTTACTTTTAAAAGGTTTAAAGTAGGCGGGGGTAAAAAAATTTTAAAAACGGCCCCTTTTTACACTGGTTTCTAAACATATAAGGTCACTGTTAATATGGGGGGTGGTTTTGTAATCCCAAAACCCGTTTAAAAAAGCTGATAAATCCCCAAGTGGGGGTTTGCGTTTGGGGCAAAAGGGGCTTGGGAGGAAATTTTTTGGAAACCTTAAGTAAATAATAGTTTTGGGTCTTGGGTTTTTTAAAGGAGTGGTTTTGTGTCCACAATCACTTTCTGGTAGATTTGCTCCTTTTAAACGGTGGTTTTTTTTTTTGGTTTACTGTTTAGGGGGTAAGGGCCCTAAGAAGGGTTGGGGAATTCTGAAAAAAAATAAATTTTACCAAAAATTTTTTTTTTAAAAAGTACAAGGAACTTTCCTGTGGGGGTTAGGAATGGATTGGGGTCTGGGGTGGGGAAAAGGCAGGGGGAAAATTAGGACAAAGGAAAAAGGGGGTTTTTCTCTGTAAAAAAAACAAAAAACCGCCAAAAATTCAAAAAATTTAGGCGGGAAAAAAAACATAGGGCCCGTGCCCCGGGGTGTTTTTGGGAAAAACCCCAAACCCCCCGGCTACAAAAACCCGTTTGATCTTTTTTCCCCTTTGGCTTTCCGGGACCCGGTTTTCTACAGTTTAAATACCTTTGGGGGTTATACTTCAGCCCGTGGGGAAGCCAAGGGAAACACGCCCCCGAAAAAAAAAATGAAACCAAAAAAACAGGACTTAGGTAAGATGAATCAATGTAGTGAGACAACTGCTTTAAGACTGACTCAGTCCCATTGACTTCTATAGAAGTCAGTGTGCAGGGAGGGGGAGAGGGTATTCTGTGACATCTCCTATTGTGACTGGTGGATCCTGTGTTATCTATACACATTGGTGTCTCCTTTCAATTTGACCCTGCTTGTACTCATAATGAGCAGATTACTGAAAATCTTTCTCTACAGAACAGGAAGTGTCAGACAATTATTAGGGCTAGTGGCCAAAGTGAAGACTGCAGGACATAAGAATTATTAAAAAATATTAAAAGTGATATGGAAAATAAAAAATAAAAAAAATTTATTTAACATAATAACGTGAGTTAATCAATAAGTAATTTTTTTGATGACACATTCCCTTTAAGGTCCCAAGCTTCAGCTACTGTATGCAGATGAACCTACTTCCACATGCAGTGATCAATGATGGCATGAAACAATGCTTAAAAATGAATATCTATGGCTACAGGTATGTCCAATGGCTCCTTTGACCATGTAGCTACTGTAAAACTCTAAATGCTGTTAAAAGCAGCTCAGGCAAGATGGCTGCCTCCATAAACACATACAGACAAGAGAATTAAGAAAATCTATAGTCAGAAACCAAAAACAGCTATGAAGAAAGAATATGTATCAGTATCTTGTTTTAATTGGTAAAAAAAAAATTGGTTCCCTTTAAATTTCTAAAATTTGTAAGTGCATGCACATATAAGTCAATGGATTCCTTTTAATGAATGCTATAAAGGATTCAAACGGATAGCCGCCCATATTAATGTGAAAAAATGGAAGGGTCCATGCCAACTAATTTTTGCATGCAAATTAGATTGATCATTATCATTTTTCATACACCTAGACAAACTGGAACCCTAATCATTAATCATAAATCCCTAAACCTAATATAATGTAATTAAGGCTGCTTTTCGATGAGCCTGGGTGTTTTCTTTTACTCCCGTATTGTGGATGCAATGTCCAAGCCTCTCACGGTTCATCAGAACTGTGGACATAGAACAACATATCTGTGGGTCCAAGATCCACGTGTTGTCTCTGTAACCTAGGCATAAAAAAGCACTTGTATTACAACTGTCTGGCCAAAGTGGTCAATTTCAGATTTTGTGTTTAAAGGGGTTTTGCCACGAAGTAAAATTGACGTGGGAAGCTTGCAAATTAAACATTTTCACTATTCATCATTATTAAAAAAATTCTGTACCATTTTTGTTTTAGCTGCTCCCTTAATGATTCATAGTGTACAGCTCGTCTCTAGGGGATACGACCAGTGACGAGAGCTTCTCTGTCCTGACCTTACATGCTCAAACTTTACCTCTCCTATCATGCAGCTACAGTCAGTCTCTTCTCTGCTTAGTAATCACATACACTTACTGCTGAACGAGTGTTCAACACCAGGTGCTGTCATTCTACTCCGGTCTTCTGTACCACTTAGTAATAAGTCAAACAGTGCAAATAAATAAAAGGATAAAAAGAAACATCAATCAGGTATGTGCATTCAGACAAACAAAAAAACTCCAAGCTTGGCTCCTGCAGTGATTTGAACCTAGAACCCCTATGCTGAAAGGCAGAAATGCTAACCATGCAGCTACATTGTAGCTACTCACAGCTCTTTAACTAAACAGACCTTTGTTTGGCTAGAGTGAGCACACTGCGGAAAGGCATGGTGATGCCAGCCTGCTCGGTCACATGGTATGCAGTTCAAAAAATGATACATGCCCCCTTTTAAGCACACTAAAAGCTAAAGCTGTATAACCCAGGCATGAAATGTCTTTGTGGCAAAACCCCTGTAAGTGATCATTTATGACTATAGTATGTAAAACTGTATTTTCTGACAAAATCTTTTCCATCAATCAGAAAAGTATAAGACACACGAAGTGATAATTACTGCTGCAATTCTAGAGTGAAATGGGTATCACTAGAAAAACAGTCAGCAGATTTTCCACTAAAAATTGGACAGAGACATTATGAAGAGGGTGTAAAATGTCTAAACTTTATGTTTGTGCAGGTGGTGGAAGTACTATATTTGATGTGAATTATTTGCTACCATGACCCAATCATTATTAAACATCTGGGTTATGGAGTTAATAAATGGCCTAATTAGATGAACAAGCAAAAGTTCTCACTCCTTTTTAGGAAAAAAAAAAGGAACCTCGGCAAGATTGAGACCTGCAATTGCAGCTTCAGCCATGATTCTGAACTGGTTTTAAAGCCAAGATTCTAGATGCAGTCTAGCCTTAAAGGGGATGTATCGCTTCCTTACTTCGGCTGATTCACACTTTTCTTAGCTTCTCAACCCTGTGAATGCAGGGGCGTTTCTTCTCCTCCCAGCTGGATGACATCATCCCCCCTTCACTGCTGGCCTGAGACTCCCCCGCCCCTCCCCTCTGAGTCCACATATCACTGTGTCTCTCTCTATGCAGTCTTATTTTATAAGAGCTGTATACATACCACAGGCTGCATTCAATCTAATCTGAGCACTGATCTCCGCTCACCGCTGGAGATGTATTACAGCTTTCTAAGAACGGCACAGATCTGGTGTATGCAGGAGAGTTAGGCACAGGGTCAAAACTGTCATGTTTTCTCATTGTACAATCTGCTGAAGTCTGTTTCTGCTAGGTGTGGAGACAGAAAATGCTACGGCCCCTAACTCTGAGTCATTCTGTACAGCCCGTGAATCGACCCAGGGGCTGTACAGAATGTAAATGAGCTCTCAGCTAGTGAAATGCAAGGAGAAGGGATTAGACCCACACTGGATATCAGTGTAAATAAAAACACAAGATAAGGGACACTGTGAGAACAAGGCAGCTTTGCTAATGACATCCAATTGCAAAGTTGCTTGTTTTCACTGTCCCCTTATTCTGAAGACCATTTAATGAAACGATAACACCCCTTTAATTTGAACAACTTGTAGCAAAGACATACCAAAAACAGCATAGGGGCCGTTCACACGGCTTATTCTGGGACTGATTGGAGCCGTACTGTGCGGCGTATTTGCGCTGCAGTACGGCTCCTATCCATCAGAGTAACTACGGTAATCCACAGTTCTCATAGAGAACTATGGATTCCGTCTCTCCTCCCCGCCCGGCGAATCCACCGGGCGGGGAGAAAGTGACATGCACATTATCCCCGCGGAATACGCGCCGTGGATAATGCAAGTCTATGGGGCTGGCGGGCCGCGCCCCCTCCCCCGCCCCTTATTCAAGCCGGAATTGCGGGTGAAATCCGTCCCGCAATTACGGCTTGAATAAGCCGTGTGAACCAGCGCTTAGGCTAACGCTGCTAGTTCCTCTCTGAATGGACATTTTAGTTACATCCTTGGCAAGGAAAGGGTAAACTGCTTACAATTTAAACAGACTACCAACCTAGTGCAGTTTCGCTAAGGGTGCGTTCCCACTGCACAGGACAAATACCGGCCGGTTTACCGGCCAGTACTTGTCCTGTTTCGCGGCCGTCCCCACGGCAGCAGGGGTGGGGGGGGGGGCGCTTCTCTGCGATGAGCGGAGAAAAACCCTCCCCCTTCACATTGAGATGCACAGATTCCGAAGACTGTGCTATCACAATTTCCTGCGGCCGGACCGCGGGTGGAAAATCCGCCCGACGGAAAACCCGTGCAGTGGGGACTGCTACACAGGTTTTCCATAGCGCCCCATTGTGCTAATTTTTGGCCGGTTTTTCAGGCGGTCTGAAAAACCGCAAACCGGCTGAAAAACCGGTCGAAAACCCGTGCAGTGGGGACATGCCCTAAGGGCGCTTTCACACAATGCATTTTTTATTGCGTCTTTCCTGCAGAAATTTACAGCTTTAAACTGCCTCTATTGCTGTGCATTTTTGCAATTTAAAAATGCACTAAAAACAGACTGGGTGAAAGCACCCAATACATCTCAATACATCCATGATCCTATTAGTTCCTGTAGGGACATTGTAATTACTCATTGAACAGATACAGTATGGAATTGAAAGCATTTTATATTTCTCTTAATAAGGATTCTGTTGTGCATTTAGCCACTGATTTTGCTCACTTCAGAATGCTATGGCATTTGTGCAACAGATTGAGCATGCTTTGGGTTTTTTTACCCTGTAAAGTGAATAGGATTTACTGTAGCAAGAGTTTGATGCAGATTCACCAACAAATTTGCAATGTGTTAAACTAACCTGAAATGAGTCTGTATGATAGCGGTTTAAAACTATCTAATGTAGAGGAAACAAAATGGTCTCCAGGGAATTTACTTCCTTGAAAATATATGTAAAGTCTCTCAAGGTCAAAACACTGAAGTTTTAGACCTTTAACCCCTTACTGCCGGAGCCAGTTTTGGCCTTCCTTTATGTGAGAATAACTTTTTGACACTTTTACCTATCCAAGTGATTCAGAGACTGTTTTCTCGTGACACATTGTGCTTTAAGTTAGTAAGAAAATTTGGTCCATACAATCCTTATTTGTGAAAAATATCAAGATATCATGAACATTTGCAATTTTCATAGTTCAAAGATTTCTGCATGTAAGACAGATAGTTATTCCACTCAAAATAGTTTATAACTAGCATCTACCATATGTCTACTGTAGTTTGGCATCATTTTTTAAAATGTCTTTTTTTTACCACATCAGGGGGCTTAGAAATTTAGTAGTCATTTTTCACATTTTCAAAAAAATTAGCAACATAGATTTTTTTAGGGACCTATCCAGTTCTGACGTGGCTTTGAGGGGCCAGTATGTTAGATACCCCCATAAATGACTTCATCTAAGAAACTACACCCCTTAAAGTATTTAAAAAAAGCATTTAGGAAGTTTGTTGCCCCTTTAGGTATTTCACAGAAATTAAAGCACAAAATTTCATTTTTTTTTGCAGATTTTCAATTTTTATTAATTATTCACTGGAACATGGTAGATGTGACCAGGTAAATGCAATTCCCCAGATTCTACTATTTATAGAGATATCCCATATGTGGCTCTAGTGCGCTATTTGGCTCAACCACAAGCCCCAGAATAGGAGGAGCACCTACCGGACTCTGGGGTCTCATTTTCATTACGATTTTATTTAGGCGTCATTCCAGGTTTGCGGACAACCTAAGGTGCTAAAACTTAATAAACTCCCCTAAAAGACCTCATATTGAAAACTACACCCCTTAAGGAATATATCTGGGGGTATAATGAGCATATCGACCCCCCGGGTATTTCACAAATTTTTTTAGCGTTAGGCTGTGAAAAGAAAAAAAAAATTTTTTTCCAACCATCTGCAATTGTAGCTGAAAATTTTTAACGTTTTACATGGAATCCTGGAAAAAAAGCACCCAAATTGTGTTGCGCAATTTCTTCCAAGTTCGGCAATACCCTACATGTGGGTGTAAACTGCTGTTTGGGCGCATGTCAGGGCGTACAAGGGTGGGAGCACTATTTGACATTTGAAACATAGATTTTGGTGGGGCCATGTCACATTTTCAAAACCCACAAAGAACCAGAACAGGTGAAACCTTCCAGAAGTCGCCCCATTTTGCATTCAACACCCCTCAAGGCTCTCATTTAGGGGTGTATTGTGCATTTTGGAGCCAGTTTTGTTTATTTAAAAAATGAAAATAAAAAATTGTTGGGTGGAATGGGGAAAAGATGCATTTCCGTCATTAATTGGGTTTTGTTTTCATGGTGTTCACTGTGCCATCCAGTATGAATACAGTGATAGAAAAGTTAAATATTTTATGTTTTACTACTACTAAAAAAACAAAAACCTTTTTGTCGCAATATTCAGACACCCAAAACTTTTGTCATTTCAAAAACAGCAATCTTAGCATTGTCATTCTTTTTACTTATGGCATTGGCTGTGCAGAATAAATAATGCGATATTATAGTTTAAACAATTTCAACAGAGGCAATACTACTTATTTTTATTTTTTGTTTATATATTTTTTACATGAAAAATGGGTGTTTTGTTTTTGAAAGTTTAACATTTTACTAAACTTTCCTTTTAGTTCCACTATGGAACTTGAACATTTCTTCTGCTTCAAGGGTTATCCTTTTACTGCAATGACAAATCTTGGCACACTGCAAGTGTGTCATAATGAGGAGGAGGGGAACATCGGCTGTCAGAGGGAGAATCTTAACAGCAGCAAGTCTTCTGGGGTGTTCCCAGTATTCATTAGATAGTACCTACCAAATGTGGTCCAAGAAAGGACATTTGTTGAACCAGTAGCAGAGACACCCATATCTCAAAACTGCATGTGGGACGTAAAGTATAACCTGCTAGGCTCAATCACACAGAAGCACTGCTGTAGCAAAAATTGCTAAAAAAATAAACACTGTTTATGAAGATTTTTTTTAGTTCACCAATGCAAATTATAAAAATTAGACTCGAAATAAAAACTTTTCTAAATGGTTCATCGTGATAACACCACATTTTGGTATCCCACAGGCCACAATACATGGCACATAAGCCACAAAAGGACAACTACTTTCCTATGGTTACTATTACCAAGCACTGATTAATCTCAAAAGGTTTCAACACCCTGCGAAAATTAGATTTGGAAAATTTACAAAGCTTTCAGCTGTTTGCCAAGATATCAATAAGTGCAGTTTAACTAGCTGAACACAACTAAAATAATAAATGATTTCTCAGAATTATTAAACCCCCTGAACAGGCTCCCTCACAGAAGCACATATTTCTCCGTTATATTTTTCTCTTAGGATAGATACCAGTTTATCAACTTTACAACTTTTAATTCACTTCCTGTTGATTTTCCAACCACATCTGCTGGACGTTTGTTCTAAGCCTCTACAACTCTTTCAGTAAAATCGTATTTAAAAAAAATAAAAAAATAAAAAGTTTGATAAGGGCATAAAAGGTCTTAATAGGCGTTTTACAAATAAAAAAATTGATGGCATATCATTAGACTATGCCTTCAATCTCTGCTAGATGTGGGGGGGAGGGAGGTGGAAGTCACCTCTGAGATGGTTACCTATCTCCAGAATGAGCACCCCGTTCTTAATTTGCGCAGTCACTCTTCATTAATTTTAGTAATATTTTCGAGTACAGTGGAGTGGTTGCATTTCTTCATTCACAACAGGGAGTTTTGTGCCTTTTCTGAAGATAGGTGTTTGTCCCAGAGGTAGGACCCATACATATCTGACACTGATGGCATATCCTATCAATGTGCCATCAAGTTTTATGATGGCAAAACCAAATTAAGTCGTACCTGATTAGTTTGATGCTTGGGACCATCTACCATTTTTCTAGCCATACTATAGGTGTTGTTCCAAGTACACCGGATGCAACTAATCAAGGACTTCATTATTTGCACCAGGTAAACATATCAAATACCTGGAATGGCTTGGGCTTTGTTGATGGTGACATTTGATGGCTAGTCTAAAAGAAGAGAAGAGATCAGTTCCTTGCACAAAGAAGAAAAAAAAGATACCAAAAAAAAAACCTGCAAAGGTATTAGATTTTCCTAAATATATAGTCAGAAGCATTTTTCACAAGTGCAGTGTTGAAGGAATATTGGCTACACTACCAGTGTAGAAGAAATGGCAGGAAAGAGGTATCTATGTATAGTTGCCACCAGATTCCTGATGAGGCAGGTGGTTAAAAACCCTCGATTGACTGCAAAATACCTGCAGAACAATTCAGTGCTAGCAGTCACTGAGGCTTTCATTTGCATAGTAAGGTACATACTAAACACTGAAGATCTTCATTCCGGAATTCCGAAACATATGCAACTACCAAGCCAAAAGCACAAAAAAGTTAAGCCATAGAAGTTTAGGAACTCTGATGGGATGAAGACGAACTGGAACTTTTTAGGCCTATGGATTAGCAGTGTGCCTGGAGGGTTAAGAAGGAAGAATATGCTTCAAAGAGCTCCTTGCCTACAGTGAAGCATTCTGGTGGTTTGGTGATGCTTTAGGGCTTATTTGCGCTCTTTGGCATTGGAAACCTGGCACATGTGGAGGGCAAGATGGATTTTAACGAAGTATCAGAAAGACTAGAAGAAAAAGTCATGTCTTCTGTAAGGAAGCTGAAGTTGGGAGTTATCCGACCTTCGAAAAGAACAATTATCCTAATCACACCTCTAAGTCCATAAAGCCATGGTTCCAAATGGATTCTTCAGGAATGCTATCAGAGGCTGCCAACTAACTATGCATAATGTTTGTAGCAGGTCATAATGGCAAAAGGGTGCTCTAAAGATACTTGTCATGAAGGGAGTAAATTATTCTGAGACTGTGGTAGTCTAAAAAAAATTTGGCATGGTGTGCTGAATTTGGAGAAACCACTTGCTATATTATGTGTGTTGAACTATTTAGATTGTTTTTGTTTGACTGCTTCCTTACACACAGCTGAAAGTTTGTAAATTTAGCAAATATACCTAATAAGTCGAATAAGTTTGACTTAAGTTGTATATTTACACATAAAAATCTGAAGTAACACTATTCCTGTGAATAGCCAAGGCCACAGTAAATGCTGTACATTTTAGATTATACAATGTTAAATTGCCACTAACCTTTAAAAAGAAATCTTCGCATGGCACAAAATCACATACGAAACTTTGTAACATATCTTATTAGCTAATAATACTTCATTATCCACTTATCAGGCTCCTACCACCCTATCCTTACCTATTAAATTCATTCACTCTGAAAAAAATAAGCTCTGTCTCAAAACAACTCACTGCAGTATCAGGTTACAAGCTGCCCATAAAAGTCTATGAAATATGGAGGGGAAAATGGCTGCAGCAGGAAGAAGCAAAAAGAGACACAAATACTGCTGAAAACCCTGGGACAACTGTAAATGAAAGATGAAGCCTACTTGGGAGGAAACCAGTGAGGCCATATACAACAAAAAAGGCCATATACAAGTCATTTAGGGCGGCATGTATGAAATTTGGCGTTCCAAAGGCAAATTTAACGCACATTATAATAGCATAGAATGCGCCTGATTTATTAACCCGCTCTACAGCGGGTCATAAATCAGGCACATTGTAGCGTTAGGACGACATTTCTGGCTTTGTTATACCACTTTGAAAGTGGTATTCCTGTTCCAGCTCTAATGCGCCTAGAAATGCTATAGCGAAACTATAAACGTATAGCTGTGCTATGGTTCTAGTGCGCCCCCCTCCCGCACACCCCCCAAAACGGTGCAACAAAGTGCCGTGGGTGTCATGTAATGCGCCGGATAATGGTGTGCAGGACATTTAAAAATGTAGCGAACGGGGCTGCATCTGATATCTGGCTGAAAAGACGCCAGATATCGGCCGCAGCCCCATTCATACATGTCGCCCTTAATGTTCAATAGTGCTACTTCTTCTCATTGTCAAAAGCATAACCCATAAATGGAGTTCTTCCATCGTGCAATATTACCCTCTTTATTTGAATAAATTTGTCATCTGGTCTGGGGGGGGGGGGGACCCGAAATCCCCCTCCTCCAACCATTATATGACGCTGCAGCCAATCACAGACCTCAGTGGTCTCTGCCCTCATGTAAGGCCAGTTATTTGGTGCTGCATCACATGACCAATGAACACAGCATTGGCAGGGAGCAAAAGAGCAGTGACTGAATTTTACTGATAATTTAGAGAGTTTTTTTTTACACCTCCTAATCAGACCTTTGAAAAATCACAGAGAAACCTTTAAGAATAGTTCAACACTAGTTTTTTTTTTACGGCATTTACTCTCCAGTGATGTCACAGGTAAATAAACAAATATTTTATGGTGCTCGTTATTGTTTTATTTTTTTGGGATAGAACAATCATCGTAAATAGGAACAGCCTCAGGGTTCATTCTCATGAGGCATTAGGAATCTTTAGTACAGACCTGTATAGCCTCGTTGCACTCTCTTTTAGGCACTACTAGATGCCATACATACGGAGAAGGGAAGAATACCGCCATACATATGACATCTGATGGGCTGTACCATTGTTTTCTGTCAAGCCATAACTCTTTATGCCTCCATAAGAAGATCAAATATAGACACCATGCACCTCTGCAGGAGCCTCTCTTGTGGCTCTGTGAAAAATGAAGCCAAAATATTGCCAGCATGCATAGGAGCATATCTCCATACAAAAACGTTCCCGATGGAGCTTGTATGGAAGCACATAAGGACCCTTGCAAATACACTAAGACAACATACAGCCTTTCCGCTCTGCTGTATATGCTCCATGCACATGGCTCTGCCACGTGAATAAATTCTTCTAGTAGTCTTAGAAATAATAACACAAGGTAGTGTTTTTGACTTTTGCTGGTGGAAGGTTGTATTAATGAACTGGTATAAGCAGGGGAAACAAAAGCATCACTTCCGCTAAAATCCAACCTGTCTGATTCCGGTTGTCCCCAATGGTAATGACAGCCACCATGGACAAGTGATTGCCGGCAGATAATGCGAGACCTATGGAATTTATTCTTATTAGATTCATTGGTGAATCACTAGTTACAATGGACCCTACCCGCGAGGGCTTACAATCTACAAGGAGGGGGAAAGAGACAGGAGGTGGGGGGCAGACATGTATGAGGGGGAAGTAGTGACAAGTTTAGTGAAGGTTGTAGGCAAGCCTGAAGAAATGGGTCTTATTAATTATCTATGTGATTTAGTTATCCTTCATTTTGCATTATGCTGGGTGACATTTTGAGGCTTCAGAACCAACTACTAGTTTTCCATAGAGTTATGGTTGCAACATACAATGGTCTTCCTGGAACCAATTATTCTTGTATGTGGAGTTACTACTCTACTTTGTCGTTTGCAAGCTGCACATTTTTTATGCCAACACTTTTGTAGGGTATGTTCACATGTAACGGATTTGTTGCTGAAATTTCTGTGACCGTTCCATACAGGTGAATGCAGTTTATAAAAATCTATCCACATGCTGCAGAAATCCCCTTAAGATGTAAGAAATGGGTTTTCATTTGAAGACATTTCTACAACAAATATGACACAAGAGACAGCATTCAGAATCCAAGGTAATTCTAAACAGTGGAAGTGACTGGTCAGACAGGTTGAAGTCCTTCCTACGCAATTTGAGTATCACATCCATAAGTCTATGTACGATGGAAGAGCAGCAGATTTTACCTGCAGACTTGCACACAATTAGGGTATGTTCACATGGCGTGCAGATTTCAGCCATTTAATAACTAGGGGTGAAATTCCAGTTGACTTTGCAAAATAAAACATCTGGAGCTATAAATCCTGCTCAGTTTACAACTATGATCCGCACACCTTTTTTCAGTATCTTTTTCCCTCCTAAAAACAGCATAAATTTCATGCATTTTTTGTAACCTTTCTTACAAGTGGTTCTTGAAGACTTTTTGTTTTGCTTCATTTGTTTATCTGGTATTTCAGGTCCTATATAGAAGCCAATGGGAAAAACACCAGCAAAAAACAATGACAAAAAATGCATAAACAGCCACCAAAATGTCATTAACAAAAACGGACTGATTGAAGTTGTTTTAATATTTCAAAATTTACTTTTTGGGCAAGAAAGATGCAGAAGTTTTTTTTTCACAAAATACGTAGCCTTATATCTAAAAAACACTTTCAACATGAAGGGACAGTTAAAGGGGTTTTGCCATGAAGTAAAATTGACGTGGGAAGTTTGAAAATTAATAAAAATTTTCCCCATTCATCATTATTAAAAATTCTGCACTGTTTTTGTTTTAGCTGCCCCTTTAGTGATCTATTGTTTACAGCTCATCTCCAGGGGACACGACCAGGGCTGTGAGCTCCTCAGTCCTGGTCGCACATGCTCAGACATTACCTCTCCTCTCAGGCAGCTACTGAGTGTTCAAACCCCAGGTGATGTCATTCTACTCCTGTCCTTTTAACTAGTTAGTAATAAGTCAAACAGTGCAAATAAAAAAATAGAAACCTCAATGAGGTCTGTGCATCGATAAAGAGAAAAAAAAAAATCCACAGGTTAAGTTCCTACAGGGATTTGAACCTAGGACCATTGTGCTGTAAAGCAAAAATGTTACCTCTTAGCTACAGTGTAGCTACTTACAATTCTATACATAAACAGACCTTTCACTAGAGAGAGGAAATGCCTGGTGATGTCATCCTACTGGGTCACATGATATGCAATTCAAACAAATCACACGCCCCCTTCTGCGCACGCAGAGCTGGATGCAGAAGGTATAAAATAAGATTGTGGCAAAACCCCTTTAAATCAATATATTGGTCAATAGATTTTACTTTATCCATGAGACAAGAGACATTTTATGTGTTATGAAAGCACATGGGTTTCTATGGTTCCCTGACCATAACGGGTAACAAGATTACAGATAAGCAACAGTTTTCATTCCTCACAGCACATGTACCTTGTGTTTACTGAAGAGATAACATCTCCTGCACTTGTCAGTGTAAGGGTATGTTCACACGGCTTATTTTGGAGCACATTTGCGCCGTACTGCGCTTGATACGTGGGGAAATGCACCGCGAGTAAAGCCTGTCAATGGGGCCGGGGGGCTGCCCCCCCCCCTCCACCACCACGGGTGTACGCGTGTATTGGCGCGGGCCCCCGAAACACATGATGGACTGTGGCGTGTACAGTACATTGTGTGTTTTGGTTGCTCGCATCAATATATTGTGTAAAGGTTCAGCTACTTACAGAGATGCTAGAAATGCTAATCACTGTTATTAGAGCCACCCACAGCCTGAGGAGACAGATTGAGTTTAAAATGTTTGTGACTCAGTGAAACAGCTTAGTTAGAAAACCCCTTTAAGGGTTACCCCCAACATTGTTGGCATACGCAACCACCAAAAGTTTAGATCTAACAACAGCAACCACAGCCTGCATGCAGTGGGGGAAAAAAGTATTTAGTCAGCCACCAATTGTGCAAGTTCTCCCACTTAAAAAGATTTGAGAGAGGCCTGTAATTGACATCATAGATAGACCTCAACTCTGAGAGACAAACTGAGAAAACACATCCCCCAAATCACATGGTCTGATTTGGAAAGAATTTATTTGCAAATTATGGTGGAAAATAAGTATTTGGTCACCTACAAACAAGCAAGATTTCTGGCTCTCACAGACCTGTAACTTCTTCTTTAAGAGGCTCCTCTGTCCTCCACTCATTACCTGTAGTAATGGCACCTGTTTGAACTTGCTATCAGTATAAAAGACACCTGTCCACAACCTCAAACAGTTACACTCCAAACTCCACTATGGTGAAGACCAAAGAGCTGTCGAAGGACACCAGAAACAAAATTGTAGCCCTGCACCAGGCTGGGAAGACTGAATCTGCAATAGGCAAGCAGCTTGGTGTGAAGAAATCAACTGTGGGAGCAATAATTAGAAAAAACGGAAGACATACAAGACCACTGATAATCTCTCTTAATCTGGGGCTCCACGCAAGATCTCACCCCGTGTGATCAAAATGACAAAATCATCACAATAACGGTGAGAAAAAAATCCCAAAACCCCATGGGACCAATGTAACAAAGGCTAACACACTACGCTGCCAGGGACTCAGATGCTGCAGTGCCAGACGTGTCCCCCTGCTTAAGCCAGTACATGTCCGGGCTCATCTGAAGTTTGCTAGAGAGCATTTGTATGATCCAGAACAGTATTGGGAGAATGTCATATGATCAGATGAAACCAAAGTAGAACGGTTTGGTAGAAATACAACTCGTCGTGTTTGGAGGAGAGAGAATGCTGACTTGCATCCAAAGAACACCATACCTACTGTGAAGCATGGGGGTGGAAACATCATGCTTTGGGGCTGTTGCTCTGCAAAGGGACCAGGACGACTGATCTGTGTACGTAAAAAAATGAATGAGGCCATGTATCGTGAGATTTTGAGTGCAAACCTACTTCCACCAGCAAGGGCATTGAAGATGAAACGTGGCTGAGTCTTTCAGCATGACAATGATCCCAAGCACACCGCCAGGGCAATGAAGGAGTGGCTTCGTAAGAATAATTTCAAGGTCCTGGAGTGGCCTAGCCAGTCTCCAGATCTCAACCCCATAGAAAACTTTTTTCTGTTGCCCAGCAACAGCCCCAAAACGTCACAGTTCTAAAGGAGATCTGCATGGAGGAATGGGCTGACATACCAGCAACAGTGTGTGTCAGCCTTGTGAAGACTTAGAAAGACCTAGAAAATGTTTGACCTCTGTCATTGCCAACAAAGGATATATGACAAAGTATTGAGATGAGCTTTTGTTATTGACAAAGTAATTACTTTCCACCATAATTTGCAAATAAATTCTTTCCAGATCAAACAATGTGATTTTCTGGATTTGTTTTCTCATTTTGTCTCTCATAGTTGAGGTCTATCTATGATGTCAATTACAGGCCTCTCATCTTTTTAAGTGAGAGAACTTACACAATTGGTGGCTGGCTAAATACTCTTTTTCCTCATTGTACGTCAACTCTACATCTCCAGCTTTATGTTTCAAACTCTGGCAAGATCACCTGTAACATCAGGCTTGGTTCAAACCTGCTTTCAGCTTTCCGTTCAAGATGGATGGAACGGATTTATATCCAAAAAGGAAATTAACGGATGCAAACGGAAGTGCAATCTTCAGTATTTTAAACGGATCTGTTTTACGAATCCATCAAAAACAGATACTTTTCCTTCAGTTTGCATCCGTTTATTTCCATTAAAAACTGATTCGTTTTTTTTCTTTTTAATTGTCTGAAACTGGTCTGCACATGGATAAAAAAATTAACTGATCCTTCTTAATGAATGTGAAAGAGGATGCAAGCGGAAATCCACCCGTATCAATGTAGAAAAAAAAATGGAAGAGTCCATTCCAACTCAATTTAGTTTTTCTTCATGGAAACAATAATGCAGCAGGCTACGCTATTTTTTCATTACAAAAAAAAAAAATGAAATCTGGCGGAATAGAGCCAAAATGGAAAAAAAGTGAAAGTCTAAAAACCCTATTGAAATCAACAGGCAAACATTCGTTTCCATTTCTCTGATTCCTAAATGAAATAAAACAAGGGAAAGCCAAAAAGGGAGATGTAAACCACGCCTGAGACCGCTTCACATCTGCGTGCTGATTGGACCTATTTAATGACAGACATGATCAGCGCTCAAAGGACTCCATTGACTACAATGGGGTCTGTCAGGTTTCCATTGCGGTGTCTGTCATTTAACGTAAAAACAGCGCAGCATTTTGTCCTATTCTTTCCATATTCTGCGCAAAAGTTTCAAATAGAACTCCGGATGCAGATGTGATTTGGTCCTAAGTCTTGAACTGACAAAAACAAAAATGAACACATCCCATTAACACATTCCACTAATTTTTATAGTTTTGCTTGCAATGTGTTTTTAAAGGGGTTGTATCATTTCATTAAATGGTCTTCAGAATAAGGGGACAGTGAAAACAAGCAACTTTGCAATTGGATGTAATTTGCAAAGCTGTCTTGTTTTCACAGGATCCCTTATCTTCTGTTTCTGTAAACACAGTTCCCCAGTGCCAGTCGGATCCCACCTCCTTGCATTTCATTGGCTCTACTAATTAATATTCTGTCTGGCCCCCGGTCGTTTTCACGGGCGCGTGCATTCCTGCCTCTCTCACTCAGAATAAGGGGCCGGGAGTATTTCACTCTGCACAGTCAGAAGAAACACTCTAACACTGCAGCTGTTTCTACAATCAGAAAACAGCAGAATTGTGCCCCGATGCCTAAATGCTCCTGCGTGTAAACATAGAAGGGAGACAGATCTGTGCTGCTCAGCAGATTGGAATCAACTGTAACAAATCTCCAGCTGTGAGAGGAGAAGAGATTAGTGCTCTGAGTTCACAGAAGACTGTCTGAATGCTGTAGTATGTAAACAGCTCTTACAAAATAAGACTGCGTAGGGAGAGGACAGTGACATGTGGACTCAGAGGGGGGGACACACTCGGGAGCGAGCATGAACAGTGAAGAGGGGATGATGTCATCCCCCTTCAGTTTAGAAACTCTCAGCTGGGAGGGGAAGAAACGCCCCTGGATTTCAGGAAATGAGAGAATCAAGATTCAAGTAAACAGCCGAACTGATGACGTGATACATCCCCTTTAAGTGTTATAAATTAGTTGGTTGACAGATGTAATGCAAAAGATGCACCATAAAAAGATTGAGAAACTAGATTCAACATTTGATGCGATTTTTTTTTTTTTTTTTTTTTACAGTGGATATAAACAAAATTATAATAACGTGTGCATTATTACATGAAGTTTTTTTCATCACTTTGATCTTAAAAAGGACAAAAACCCTAGAGTGAACCCCACAGATAACTTAATGCTCAACACGATCAATATAAACCAAATCACGTTTCTCACTGAACTAACACACTCTAACCACACACTATAGTAAAATGACTGCCGTCTTGTGGAGGGTTACATACATATGCTAGTAAACCATATATCACTTCACTATACCAAAGGGAACCATTTGTACGATAGCCCATGTCTGGGAGAGAGTTAATCCAGACCGGCTTTTATAGATTCCTTTCTCTAAAGAAAAAACAGGTCTACAAATCACTAGAAAGAAAAAAAAAAAAAAAAAAAGGGATTCAGCTAGGAGTCTATTCAAGGACAAGATGTTCGCCTGATGCTGAACACTGCGTGCAATTTAACTAATCAACAATGTTCAGAACCGAAGACTATACACCAAACACCACAATATAGGCTGCCGCCATTTTTAGGCTATGGGGCAGGGAGAAGCACCGGATCACAAGATCAGAACTTGCTGTGTCTAGTACAATTGCCGATTCATTTGTAACTCAGCGCTGTCCGTGAAATACATCAGGTGATGTAATCCTACCGAGAAATATAAAGCAGGCATACATCAAAAGCATTGGCACAGATTGTCTGCATATCCACCCCAATGAAGTGTCTGGCAATAAATACGCCATCAGGCTTGGAGCCACTAAGAGTTATGTATTTGGTACACAATGACCATGGTAATAGCGTTGACACTGCTAAATGGTTTGTAAGCAGTATGCGGATGCTATCTAGTACCGACAGCATACTATAGGCATATATTTTATGGCGACGTAATTAACACAACGTTGTATTATTCATAATAAAAGCTATTTTTGCTCAGTATACTAAAGCACAAAAAAAAATGTGGATAAGCCTATTTGTACCTTTACAGTCAAAACCGCTTTAAAAAAGCAGTGGTCTGGCAGACTTTTAATTAATTTGAATTAGGGGACAAGAGGAGAGTGACCTAAAAACCTTAAAAGATGGCATATCAGGGAAGTGACTGTACACGCACAATGTAAATAAAAATGTCCTCACCTCATGATCTGCTGCATTTTACCATCTACATGCCTGCCTGGCTTTTACAACTTGTTAAAATGTGCAGAGTAGGAAAGTCAGCAAATGGGAAAAAATATGCTACACGCTGCAGTCTTTTTTTTTTTTTTTTTTTTTAAGAGGTTCAAGCTCGTAATCCCAAAAGATTCAAAAGCATTACCTCACTGCAGCCTTGAGACAAACTGAGCATTCACTCTGGGTCTTACCCAGCATCCTTTGCTCTACACAAAGACAACAGAGGTGTGACCAATCGGGTTGCAGCTAGCGGGCTGCATTTGGACGCTCCCTCTTAGTATTGCCCATTGACAAGCTGGCTGTCAGGCTCCTGAACCTGTTGGCATGGCAACATGTCCCAGCGGCTTCCTATAGGGCTCTCACTGTACTATGGGAATTTTTTTTTTGTTTTGTTTTTTTTTTCTTATTATTATTCCTCTTTTAACCTCCACTCATGTAATCACATACCGAAGCTTGTCATTTGTTTATGTAGCCGGTAGATAGTAGTGATCATGGCGCACACAGCTCAGTGCACAACTATTTTAACCCTTCATTGTCTATCTGCCTTTGAAAACACTGCTAATGAAGCACACGAGTACATTTTGTAAATCTTTTTGAACTGAAGTGCAAATCATACGTCAAACCTAAGCTTTCCAGCTCACAAAGTTAACATGCAGATCTGTTTACTTGGTAGAAGATCTTTATGTAGAATACTATGTATAGCCGAGCTGAATACATCCTTCGCCACTTAGGTAAGCAGTAGCTTTATTGGTGGTCTAACGAAACCTTATGGTTACTATGTTATGATGATAAAAGATACAAAATAAACTCAGTAAAGCTACATTTGTAAATATTTAGAATGAAAATAAATAAACGCAGTTCTGGGAAATGATGCCAGGATGTGTAGTGACTACGTTGCTGCATGCTCCGCTCTGGAATGTGCAGTATATAGCTCAGGCTGACACACAAACTCTTCCCAGCAAATGGTTAACTTCTTAACCACATGTATCCAATTGAGGAGGTTGAGACACTGGCTCAGATGATTAACTGCAGCTAACACAAAGGAAAAATGATGTCTCTATCATAAACCCAGAGTAACAGGAAGACGGATATTCTGTTACCACCAATCAGGGGAGAGACAGACAACTAGATAGGTCTGGTCACATGGAATCTGTTGCTAAAGCTCCAGATACTCCTCTGCAAAACAACAAAAGCAGCAGCGGGGCCCCCTCCCTTCCTAAATGTACCCACATGCCGGATTAATAATCTTTCCATCAACAAGCCTCCTGTACCGTCATAATGCAAGAAACGCTGGATTTCTGGTGTCTTACCCGTGATCAGGGAATATAAATAGAGCAGGCAAAGCACTGAGTGTGTGAGAGGCTCATGCTGATGACTCCTGCAGCCGGCTGGGGGGTGGCAGGGGGCGGGATGGGAACACTAGTGACAATTGTCTGCCTGCCAGTGTCATTGGTTACTTCATTACACAAAAAACTTTTTTTTTTTCCCTTTCCTAAATGTTAACAACACATGGTCAAGTGACACCTATAGGGAGGGGGTGTTCTTCTCTAATGACTGGACAAACTCAATAGAATTTCAGGAACGTTAAGCATGATTGGCAGAAGCCTAGGAGTCAATGCCAAAAAGAAGTATTAGGAATTTGTTGAATAAATAAATAAAGAAAGAAAGACCATAAACGTATAGAAAAACGGTCTCCATTTCTTAATGTAAACTTTAAACGTGCATGTATGGATTTGTCAGAATAAAACGTATATGCTGAAGATGGATTTGTGTCAAAAAGGAGGGTTCATTATTTTTCACTATTTTATAATAATTGTATCAGTTAAACATATGAAAAGTGTAAAGCTTTGTGGACACTTTTCATTGAATCTTTTATTTATTTATTTTTAAAGTAAATGTTGTGTGTTCATTTTTGAAAAAGAAAACAAAAAATAACGTACACTTATGTAAACCAGACAAACGTAGTCAAAAGGATGCATGTTTGAATTACTTTTTCCCTATTATAGGCTATAATTCCATCTTGCTGTACAATTAAATATCTTTTAGGCAATTTAAACGTATACATCCAGCAGATGCCAAAAACATTATATGGATGGGGCCTTAGACTTAAAGGGGTTGTCTTGCTACAAGGATTGCTTTTTATGTTAATCTTGCAAAAACAAGTCACATTGCAATATGTGTCCATTAACAGTATCCTACCTATTCTGAGATATCCCTGAGGTACAGTTATAACTCACACTTCACCCATAAAGCTCTCAGCAGCGGCTGCTACTCCTACATCTACTCGCCTAGTCCTGTACACGCCCCCGTGCTCTCCGCTTGCAGATGATTATCAGTACTAACATTCCTCAATCAGTTCCGAAATCCATGCCTGTAACTAAAGATTCTCACGCTTGCGGCACATTTCCCCCTTGAATTATTGCTACCGAGGGCGATCAGGACATATCACAACCCTGACGGGTTTTAAAGGCCCTGACAATACCTTTCTTTCCGGTGTGGACCAAAGACCCTAACTGCTATCACACACATTTTGTCACTCCCTGCATTGGGACTCACAGGCACTTAGATGATAGAATGTACAGTCTAGGGTGGCAGGTTCATCAGATTTTTCATGTTAACCACCCCTACATTTATGAAAGCATGAAGATAAAATTGTAAACATTGGCACTTCTTACCGTATGTTTCACCATGACCCTAGGTAGATTCTAAGCTCTCAGAGAAAGGGCCCTCAAACCTTGGTCTCATTTGTAAGTACTTTTAATGTAGTGATTGACTGTTGTTTACCCTGATTTGTAGGGCTCAATTGTTGGCTATAGAAAAATAAAGATTATTATTATTATTCTTTCTTTTATGGGCTGCATCAAGTCCTTAGGTCGCTAATTGGGTACACACCTGTTGCAACTCCCTCGATAGGCTGCCAGCACTGTTGCTTTTTAGCAAAACAGACCTGACATTCTACTGCAAGCCTGGTGTGATATGCCAGGTTGAATTCAAAATAAAACCAAGAAAACAGGACAGAGGTAAGTTGAATCAATGTAATGAGACAACCCCTTTAAAGGGTTGTCTAGGTTAAATCTTTTTTTATAAATTTGTTCCATTGCTGCTGTAAAACTAAAAAAGTGATACTTACCTTCCCACTCCTCTCCATTCCAGCGCTGCCTCTGCCCTCCCTTCATCTTCAGTTTTCTCCCTGGTTAGGGCATTAGGAACGTCACTGCCACAGCCGCTGACTGGCTGCAGTGGTCATGCGCTTTTTCCTGACATCACCATTCGGAGCTTTGACTTCTGGATGTTGATGATCGGAAATGACACAACTGTAGCAGCCAATCAGTGGCTGCAGTACTGATGTTCCTACAGCCAGGACCAGGGAGATGACAGAAGACGAGGCGAGGGCGGCGGCAGAAGCAGTGCAGGATTTTATTTTGTTTTACAGCAGAAGCTGCATCAGTACAAACTAAAGATAAGCTAAAAAACTTTGATCTGAAAAATCATAATGACTACATTCACTCATATTGAGGGCAGGGGCGTAGCTATAGGGGCTGCAGGGGTAGCAGTCACTACCGGGCCCTGCAGCCTGAAGGGGCCCCAAAAGCCCTTCTGCCACAGCATTGTAAATGTCACATGGTAGTGGAGGTGGCCCATTTCACTTTTTTTTGCCGTAAATTGTTGCTTGGTTTTGCAAACAGACTAACATCATTCAATGAAGCTCATTGGCATCCTGACTACCTGCCAGATTGTGTGGAAAAAGTGATGTCACTTATCATCGGTACAGTTTGCCATTATAAACACTCATGTGCGCGTCACACACAGTGTAAACACAAATTCAGATATAAACAACAGAATGCACAGGGAAATTGCACCATTTAAGCTTAAATTTGTGGGTATACCTAAGTGGTGTATTTTTTTCTACCGCAAAATAGGGCAAGTAATACACAGTGAAAATCTGAGACACACCCTCAGATTTCTCCCACAGATTCTGCTGTACTTTTGGACATGGATTAACCCCATTCAATGTAAATATACACTCACCGGCCACTTTATTAGGTACACCATGCTAGTAACGGGTTGGACCCCCTTTTGCCTTCAGAACTGCCTCAATTCTTCATGGCATAGATTCCACAAGGTGTTGCAACGATGCTCAATTGGTACAAGGGCCCAAAGAGTGCCAAGAAAATATTCCCCACACCATGACACCACCACCACCAGCTGAACCGTTGAACAAGGCAGGATGGATCCATGTTTCATGTTGTTGACACCAAATTCTGACCCTACCATCGAATGTCGCAGCAGAAAATCGAGACTCATCAGACCAGCAACGTTTTTCCAATCTTCTACTGTCCAATTTCGATGAGCTTGGGCAAATTGGAGCCTCAGTTTCTGTTCTTAGCTGAAAGGAGTGGCACCCGGTGTGGTCTTCTGCTGCTGTAGCCCATCTGCCTCAAAGTTCGCCGTACTGTGCGTTCAGAGATGCTCTTCTGCTACCTTGGTTGTAACGGGTGGCTATTGAGTCACTGTTGCCTTTCTATCAGCTCGAACCAGTCTGCCCATTCTCCTTTGACCTCTGGCATCAACAAGGCAACAAGGACTACCGCTCACTGATTTTTACTTTTAGCCATTGTAAACCCTAATGGTTGCGGGGAACAACCCCGGAACACAATTTCAGATATACTCAACAGCCCTTCTGGCACAACAAATTGCCACTTTCAAAGACTCCAAATCACCTTTCTTCCCATACTGATTGCTCTTTTGAAATGGGAAATGTCATACCATGTTAAATGCTAAACACTGAGTTGCCCCATGATTCTGTTGAATAACTGTTAAGACATGGATGTACCTAATAAATGATGATTATACACATGTAAATACATGAAAATTGTGCTGTGTGAACATAGCTTCTGTAAAAAATAATCTGCCTCTACTCATAGGCTCTCTACTGCAGGTGGAAATATCAATAAAAAAATCATTTAACCACAGTACAACATACCCAAAGCTGCCAAGTTATATAAAATGCAGAAATCTGGCTCTAACGCTTAAATTGGTATGCTACAGGACATACTATAAATGATTGAAAGGTGCAGAAACAAGCTGGACCCTTAGGTCATGTTCACACTGCTTAAAACTGGACGTTTTTCAGTCCGTAATTACGCGCCATAGTGCGCAAATTACGGACTGAAAAACGTCCCAGTCATTACGGTAATCCACAGTTCTCACAGAGAACTATGGATTACGTCTCCTCTCCCCGCTCGGCGAATCCGCCGCAGGGGGAGAGAAGTGACATGTGAATTACCAGCGGCGTATACGGGCCGCTGGTAATGCAAGTCTATGGGCCGGCGAGGTGCTGCCCCCCCCCTCCGCTCACGCCCCGCCCCCATGGCGTAATTGTGGGACGTAATTACGCCCTGCAAATACACCGTGTGAACCTAGCCTTAGGGAGCTTTCACACAGCGAAGTTTTGGTGCAGTTTTATCTGTGCTCCAATTAAACTGCCTTTATTACCAGGAAGCTTCTTTCAGTTGTCTAAATTGTTCGGAAAGGTGTTTCAAGTAAGTAATCAATGACTGTGTTTGACGTCTTGTGGATTACAAACACATTAATTGGTTACTCACTTTCCAAACAGTTTAGATAAGTGAAAAATCTTGCTGATAATAAAGGCACATAACTAGTGTGCAGTTAAAACTGCACCAAAACTGCACTGTGTGAAAGCCCCCTTACCTATAAGGATGATGGGCTCCTGTTATCTCCTTCTACAAATTCACATCAGCTGCTCTCCACAGAGAAGTCAATGCAGCAGTGACAGTTGAGTGGGTCAAAATGGTTTCCAATTGTTGAATATATATTTTTCTATTTGTAAGTATATATGTGTGCCTACTGGATCAAAATGTCCGGGAATCTGAAAGAGTCTGGATCTACAGTGTTCCACAGCTGCATACTCCTACTATGCTGTTTTTCAGCAGAACAGTAACAATATTTGAACAGAACAAAATATGATAGAAACATTTTTTTTTCACCTGCAGCTATGGTGTCACCATGCACACTGTGAACTTGGTCTAAGGTTATATTCACACAACTTATTTTTTTCCAGTGAAATAAACATGTATTTGGCGGAAGAAACAAGAATCTGTAAAAATGGGGTTTTTTCATGCAATTTTACACACGCTTCCTCCATGTGATGTCTTTTGGTCAATTTTTTTGCTGCTTATTTTCATGCATTTTTCTAGTACAGGGCACTTTATTGTACTCATATGCACTCATAATGGTCCTACACTCCCATTTTTGGACAGAAAGTAAAGCATCAAGTAGTGCATGAAAAACGTAGCTATGTGCCTGATGCTTGCTTATTCCCGTTTATTTCAGTGGAACCCTAATGTCACATTTTTTGCACCCATTTTGATGCATAATCTTAAAAAAAAAAAAAAAATTGCATATGAAATCAGCCTTCACATATACTAGCCGCAGTAGTGAGAATATGTTCATACGACAGATTTTAACGAGGAATTCAATATGGATTTTGCCTTGAATTCCTTGTTAAAATCCTGATGCATTCTGATGGCCATTCATTTGATTGGCCAGACCGCGTTATCGTTCACACAGCGAACTACGCGGATTTCAAATCTGTGGTGCAGAAGAAGAAGAATGAACATGTTGATTCTTTTCAGCAAATCTTTCTCAGCTCCCGCTCAAGCAAGAGGGACATGGCTAAACCCCATTAATAAGGGGCTAACCCGCGTCCAAACTAGAGGTGAAAAACTCAGTTAAGCAACAATCCTCGGCAGAAACCAAGGTTTAGTTTTAGATTTCTGCTAAGGAAACCACGATGATAGGAGAACCTGACCTAAGGTTAAAATGCATGCAAGTAGATATGGTAGTCATATCGCTTACATAAGCAAATCATTTTAATACACATAACCCAATGAGCTAGTGCCGTAAATATCCACAGAAGGCAAAACGCAAAAAAGCTTGCATGACTAACTGAATGGACAGATTTTTGTTTTCTGCAGGTCTGTACATTTCTTTATAAAACAGGAAAAGAGCAAAGAAAAGCATAAATGACCTATGCTTATGATAAGCCATCAATGTGTGATTGGAGAAGATTCCAGCCCTGAGAACTCCATCAATCAACAGAAAGGAGACCCTACAGCATAGCCCCTTTTACTGTAGAACCAAGCAACATTCATCTGTGCCGCCTGGTACAACAGTGAAGTCCATTCAAGTGAACAGAGCTAAGCTGCAGTCCCAGACTCATTAGCATGGCTGTACATATCACTGTCCATGTATTGCATTATAAGGCCACCGCTGCTTCGTGATGCTCATCAGATAGGATGAGAGGCAGAAAATAAGAGGTAAGAGTGCAAGAGTCACAAGTACCACAGCTACAGGGTGGGCCCCAAGCATCAAGCTCCAACACAGTCCTGGCATGTCTGTTTTAGTAAATACCAGTGTCCCCTGTGAAATAACAATTGTGGAGCATCTTCTCCTTACATGTATTACTGAATCTGATAGATGGGTATTACCATAGCAGTTTTCAAAGGGGTGTGTCCCAGAAAACAATGGGGAAGACTTATCAATACTGTCTAACACTTAGGGTATGGTCACATGTCTTATTGCAGGGCGTATAGTACGTGCTGCAATACGCTGTGTATTTTGGAACCACGCGAAATTCCAAAGCAAGAGAGGCCGCACCTGGCAGGCCCCATTGACATGCATTGTCAGCGGTGCGTATGCGCCGCTAACAACTGAAATGTCAATTCTCTCCCCGCGAGTACAATCCAATCGTATTGTACGTGCGGGGAGACGACGCGTAATCCATAGCTCTCTATGATAGCTGAGAAATGGGAGTATCCTACAAGAGGAGCTACTTTATATACTTAAAGAGAACCTGTCAGTTTTTGCCCCCCTGGCTGAGGACAGAACAAGGTAGTGTCAGACATGCTGTTTCCAGTGCTGTGTCCCTTATTCTGTAAGATGCTGTAGTTTTCGTGTATTTAATGCTCAAATCTGCAGTTTTCAGCCAGAAGAGTCATTTGAAGAGTCCTTCAGAGAGTCAGTTTTTTTCAAACCCCGCCCACCTGAGGCTAGCCCCGCCCACCTCAACTGATAAACCTATTACTTTGAATAGGTAGAAACATGTGAATAATTCAGTGGGCGGAGCTAGCCTTTGGTGGTTGGAGCTAACACCTGCTCATGAATAAGATTTGAGCATTAAAACTGCTGCATCTTACAGAATAAGGGACACAGTGCTGGGAACAGCAGGTCTGACACTAGCTTGTGCTGCCCTCAGCAAGGGGGCATAAACTATGTGACAGGTTCTCTTTAAGTACTATGGGTATGAATGGACGACATAGTGTTCCAGCAGGACAACAACCCGAAGCATACGCAAAGATTGATGAAAAAATGGTTCAATGACATTGAAGTAGAGTTGCTGGATAAGCCTCCCACAGTCCTCAGACCTCAACCCAATCAAACACTTGTGGGTAGAGTTGAAGCTGTATTCATACTCAAGTGAGTCGACAAGTGAGAACTAACATTGGGAATGTGTAGAAGAGACCTGGGATCAGATTTCGGTTGAAAGATGCTTGAATCTGATTGAGAGCCCAGAAGGGTTCAGAGAGTGTTGAAAGCCAAAAGGTGGAATTACAAAATTCTAACAAAGTAATAAAAACTTAAAATTTAGATTTTAGGAGCAAAATAGTAACAATGCAGTTACATGACAAGAATCTGCATATGCTTAATAGTTGCAGTTAAAATTTATATATGAGATAGTCAAGATGATTGTCTAGAACAGGGACCCTCAAACTGTGGCCCTCCAGCTGTTGGGAAACTACAACTCCCATCATATATTTTTATAATCTAGAACAGTGGGAATGATGAGAGTTGTAGTTTCCCAATAGCTGGAGGGCCGCAGTTTCAGGATGCCTGGTCTAGAAATTGATGGTAGTCTCACATTCAAAGCTGTAGTGGATGGTGAGATATGAAGCCTGAAAGTCAAAAGTTCAACACATTGTTACCCTTTTGCTCATCAGTGTAGATATATATTTTTTTTATAGTTGGAGTCTGTTAACATGCAACAGATTTGTTGCAATAGTTTCTGTAATGGTTCCACACAATGGAATTAGATTTGCAGTTATCCATACACATGCTGCTGAAAAATCCCCATTTATGTGTATGAAATTAATTTTCATTAACAGAAATGTCTGCAACAAACCTACCACATCTAAATTTACCCTTGGGCTATGTTCACACAACACATTTTTCCCACGGAAAAAATCACTGTGTAATATGCAGTAGAAATCTAAGAGACAGATTTCTGCTATGTCTTTACCTTTTTTCTTAATGCGGATTTTACCATGTTTTAAGATTTAGATTAGCACCGTTCAATGGTGATAATCCAGGTCCTGACTCCAGATGTGTTTTCTGCCACTGAATATGCATAAAAACATGTAAATAAATGACAAGCACGGATTTAATTTTTTTTTTTACACAACTTGGATTTGAAGTCTGCATCAGCAGAAATAGGCATGTATTCTATTTGGAAACAATGTACTATGCAAAAGGTTTTCACACGTATTATGACACGCAATATGTGTCAGTATACAGTATGCATGACAATTACTTTTATTTTAAACCTTCTTTTCACACTGTGTGAACATAGCCTTTGGGTGGTTTCATACATTGGACCCAATTTATGGAAAAGGGCTAATTGTAAAACTGTGTTGCCCATAGCAACCAATCAGAGCTCTGCTTTTATTTTTCCAGAGCCATATCATAAATGAAAGCAGAGCTCTGATTGGTTGCTATGGAAAACACAGAACACAGTCTTGCTATTAGAGTATGTTCACCAGGGCTGTGGAGTCGGAGCCAATTTTGCAGGAGTTGGAGTCATCATAAAATGGACCGACTCCAACTCCCAAAATCTATAATAAGTTGGTCAAGTTAGTTCAATGCAGTGCAAAGAGCAAGAGGAATTGGGTCTGGCCAGTGCTACTGCTCCCATATCTTCAGCCTCATCACATGAGGAGTGTAATTGATGACATGGAGCAGGCAAAGCGCTGCCTTAGACCATGTTTACACAGCTTAAAATGGGCCGTATTTCGGTCCGTAATTACGCGCCGAAGTGCGCGAATTACGGGCTGAAAACGGCCCATTCATTACGGTAATCCACAGTTCTCATAGAGAACTATGGATTACGTCTCCTCTCCTTGCTCGGCGAATCCGCCGGGCGGGGAGATAAGTGACATGTGAATTACCTGCGGCGTATACGCGCCGCTGGTAATGCAAGTCAATGGGCCGGCGAGGTGCCGGCCCCCCGCTCACTCCCCCGCTCCCGCCCCGCCCCCACGGCGTAATTGCGGGGCGTAATTTACGTCCCGCAGTTAAGCCGTGTGAACATAGCCTTAGGGGAAAAGATTCTGCTCCCAAAATGTTTCATCTGCTTTCAAAGAAGTAGAAGAGTTTAACCATTCATCAAAACGGACTGTGGCTGAGGCAATTCCTTTATACCCTGACATTGTTAGAGATGTTACCCTTGTGGTCACCGATTTTCTCCCAACCCAAGTTAGTGTAGAGATGCCGTTCTCTAGCCTGGAAACAATGAGATGTGAGGTCATGTATGCAGGATCTGATGGAGGCGATACTATTTCTCAAAACAAATTCACAGACTTCACAAATGTTAGTGCAGTGTTTTGCATATTTACAATTTTGTGTTCTAAAGTCATATCCAATAAATATATTTTACACTGACAAGCAAAAGGGTAACAATGTTTTGAACTTGTGACTTTCAGGCTCCATATCTCACAATCCACTACAGCTTTGTACATGAAGTTACTGTAATTTTATATACAGTCTTCTTACCTATCTTATACATAAATTTGATTTGCAAGTATTTAGTATCTGCTTACTTCTACAGATTCTTTCCTGTAACTGCATTGTTACCGTTTTGCTCCTAAAAATCAAAAGGAATGAGCAGTTGGACTCGGGGCTTTGGCTTGCCGACTCTACAGCCCTGATGTTCACACGGCGGGTGTTATGAAGCATGCGCTGAATTAAGCTCTGCAAATTCGCAGTGTGAACATACCCTTAAACAGGCTCACCGTGTTGCTTAAAGGGGTTTTATCGTTACAAAGATCATGTCTCAGATTATGGGGACAGTAAAAATAAGCACTTTTGTAATTGGGTTGCATTACCTCTGTCACTTGGTTTAGCAGATATGAGCATCTCTGTAAATCTGTCTTCTATCTCTGCTGTTGCTGGTCAGAACGCCCCCCTGGTCGATTCTCGCACCCTAGACACGCCCCCTGCACTGTGATTGGCTGGCTGACATTTCATTCAGCCTGTTGGGATACGCCCCTAGACAGGAAATGCCCCGGCCATGCCCCCCTGCGCTGTGATTGGCTGTCTGCACACTCTGTGTTTACTCCCCTCTGAGCTGTTAAAATTGATAGTGAAACCAAAGTCTGCTGGCTCTATGTACATCTGCCAGCCTTAGGGTCAATGTTCTGGGCAATTACTGGCTGTTTAAGGGGCTTTTGCCAAGAGGTTGTTTCACCTCCTCACAGATCCAGTCCTTAAGCTGCTACTTGGAAAAGAAGGCATTCTGTTCCTCAGGGCTAATGCAAGCCCCGCCTCCTTATGACGTCATCACCTGTAGTGTATAACATAAGGATTCAACACTGTTTGCATAAGCCTCTTGTATAGTACAGTGCATAGGTGATTAGCCCTGCAAGACAGAGGTTGGGAGTTCAAGCCCCATCAGTAGTTTTTTTTTTTTTCTTTAAAATTTGTACACATATGTAAGTGATATGAAAATATATGTGTAGACATCTATAATTTTATTCATATACACACACAAAGCTCCCTATATAGTGTCCTATCCTTGCAGTCACACACCAAGCACTTCCAACATATGGATACAATGCATATACTCTGGGGATTGAGACATGACATAGGGGAGCTATGTGTGTAATATATATCATATAGAGATTAACATATAAATTTAGGTCTCTCTACATATGTTTAAAATTTAGGGGAAAAAAAATATACCCTTGTGAGGACTAGAACTCCAAACCCCTTTTTTGTAAAAACAACACTATAAATTGCGCACTGCTCTACCTCTGCACGCACATGCCCAAGTTAGTTACAAGCTGAGCAGGCCTTCTCTCAAAGCTGATTTGCTTCTCTCCCCACTGTTTTCACGAACATGGCACTTTCAGGAAGCCGAGATCTTTACTTGTAGCTGACCTTTGTCCGTGTAGTTGAGTAAAGGTCTCTGCCTGTTGTCATACAATTTGATGAACACCACTAGAACATTAACAGTTTACACCAACTGAAAGCCAGCAGCTAAGACATATAACATTGCTTGCTGGAGTTCAGAGCCTCAAGCTGCCAGATAATAAGCAGGCAGGAGGCTACAGAGCTGATTATAATCCAGACAACCTTCTGCATCCCCTGCTTTATAGAAAATGATGATGTCAACAGTTCTTCATGTAAGACAGAACACAGCCTCCTGGGAGAGAGACAACGCCTGCTGACAGGAGAGAACGCCCCTGGATTTCAAACTCAATCTGAGAAAATTAGCTGAACAGCACAAGCAGCTCAAACGATAAACACCCCTTTAAATAAAATGTTGCAGCCAGGTTTTTCTAAAAGATAAGCAATGTTTGTAATGTGTTCTTGCACTATGGGCAACATGTATGAACGTTGGCGCTGACAGGCCAGTTCTAAATAGCTTTAAGGTAGTGTAGAATGCGACAGAATGTATGAACCTGTTCTCCTGCAGTACATACATACAGATGCAGTCTAGTGCCAATACAAGTCTGGCTCAGGCGGATCACCTTTAACCTGGTATGGTTGTTCTAACTTTTCTGTGCCCAGATTTGGCGCCAAAGATTCATAAAATGTGTCCAACCCTACGAATGTGGTGCGACGCACCCAGAACACCCCTAATCTTTGGCGCATTACAAAGGTATTTATCGTGCTAAAGTGGAGTGCTCCTGTTCGTACATTCTTTTTGGCTCCATGTACAGCAGAAAACTGACTCAGCCCCGTTCATACATGTTGTCCTATGAGTGCTTTTTTTAGCCTTTTTTGTTTCTAAAAACACCACAACATTTTCTAGGTAAAGGGTTTTTTATTCCTACTTAAAGGGGTTGTCCATCGGAAGACAATTCATTTTAAATGGGTCCGGCTGCGGTAAAAAGTTATTTTTACCTCTCTGTCCCCACTGCTGCCAATCCAGAGCTCCCCGGGATCCTCTTCACTTCCAGGTTCTCATTTGGACACAGAAGAGAGGCTTACGCCCCATTCAATTACAGTGAAGCGTGAGCTTTTCCTGTGGTTCGGAACGAGAACCCGGAAGTGATGAGGAGCAGATCTAAGAAAGCTATGAGTGGCAGGGAACAAGTAGACTAGTATAACTTTTTTTTTCCACCACCCTGGCTCCATTTTATTGTTATCGTTCCTCTTTACATTATCAAATGTACCAACTGAAAAAAAGGAACAATTTTACATTATATCATTTTACAGGCCACACCTGTTTCTTACAGGCCCCTCATCATGTAAATGAGTCATATTTGCCATTGAAAAATGCTTTAAAAAATTATGGTTTTTAATGTCCCAATATTCTTTGAGCCATAACTTATGTTTATGTCAATGGAGCTGTGAGAGGGATTTTTATTTGTGGGATAAATTAACATTTTCTTTGGTATCTCTATGGGGTACATAAGAGTTTATCACTTTTTAATTCAGTTTTTTTTTTTTGTGAAGCTATATAGACAAATAAATGCTAATCTGGCAAACTGTGTCGGAACCCACTCCCAAAGCCGCCGTGTGAACATGCCCCAAGACTTTCTTTGTTGCCCATAGAAACCAATCAGATATCCCCTTTCATTTAATATAGTACTCTGGAAATATGAAAGGAGAGCTCTGATTGGTTGCTATGGGCAACAAAAAGTCTTAGACATAGACAGTTTTCACACATGTCCCCCTTTGTGATCTTTTGGTCACTTAAGAAAATTATATAGGAAAGGAAAAAGCTTTTTATCCTCAGAATGGGAAAGAGCTTTACTTAAAGTGAGAGGGGATCTCTGGGGCTGAAACTTGCTGACTGGGTCGCACTCAAAGTGGTACAACTCATTTAAAAGCCCAAATAAAGAGATCTCATCACAGCCGCCACCTTCCACCCCGGTTTTCGGGCTTTTCTCCGCACTAAAGATGCTGTAAGCACTAGTTGTGCAATGCCTGAAAATAAATTCTTTGACACACTGTATAAGATCAATTTGTCAACTGATTGGCATGCACACAATTAATTTGCATCAAACAAACCATTAAAACACAGAATCCTACATGTTTCCTTCACCTTCTTATTTCATCAGGGATTACGTGTTCACTTTTAGAATACATAGCAATACACTGATGTATTATGTATTTGAGAGGCATCCTATTAGACCCTATCTTAAATGGGTAGTGTCACTACAAAGATTAGCTTTCAACATATAGGGAACAGTAAATGAAGACTTTTTCCAAATGTATTGCTTTAATTTTTTTGTGGCTTTGTTGAGGAGATTAAGTAAATGTTCAAAGTGCACACAGGTTTCTCTGGTTACCGACCTGCTCACCCCTGCTCTATGTCTAATCTGATAGCAGGGAGTGATGTCATCACCTCAGGTCGGCAAGGCACACAGGACGTGGGCAGCTTGAGTGTTATACAAACAAGTGTAATTAGTGCAGAGAACCTCAGAGCTTAGATAAAACAAAACTATAGATAAGATCTGTGTTCAGAGCAATTGTGAATAATATGGAGCCGATATGCTAACCACTGCTAGAAAATCACCAGCAGCCTAACCAAGTGAGACAGGATGCATGAGTGCAAGTTGTTTTTTGCTAGTGAAACTGGATGGTAAGAAAACCCCTTTGTCGCACCATACAAAGCAGATGTGGAGGCCATTATTTGAGCTCTGGCTGTCATGGCAACCATCAGCACCTCATGATTGTGTTGCAGGGTGCCAATGGAGGGAGCCCTCTGTCAATCACCTAGATGTCCTAACCACTACTGACTACAGCATCTATGGGGTTAAACGGTCGAGATTGGAGCAAGCTCCAATCTCGACCGTTGTGGGCTCCCGCTGCAGATCATGCAGGCACAGCTCTTATGTGACCAAGCAATGCAGCAGAGTGGTTATCATAATCCCTGTACCTATACCACTGGGCACGGTATCTTGGGGAGGTGGCAGCACTGTTCAAGGATGTGCGGAAGGATGAGATCAAAAATATCTGTGTAGAAAATTCTGTAGATTATATGCATAGCTGGAGTATGTCTTCATGATCACCTGGACCTGATGGAGATCTTGAGGCCCCATTCACAGAGGGCCTCTAGACAGCCAACTCCTCAGAATCCAAGAGGAGCAGTATCTAGGCAGGTATACAGTTCATCCACAAACTTTCCAATCTATATTTCAGGTTTTGCTTTAGGAAGAACAGTGTTAAAAGTAACCTTAAAAGGGGTTGTCTCGCCATTCTGTTTCAGACAGCTTCATACTCACACTTCCTGGTTCAGCTGTGGGTGGTTCTACAGCAGTGATTGGCATATCAGCTCTGCTATTCTTAGCTATTACTGTTAGGCGGGGTTCACACGGCTTATTCAAGCCATAATTGCGGGACGGATTTCGCCCGCAATTATGGCTTGAGTACAAGGCAGGGCGGAGGCAGCAGCTCGCCGGCCCCATAGACATGCATTATCCACGGCGCATGTCACTTTCTCCCCGCCCGGCGTATTCGCGGAGCGGGGAGGAGAGACTGAATCCATAGTTCTCTATGAGAACTGTGGATTACCGTGATGGCTGGACGGATTCCAGCCGTATTGCAGCGCAGTACGGTGCGCAATACGGCTGGTATCCGTGCCCAAAATAAGCCGTGTGAACGGCCCCTTATAGTTACATGCAGTGTCGGACTGGGGGGTCTGGGGCCCACAGGGGAGTTGATCTGGGGGGGGGCCCACAGGGGAGTTGATCTGGGGGGGGGCCCACCCTTGATCTTGGGGGGCCCACCCTACTGTACGTAAAAAATATACCGGCCTCTCGGACATAAGATGCGCCCATTTTACCACATAATACAGTGTGAAAAACAGAATTGTATGGTGTAGTACAATAGCAAGTGAGTTCGCATATCTGTCTATCCCTCACCAATCTGACTTAGCATATCCCCTCAGACACAGGGCCTAAGTAGCTCCATCATATCCCCCTCCACCACATACAATATCCCCTCCACCCACTACAATATCCCCCCCTACACCCACATACAAAATATCCCCCATCCACCCACATACAATATCCCCTCCACCACATACAATATCCCCTCCACCCACATACAATATCCCCTCCACCACATACAATTATCCCCTCCACCCACATACACTATCCCCCTCCACCCACATACACTATCCCCCCCCACCCACATACAATATCCCCCTCCACCCACATACACTATCCCCCGCCACCCACATACACTATCCCCCTCCACCCACATACACTATCCCCCTCCACCCACATACACTATCACCACCACCCACATACACTATCCCCCTCCACCCACATACCATATCCCCCTCCACCCAATTACATTATCCCCCTCCACCCACATACACTATCCCCCTCCACCCACATACAATATCCCCCTCCACCCACATACAATATCCCCCTCCACCCACATACAATATCCCCCTCCACCCACATACAATATCCCCTCCACCACATACAATATCCCCCTCCACCCACATACAATATCCCCCTCCACCCACATACAATATCCCCCTCCACCCACATACAATATCCCCCTCCACCCACATACAATATCCCACTCCACATTTCCCTTTACGGATTTTGGCACTAATCCTTTACTGAACATATTTTAGCGCTAATAAAGTTCTCGTGTCAGACACTAAAAACACGTTTTTTTAACGAATGTTGGCGCCAGAATCCATTTTTTTTTTTTTACGGGTGTAGGCACTAAAATTCTTTACTGAACATATTTTGGCGCTAATAAAGTTATCTCGCTTCTGACGCCAAAAATACGTTTTTTACGGATTTCGCCGCAAGAATCCGGTTTTTGATGGATTTTGGGGCTAAAATCCTTATCTTTTCAGATTTTGGCGCTAATAGTTTATTCGCTTCTGATGCACAAAAAATGTTTTTAACGGATTTTGGCGCCAGAATGTTTTTATTACAGATTTTGGTGCCAAAATCCGTATCTTTAAAGATTTTGGCGCTAATAAAGTGATATAGCTTTTGACGCAAAAAAATGTTTTTTACGGATTTCGCCGCCAGAATGAGTTTTTTTTCCGGATTTGGGCGCTAAAAACCATATCTTTAAAAGTTTTGGCGCTAATAAAGTGATCTTGCTTCTGACACTAAAATAGGTTTTTTTAACGGAATTTGGCGCTATAATGCGTTTTTTGGGATTTTGGCACTAAAATACTTTTCTTTACAGATTTTGACGCTAATCCAGTTATCTTGCTATATGGAAAGATAATGTGGGTTTTTGTGGATTTTAGTGCAAGAATCTGGTGCAAAATCTAATAAAGTAGTAGCACGCAGCAGCAGCACACAAAGGACAATGTGCTCACAATAGCTACAGTGATCTAAAGGAAGTGACTACTTAACATGTTAACTCTACCTGTGGGGTGTAGTTTACATCCAATGGCTTAATTTGTGCATACATTAAAAAGCAGAGCAAAGATGCTTCAAAAAACGCTCCAAAAAATGGCCGTTTTTTCAGCTGCTTTTGACAGGCAGTGGACAGAAAACGCAGTTTCATTAACGTTTTTAGTAATTCATTTTTAGGTGGTTTTCTGTCCACTGCAGTGTAGACATAGCCTTAAAGGAGTTGTCTCACTACAGGCTTTCAGCCTACATCAGTGTGTCTGGCAGCATAGGATTTTTGAATTCAGGGGTGTGCTTCTTGTCTGCCTCTTCTCCTCCCCCTCCCCCCCCCTCCGCCACTCAGCACCCAGACAGCTCTCCTACAGTAACTTCTATACAGCAGGGGAAGAGGGGGTGGAGGGCGAGGGGGTTTGCTGCCAGAGTTAACCAGTTAACCCTGTGTGTTCCTGCCTAGGTCTGCTGCTCACTGCTGGATCAGCTGCACTGTGCTGTGGCTGAGCTCTTGCTGCTCCTCTCCACAGAGTCAGGAGACAGGAGAGGGCTGATCTATGAGTGTGGAGAGGTCTGTGAAGCTGTGTATGCTAATAGCAGAGCAGGGGGGATGCAAGTGTTCCTATACCCCCTGCTTAGCATACAAATTTCCACGGACATCTCAAGCAACAACAAACGCAAACACTGTCCTCCCATCAGAACAGACACAGGGCAGCTGTGAAGTGTTTTACTATAATCACGATGTGTAACTAATACAGCAGAGCAGGAAGGGATATAAACCGTTCACATGCCCCCCAGATCTGTTCTATTAGTATATTTAAAGCTCCACAGACACATGATTATAGTAACACACTTCACTGCTGTCACATCGTACTAACCACAGATCAGCCTCACCTCTGCTCTCCTCAATATGTGAAGAGAGCAGGAGGGAGAAGGCCCACACAGGGTTAATCCAGGCAGCACAGCTACACATGGGGAGTAGAGCCCTCCCCCTCCCCTACAGAAGCATCACATACTATGCGGGAGGGGCTCTGTGCTCTGACCTGTATTGAGAAGCTGATGAGTCACCAGCACTGGCAGCCAGTGAGATAAAAATCAACAGGTCAGTGGCTATAGTGATTTGAGGAGCTGATGCACTCCTACTACCAGGGATAACTCAAAATCAGTAGGACATTTGTAATGAACATATATTGCAAAGCTGCTTGTTTTTTAAAGATCTTTTAATTAAAAACCAATCATTGTAACGAGACAACCCCTTTAAGGAGAGGATTTTAAATGCAGGCAAAGCTGAGTTATGCAGTCAAAGTAAGGTGCCGTTCACACGGCACAGGACAAATACCGGCCGGTTTTGCGGCCGTCCCCACGGCCGCGGGGGGGACGGCTTTTCTCCGCGATGAGCGGAGAACAGCCCTCCCTCCTCCCATTGAGATGCACATCTTCCGTCGGGAAACCGGACGGAAGATTGTGCATGTTCAATGTTTTGTCGCCGGTCTGCCGGCGACAAAACCGCTGGGCGGAAAACCCGTGCAGTGGGGACTGCTGCACGGGTTTTCCATAGAGCACACTTGTGCTAATTTTCGGCCGGTTTTTCAGGCGGTCTGAAAAACCACAAACCGGCTGAAAAACTGGCCGAAAACCCATGCCGTGTGGACATGCCCTAATGGTCTATAAGCCACTGCTTTCAACAGATGGTAAACATTAACATACAGGGGTATTATATACTTTTTTTCCACAAAGATCCCAAATACCAACTGTGTAGTATAATTGGATGTGGTATAAATAAAGTATAAATGGGGGATAAAATTAATGCTACTGAATATACAATATCGCTTAATCCACCGTACGAGAGGTAACACACTAAAACTATCAGAAAAAAATATTCCACAGACTTAAACAGGCCTTTTCTAGTCAACTTTCATAATCATCCCAAGCATTTAAACCAGTATAAAACCAATAATGCACTGCACACATTTTCAGTCATCTAAATGGTAACGTGGTGGTTTATGATAACCTTTGCAAAAAAAAAATGTCATACATTATTTAACTTGCTTGTCATGAAATGTGTTCTGCAAGCAAGGAGATAGAGGACAGAGCACAAAGTGTTGCGCTATGCCTGATGACACCAGGGAGAGCTCCGCCACTATTGTAATGCGCTGAGGAAGAGACACAGTATGGTGTGGGGAGGGAAAGCCCCGAGCTGCTGGGGATCAGCCAAAAACAACAAAAAAATCTGCCACAGAAACTGATCGACTGTGACAGGCAGCGAACAGGGATCTCATTCATTAAAAAGCTGCTCATTGAGCAAAATTATTGGTTATAGCAAAGAGCTTGATATCTGGGTTGTGGTATGTGCAAGATGTAAAGTAACAGCAGTTGTGCACAAAATGTTGCTAATGTTATTAGCAGAATACAAAGGGGTGATGAGGACCCAGCTTTAAACCATACCAATATAAGGGTCCGTCTACACTGCAAGCATTTCCAGACGGTTTTTGACGTGGGTTCAAAGTTTAAAATCCATCAAAAACTGACTGCAAACCATTTCCATAGAACGCAATTGAAGATCTGAGTTGTAGTCTATACGACTTGGATTTTCTTGAGGTGGGATTTCAAAAGCGCAGGTTTTACAAAAAAAACTTGCAAAATGTTCATTCTTCCACTGTATTTTAAGTAAAAATTTCCTCCCAAAAATTCTTATGTTGGATTCGCATCCAAAACCCTATCAAGATTAACGGGACTCGTTATCTGACTCCAAATCCGGCGGGAAAATCCACATAGAAACCAGGTCAAAATACTCAGTCAACACGGTCTTAGGTTTCAGAATCCGATAAGTATTTTGACGTGATGTATCCTAAGAACCAAAAAAGCACAGCACAAAAACTCAGTTATGACATTTTTGACGATGGGTTTTTTACTGCTTTTCTTCTTAATACTGCATGTAAACAGCAAAAATACTGATTATTTTACTTGTGATCTACAAAGCTACTTTATTATTACTTTATTATATTACTTTACTGCCCCAATGAATTCAATAGAAATAAGTGTCACAATAAAGATATGGTATGATAAAACATGCAACAACAAAAATGAATATTTTACAGTGCTGCTATCTGCTACAATTAGAGGCAGACATTTGGAGGCTATAGTCACATGGCGGTGTAAGGCTATGTTCACATGGGGTAATTTCAGAGCGCATTTCGTGTCGTATTTGCCCTCTAATACGAGCTAGATGCGTGCCGAAATTACGGTAATCCATAGTCGTCATAGAGAACTATGGATTACGCCTCCTCTCCCCGGGCGTACAATATGGTACGCCTGGGGAGATAAGTGACACTTATTCGGGGCGCCGCGAATAATGACCGTCTATGGGGCCGGCGGGCTGCCGCCCCCTCCCCTGCGTCGCGGGAGTACATGCCGATCAGCGCGACTCCCAAACACCCAGTGTAATTGCGGGCCGCCCTGTACGCCCCCCAATTACGCCGTGTGAACATAGTGTAATATGCAGCACAAATCTTAAAAATACAACAGCAGATTTCTGCCATGCATTTGACTTCTTTCTTCACGCTAATTGCACCACATTTTAAAACACTCTTTAGCCCAATCCAATGGGGCTAATCTACCTAGCTACTAAACACACTTTCCTGTGCTGAATATACATAGAAAATTTGTATATTATGGACTTGCACTGTTTTTTTTGTTTTTTTTATATACAACATATCAACGCAGCATGTAAGAAATGCACCATGGTCCCCATTGAGGCTTATTCCCATGAATATCAATGGGACAGTCAAAGTATGTTTTTTTTAATGTGTATTTCGGTGCATAAAATGTGCATTTTTTGTATAAAAAAAAGAGGTTTGTAAAAAATGCCATGTGGACGTAGCCTAAGGCTGGAAGTCCGCCCGTAGTTTTTTTGAGCCATAGTCCAGATATAAGTATAATGGAAAGACTGATATATCTGTCTTTTATATCTTCTCTGGGGGTTGGTTAAAACAATTGCATAAAAAGACTGTGCTTGGTACTAGCCTTATTTATGCAGGCTTTACCAGAGTTCATGTATCTAATTCATTCATGAATGTCAATAACTCATAGTAAGGAGATGCACTGTAAATAATACATAATACAGTTATTAAAAGCAAATAGAATAGAAATATTGATTTATACTAATATTCAAAAGCCGACACCCAGGCTTTATTAAAAATAGGAAAGATGCAACATGGTTGCTTTACTCTGAGGGCCTTGTTCACACAGCTTAATTGCGGGACGTATTTCGCCCCGCAATTAAGCCGTGTGTACGGGGGGTCGGGGTGGGGGGGACGGCAGCCCGACAGCCCCATAGACATTCATTATTCACGGCGCGTATACGTCATGAATAATTGACATGTCACTTCTCTCCCCGCTCGGCGTATTCTCCGAGCAGGGAGAGGAGACGTAATCCATAGTTCTCTATGAGAACTGTGGATTACCGTAATGACCGGGACGCATTTCAGACCATAATTCGCGCAGTACGGCACAAATTACGGACTGAAATACGTCCCAAAATAAGCCGTGTGAACATAGCCTTACAGAGTTTCAAAGAATCCATTAGTAAAACCCCATTCACATAGCGTTTTGGCAGTCTGTCTGTGGTATCTGTCAGGATACTGTAAAACTTTATCCCAACTGATGTCATGGTAAAACTGCAATGGGGACATATACATCTTTAGGGCAAACATTATAATAGTTGGACAACATTTGCCCTATTTAATGGTTTATGAATCGAACACAAGAGTGTGATAGACTAATGTGCTCCCAGACGCTATGTGAATGAAGCATAAGGAATCAGCCAACTCATGAGAAGACACCCACATACATCAAAGAATGTAGATTTTGCCAAACTGGGTACATGCATTTTAAAGTATGGTAAGTCTATCTTTAGAATTTAACTTTTTAATTGCACAACTAACCGCTAAATGACTAAGAAGCCACAACCTGCACAGCTCACCACATTGATTAGCTTTAAACACGTAGGCTCAGGCAACTCAAAACTATTTCCAAACAAATTGCTGTTCGGATTTTGCTTAATTTCAGGGTTAGAGCAGTTCTGATCTCCCGCTTGTTTACAGTTGGTTTCCTAGGTTACCGACCACTTCTCTCTACTTTAGCAGAAGTGTTCGGGAGGGTGACATCAGTCCTTGCTGTGTCTTATCAGCAAGACAGGAGCTGGTTTGCTTTTCTTTGTAGCCTTCTGCCCAGATTTCATACCCCCACCAACATCAATGTTTATCTAAGAGGCTCAGCTAGCAATAACAGAGCTAAAATGTCAGTCACTGCTGTAGAACCGCTCACATCCTGAACAGGAAAAGAGAGCCTGAAACTGGTTGTGTAGATTAAGCGCTGTAAAACACCCATATGGGAAAACCTATTTAAGCCTACATATGACAAAGCGACAAAGCATTGGCCATTTTCCACAAAAGGCTTTTGTCTCACTGCACCTTGCAGTGTCCATTATTGGTGGGAGGAGGGAGAGATCCAGTTACACATAGCTCCAATATATACCTATGACAGATGCTACATATGTTACACATAGATATCCTTTTGAAAAATGTATACGGCACATTATACAAATTTTGTGCATCTTAGAATGGTGCAGCTCTCTCTACTACTCAATGCAGCAAACTCTGATGTGTAGAAGCCAGACTGAGGCCAAAATGATGCACATTTGGCCTCTGTCAAGCAATGGGGTCAATGGATACATTTATCATGTGTGCTAGGAGTATATGGTAAATGGGTATTGCAAATCCGAAAAAAATGAGGCAAAACCCTCTTTACTTACAACTTCATTTATCCCCATGCACAAAGTAGAGCAATGTATACATAGGAACAAAAATTCCCTACACTGTGTAACAGGGCTGGTTCACATTTTTATCGGAGTGTGTATATGAGTAGGGGAGAATGCCTCTTTAACAGAGCAGGTGATGAATTATTCCATGAAGCAGGACTGTATATCTACATGGAAATGAAGGCACAGTATAATTCAATAGAAATGTGTGGGTGCCATGTTATGGCTTTATACAGCTCAGAGGTTTCCAGATCATTAACAAATTTGTGTCCATCAGGCCTAAAAAGTGGCAGAAGCAGTCCCATGATTGAGATACACTACCCACAAAAAGTTAGGGATATTTGGCTTTAGGTTGAAATTCCAGAATTCCTTTTTTTTTTTTTTAATGAGCTAAATAACCATTTCTTACCTTTAAAATGCACATGTCTAACTGATGTTTTAGTACTTTTTGCACAACTTGCTGATGAGACCAACAAAACATCTTAAAATTGATCAACACTACCTCGCCACTGTGAGATTTCTAGCAGGATGCTCTCAGACGAAGTGGCCACTGAGCTTAGAGTATCACAGAGTGTCATCCGTAGGTTGCAACATATACAGAGAGACTGGAAGAGTCCTGGAAACACAAAGAAGTGGACACCCTTTGGCTCCATCACACACTGATGACCGCATCATTGTAAACAATGCCCTGCGGGAACCAGATAATGAATGCCGCATATCAGACCATTCATAACCATTTACATCAGTGTGGTCTGCATGCTAGACGACCTGACCACCAGGCACAGGTCTCATCGACTTGCATGGGCCAGGGAGCATCTACGCTGGATGAGGGACCAGTGGTCCTCAGTGCTGTTCAGTGATAAAAGTTGATTCACTCTGAGCAGAAATGATGGCCTCCAACGATGCTGGAGACATCAAAGAGAGTTCTATGCATCAGCCAGGTTAGGTACCAGTCAGGTCAGTAATCTAGCACACAGACCACGTGATGTAAACAGTTTCAAATGGTATGATGTGACACTTGGTTGCCTCTCACTCAACGTGTTTGGAGGTGTGTGTCATTCATCATCTGGTTACGCAGTTGAAGCAGCCATCGGTGTGTAATGTAGTCAAAGGACGTCCACATCTTTGCCTTTCTGTGACTCTTCCAGTTTCTCTGTTGTAACCTACTGATGACACTCGAAGCTCAGTAGCTACTTCCATCTGAGAGCATCCTGCTTGAAGCCTCACAATGCTGATCAATTGTAAGATGTTGTATTGGTCTCATGATGTCAAAATGTGAATAGCATGATGAGGAGGACTGTTTAAATCTCAATTAAAATTGATCCCCTGAATTTATTTGGTGATTCAAACACCAGTTGTGAATTTTGTAATTAACCTCCTGTTAGCGATCAGCAAGTTGTGCAAAAGGTACTGAAACATTGAACAGTTGGACATGTGCATTCTAAAGTTAAGAGTTGGTCTCATTTAGTTCATTTAAAAATATTTTCAAGAAATTTTATGTTCATCCTAAAATTTCAACCAAAAGCCAAATATCCCTAAATTTTTGTGATTAGTGTATAACTAGTGTAAAAAGGCTTTTAGTTTAAGATGTCCTCAGTTAAAAATCTCATCTTGAACACAGATTTACATTAAAGACAGGATCTACATTTCTTTTATGGACTATGTTGTGTGCAGGGATTTCGACTCCACACTTGCTCTTCCCTTTTACCTAAACCGTTCTTGTTTGCACAGAGAGTAATCACACTACTAGGTATATACAGTACTAGTAAATTGCCATAAGTTTAATTTCCTAATGTGTCAAGGAAAAGATATCAAAAGGTAAACCAAATATAAAACAGCTCCTAACTTTCTTTGGACCACAATGATTTTTATTTTAAGTTGGTATTCTGGTGACCACATTGTGACGACAGTAACACTGTAAACAAATAGCAGGAGATTTAAAGGCTTTGCATTCACAAGTCATTACTGAAGTAAGAAAATCATAATTACAGTAAAAATGAGCCCACGGATCCTATAAAGTTTGAGTGTAGGTTTACAGAATGCAGACCAAACAGTACATTCCAGACATGAAGACCATTGAGACTGTGACCCAGATCAAATTACCTACACATATGAACTGCAAATGAGAGCCCTACAAAACAAAAGCATATTCACTCCAACACTTATCTTGCATTTCGCTCCATCCTGAGTTGTCAGCATAATACATTTTACATCATGTGCAGCATATCCAGTTGTAATGCATTTTAGATCTGGCAAGGTGTTGACGTTAATGTAATGTTTCTGTGTGCCCAAATGTATTGGATTTCTTATCGGGTGATACTCACTAGTTGCTGTAGGGCACCACCTAGATGACAGCAACTGAAAGGTAATAGGACAGGAGGAACAGACTAGTAGGAGGCAGCCACAAGAAGGGCAATAGGAGGAGCTGCTGTCATCTGTTGGGCCATGACAGACACCAATGAGGCTTGATGGACCCCATTGACTGCAATGGGGTTTGTTGGTTTTCCGTCATGGTGTGTCGTTTTAATAGAAAAATAGCGCAGCACGCGTTGTGATTTTTTCCCCCACTATTTGTTTACAGAATCTACAATGGAGGCTGCGAACAGAACCTTCAAAAGAGATGTGAACCAGGCCTTAATTTTACTATAGCTCTGATCAGGGAGGAGACTATGCTAATACTAGAGCACCCAGAGCTGGACAGTCAGAGTCGAGAAGCTAATTTACCAGTTTACCATCATCTATATCTCTAAAATCAGAATAGTCAAGCCCCACCCCAGAAACTGTGCAGAATGCCTCAAATGTATGGAAATACCCATTAACACCTTTTTCTGGCTGCAATTTGCATAACCTGGTCCAGTGCATGAGATTCTTCTGCCAAAATCAGGACCATTCCCAACCATGTTATAGGACTCTCTGTCAGGAGACTGTTACATCATCCTGTTGCTAGTCTAGTCCCCGGCGCCACGGTTAGTGTGTCCTCTGGATGCACATACAGTTGTAGGCTGCCGCGGAGCAGAAAACGAGGGTTCTCCACTCCGCAGAGTACTCCAATGAGCTGCAAGCAGGCTTGCCTCATGATGTCACGCCGCCTGTGCAGGAAGAAGACCGAGAGCAGCGGAAGTTTCAGGGAGTGGGGGAAAGGTGAGTACTGATGGTTTTTTGTTTCTTAAATTAGCCCTCTCTAGCTGCTGGGGGACCTATATACCGGTTGGGGGATCTATATAACTGCTGGTGAACCTATATACCGGCTGGGAGATCTATAACCTGCCTGTATACCTACTGGGGGACATACAACCTACCTATGTACCTACTGGGGGACATATAACCTGCCTATAAACCCACTGGGGGACCTATAACCTGCCTATATACCTACTGGGGGACCTATAACCTGCCTATATACCCACTGGGGGACCTATAACCTGCCTATATACCTACTGGGGGACCTATAACCTGCCTATATACCCACTGGGGGACCTATAACCTACCTACATACCTACTGGGGGACCTATAACCTGCCTATATACCTACTGGGGGACATATAACCTGCCTATATACCTACAGGGGGGACATATAACCACCTACTGGGGGACTGACTACGGGATCTATATACCTATATAACCTATGTACCAAACTACTGGGAGACACTATATATCCACCTACTGGGGGATATATAACTTACTGGGGAACCCTATTACCTATACTGGGGGACATATATCTTGCTGGGGCACCCTATTACCTATACTGGAGTACATATAGCTGCGTTGTGAAGTCACTAACAATTGACTCTGGGGTCTATAAGGACACAGCAGTAACATGGGACGTCCATACCGACACTGCATGCTGCTGCCATTTGTGTGTAATTTAGAAATAAAAGAGTGGGTGAAGACTTGCTGCTATGATATCTCCAATACAGTTCACAAAGACACACACAGAAAAGAAGCTTGGAGAATATAATACAGCAGTAATGAGCAGTGTATTGTGCATCCAGCACTGGGATGAGATAGGAGAACACTTACTGGAAGCAGCAACAGAATGTCTGTGCTTCTCTCTCTCGAAAATTCTTCACCCACAGTATAGGAATCAGGTGAAACCAGGAAAGCAGTCTAATAATTGGCAAAATAAGTATCTATCATGTATATTACAAAGTTTCTTATTGTTGCTGGCACTATTAACTTATCGGAAAAAAAAAATGTTTACACAATAAGTACTCTCTAAGGGCTTGTCCCCACGGCACGGGTTTTCACCCGGTTTTGAAAACCATCTGCAAACTCATAAGAGTTCTCAAATTAATAGTTAGAATGGAAGCCAATTTTTCTCCAAGGTTGTTACATATTTAGACCTAAGCGGTCATACAAAATTGTGCAGATAACCTTAAGTATGATTATAATATACATGTGTATTGAAAACAAAGGGCAACATGTATGAATGTTGGCGCTGACAGGCCAGTTCTAAATCGCTTAAAGGCAGTGTAGAAAGTACCAGAATGTATGAACCTGTTCTTCTGCAGGTCATACATACAGGCGGAGTGTAGTATCAATACAACAAGTCTGGCTCAGGAACCACCTTTACCCTGGTCTGGCTGTTCTTCTGCAGATCATACATACAGGCGGAGTGCAGTGCCAATACAACAAGTCTGGCTCAGGCACCACCTTTACCCTGGTCTGGCTGTCCTAACTGTTCTGCGCCTAGGTTTGGCATCAAAGAATAATAAATGTGTCTACTTCTAAGAATGTGATGTGACACGCCCCCAGAAAGCCCCTAATCTTTGGTGCATTACAAAGGCACTTATCGCGCCAAAGTCTGGAGTTCACCCGTTCATGCATTCTTTTTGGCTCAAAGTACACCAGAAAACGGAAGCTACCTCGTTCATATGTGTTGCCCAGAAAGTTTATGTGATAAAGATCAGTTACAATCATTGTATACTGCACTGGACTGAAATCCACCAAGCCCAAATTCTTAAAAGTCGTCTTACTTTAGAATTTATTATTATTTATTATTAGAATTAAACTTTATTATTATTAATATCACTATAAGGCCCGTTTCTGAGGGCAGGTGAGGAAGGAAGCCACTGGGGCAACCACTCACCTTAAGAGGTGGAGGAGTGCCCCGAGGTCATAATGATGCTGACTGCCCGTTGGCCAAGTCCAGGTGGTCGGCATCTAAGGCCGTGTTAAAACGGCTTATTCCCGACGGATTTGTGAGCGCAATCCGGCTCACACCTCCGCCGTGAATAAGGGGCGGGACGGGTGCGGGGCCGGAGCGCGGCGGGGGCGCCGCTCCCCGGCCCCATAGACTTGCATTATCCACGGTGCGTATTGCGCCTGGATAATGAGCATGTCACGGTCTCCCCCCGCGCCGGATTCGCCGCGCGAGGAGGAGCGACGGAATCCACGGTGCTCTATGAGAGCAGTGGATTACCGTAATTACTCCGATGGATTGGCGCCGTACAGCAGCACAAATCCGGCGCGCAGTACGGCGCCAATCCGCGGCAAAATAAGCCGTGTGAACGAGGCATAACTGTGCAGCTGCTGGAGGTGAAAGCTGGCTGTCGCCGTTAGCCAGCTCTCCAAGGATAAAGCAGTGACAGTCTATTACCATGCCCGCCTTCCCGATAGTTGTATATGAGCACTGTATATACAGGATAAGAAGAGAGCCTTCAGTCATGTTATCAGACCCAGATGACCACCGCAGTGATTCCAGGGGTGTATTTCCTCTGTAACTGGGGCTAATACATCAACCTCCGTTACAGGGAAACAAATCAGCAAAAAAAAAAAAAAGAAGTTTAGCCAAATTTTCTCGAAGGTTTTTTCTGACACAATGCACACAATGTAAAATAAATAAAATTTAAAAAAAACACACACAAAAAAAGAAAACAGACAGCCCAAACCACAACTTTTGGCCCTACCTTCAATGACCCTAAAACTTTAATGTCTGATGAAAAAGAAACACAAATTATAAAACTTTTTTTAGCGCCAATTTTGCTGTTAAAAAATACATTTAAAAAATATGAAAAGTATGTTGGCATTACAGGGCTGAAAGTCCCCCTAGATCCTTTATTCTATTTGTTAAATCTAACGGATGCTCCAATAAAGAAACAAACACTGAGAATGATCCTTCACGTCCTTACGGCGGGGCGGTGTTTAATCTCTCTATTTTGGAAGAGATCTGACGCTCCTACCTTGCCGGATCTAATCCAAAGAATAAATGACATACGCCATATGGAGTATCTGACGTCTTCATTGAATAATGACCTAGATCTCTTTTATGGGGTTTGGTCGCAATGGGATACGTATGTAGATGTAACAGGCCTCTGAGTTGGGTCTCCTATGCTGCAACCTCGGATGCGTCTGGCTGGTGCTCTCCTATGACCACTGACAATGCTCCCGCAGAAAACCTCCCTGTACCCCCCTTCACCACCCCAGTGTGTTATGTCTTGTGATTTGTTGTTTTAATCCCTTAAGCCACTTTCGCTAGAAAACATGAAAATAGGTTGAAAATTGCCTTTGAAGTTTCTAGTAGTTGTTAAAACTAGTTTATAAACTATTATACTCTACCTAACCTTTGCTACTTCCTGTGAATTTGGTATAACCTACATGTTATATCCAAAAAGAAACTTAAAAATGTCATCAATGGTTACTATTGTACATGTACTGCATATTGGACTTGGATATTTTGACTATGTACTTCTATTTTATTATACAAAGAAAATTTGTTTTCAATAAAAACACAGTTAATCAAAAAAAAATATGATAAGTAATCTTTTTATTCAACATTTTTACGGTTATGAAAACTAATGTAAAAATTACATAAAAATAAATCCTTACAAGTTACAAAAAAGGTGAAAAAATTTGTAGAATAAGCGATTGTGTGAGAAAACGTTCTAGCATTAAAACCAACATGTACTAAGGAAAAGGAAAACATGAGAGGCAGGGGGCTCAGAAACGGGTATTGGTGATGCGATTCATCCAGGCGTGGTGCGACATGTTAATGTGGGAGGAAATTTTTTTTTCTCCCCGCCCGGAGTGCGATTTAGCCCAGAAATGGTCCGGTTTTTATTATTCTTACTTATTTTAGAGCTCTGTTAATTTCAGGGCACTGTACACTTACAGAGGGTTTACATATAAAAGACCAAACAAAGTACAATAATAACACTGAATAACAACTGCTAAAAGGAGGATAGAGGACCCTGAATGTGAAAGCTTACACTCTACAATGGTGGGAGAGGGAGACAAAAGATGAGGGACAGACGGGTCTCTATGGTGGTGTAGGGGCAGCACAGTTTAATGTAGGTTGTAGACTTGTCTTAAAGGGGTTGTCTCACTACAAGGATTGCTTTTTATGTTAAAGACCTTGCAAAAACAAGTCACTTTGCAATATGTGTCCATTAACAGTGTCCTACCTATTCTGAGATTTCCCTTCTTGTATGGGCTGCATCAGCTCCTGTGGTCGCTACAGACCTGATTGATCTCCCCTGATAGGCTGGCAGTGCTGGTCGCTATAGCTACAGACCTGGCTTCTACTGCATCCTAGTGGAAGCCAGTAAACACGCCCCTGAATTCAAAGAGAAACCAAGAAAACAGGACTGTGGAAAGATGAATCAATGTAGTGAGACAGCCCTTTTCAGGTTATAATTAAAGTTGTAGTGGAGGAGAATCTGATGTGTTGTGGTAGGGAGTCCCAGAATATGGTCCTTTAGGTGGTTGTGTGAGGAGCTGACAAGAGGAGATTAGAGAAGAAGGTCCTGTGAAGATCAGAGATTGCGTGAGGGCAGGTATTTGGAGATTAAAGGAGTTTTCTCACCATGCAGTTTCACAGAGCCACAGACCGCTTTAGATTCATACTTACTGTTCAGGCTTTGGGCGGGTCTACAGCAGTGAATGACAAGCAAAAAAGTAAACAAAGTCCATTGCAAAAGATAAGACTCTGTAGGGAGTGACTCCCATAATCAAAGCCAAAAAACAAAAATGGGAACAGCACAGAAATTCCACATAAGACCATAAAAGGTCAATAAAAATGCAAAGTCCGTCCCAAGGCGAGCAAGCCTCAAACTCACCACCGTAGGATACAAAAAGATGAAAGGCCATGCACTGACAGGCCGAAACGTTGTGATGGTGTCTCTCACTCTGGAATAAAGCTGATTCCTGCTTTTACTATGCTGTCACCATAATCGAAGTGATCACTGCTTAGAGCAAGGTGAGATAAGAGAGAGCAGAGAGAGGTGCGACAGATGGTTGGTAACCAGAGAAAATTGTGTGCTCTAAGAGGAGATAAAATCTTCTTTATCTCCTGACCAATGTTAAAAAGCTAATCATATGGCAGATATATATGTAGGGAAGGTTATGGAGAGCATTGTATGCCCTGGTTAGTAGTTTGAACTGAATTTGCTGGGTAATGGACAGTGGATGAAGGGACTTCTAATAATATCAGCACATATGGCAATATAAAGGATCCACCTTGATATTACTGGATACAAGATATTTAACTCTGCAGCAACATTTCACAGAAAATTATTTGTAAAAAATATTGATGGTTCAAGTCTTCCTATAACGTAATGCAGCACATAGTGGCTGTACATCAAGTTCACACAGAGAATACTGGAAGCTGTAGTATAATAGTAATTGGAGATCCATTAATTGTCCACTAAGGCTTTACATCATTGCTATATTCCGCAGACCTATGAAATGCTACAGTCTGCAGCCCTATCATATGCTACATTTTGTAGGCTATATAGTCATCTCTGCAGTCTGACTCAGAGTGCAAACCATGTTGTCACCTCGTGAAGTCATCTGTAAAAGGAGGCCTTCTGCCAGAAGATTACTCACCAACACTCTGCAATCGACACTGCAGCTTGGCACAAGGTAAAAATATGCGTTAGCAATTATAAAGTAAAATTATTACGAGAATGAGCAGCATATGCTGGACACACATGGTCCATAAATATCACTATGGATAAAAGCTGTAAAATTTAAATTTGAATTAGTACACTGACGTCAGTTACCGACAAGTACGCTTTTCAGTCATGGATACATGGTGTTATAAGGAGCGGTTGTATAGTATTGGATTTCATTTGTCCATAGGGAATAATAAAGGAAATAATATCTGCACTTTTTACTAAGTCTAACATCATATTAACCCAGTATGGCTTTGTTCAAATAATATTATTCTTTCCCATTCATTTGTGCCTTCTGTTTGTAAAAGCACAAGTAAAAACCTAAGGAGACGGTATATTTGCTGTTACCGTAATGAAATTTTTGGAAAACTCAAAAGCATAAAATGTTCTACCTTGTAGATATTGATCCAAGATTAGTTCAAAGTAAAAGTGGACCTCAATGTAAAAAAAGTTAATTTTTTTTTTACAATTAAATACAGATTTTCCATTTTTTTTTAAATGCATTGACAAATAGAGGAACATTTGAATAGGTGTCCATCCGACGCAATCTCATTTAATGTCGCCCGCAATGGCCGCACAGCAAAAGGAGCTCACGTAGTTACATTTTCAACAGTCTTCCAGTAAAATTTGGACTTTTGAGGGCAACCATAATGCTGATGTGGTCTTCAATGAAAAAAAAGTCTGACACCTCTGTTTCATATGTATGGGGAAATGCCGGGCTCTACAGGTTAGGATGCTGAGAAGCCTTTAGGCCTATCTCTTTTGGGAAGAAACTCTGGATTATTGATTTTTAATAACCCAAGTCAAAATGTTTTGCTTGATGAAGTAAATCTGCAATACAATAAACTTCACACTTACGTAAGCGGTTATCAGAAGGTACAGCTCAAGTACAGCTCAGAAGAAGAAACTGAGACATTTTGTGTAGCTACCTGACCCAGGAACTCATCTGTTTAAGAAAAGTTAATATACTATACTGCCTTCTCTGAGAACTTGCTATATGTTAAGGTATCGAATCCACACTATGGTGTCTATTGGTAAGAGATGTAACAAAGGACACATATGCAATGTAAGATTCTGCAAATATGACCTATTCCATAAGCTCTTTTACATCATGTATATACATTGTGTACATAGATTCTAATACTAAAATTGAGATAACATATGATATAGCCAGATATAGTAAAAAAGCTTCAGCATATACTGAAAATAACAATAAGATTAAAGGATTTCTTTGGAAAATTAGCTTAGAAAATAAGGTCCAATTTTTTTCCAGAAACATCACCACTTGTCTTTAGCTGTCTATAGACTTTGTAATAATTTTTAACAATCCTACCAATTCTCAGATAACTATAATTAAAGAAAACAAAATATTGCTCATTAATGGACATTCTTCTCACATGGTATTGTGTTAAAGTTCACTACTGCCTGAGAAAATAGGAGCAACAGGCATGAACGGGATTTCCCACAAAGTAAATTATTGATTGTATTGCACAAATTTCTCTTCATTTGTGGTCCCTTGCCAATAACTGACTAAAATGACAAACTAGAAGCGCTTCTTGGAACATGGTGAGGGCAGGATTGTCCATCTGAGAATGCTGACAAATGCCAGATGACTTTTTGCCATAGTGTGCCACTCGTTAGAGAAGACCAGCACACTGTAGCCAACCATTTCCTGTTACCTATTGTATGATGTAAAAAGGTCAGCAGGCGTGGTTCCCATGCTTTTCCACACCTCTGTAAGTCCGTCTAGACCAAGGGTTTCACGTTCAGGCCAGCAAGAGAAATCTAGCCCGCAGTGCAGGGTACAGAGGAGAAAAGGAAGATGACTGGAGCTGTCATTACACACTCGCACTCAGGCCGTGCCCTCTTCATAGAGCAGAGAAGGAACCAGGTGTCAGGAAAAACAACTCAAACACCGGAAGGACTAGAAATGCACAGCGGGACAACCGATACAGGAAGGAACACAAGGCTGGCCATGACTTTGACACCCCTGGTCTAAACTAACAGTGCCCAGCGTGTCATGTCTTCTTTCCTGTCTGTTTTCCTCTAGCAGGCATGGTCCATACCAGTGTTGGACACCATGTTATCATTGATCTGGCAGAGGCACAGCAGATCAACGTGTGTTAAGACAAAGACGTTGTCACGATGACTATATCCTTGATGTAACAGGGGAGGAAGGAGGCCATATTGAGTAATACTGCCTTATATGAGGAGCCACAATGAAGATAGGGAGGTACTGAAAGGGAGGAGAGCAGGTGGGCAGGCAGTAGTGACATGGGCTATGCTCAAGAGTAGTGTACCCTATATTCTTAAAAGACTAGCTCAAAGGTCAAAAGTCTTTGGAGCCTCGTTTCTGGGGCCACATTTTCAAAAAATAAACAGGTCTGTGGCACAACCTTGCCTTGATGTTCTGCAAGAGATACTCCCTATTTTATGTAAAACTATTTATGCTATGTCCACACCTACTGGCCTGAACCTGACTGTGTTACATTTAAAGGACCGTAAATTGTCATTGCAGCAGGCAGTCCCATATTTATAATTTAGTATTACAATGGAAATTTGGGAAGATGCTTATGCATTTATATTAAAAAATTGTGGCCCTGTTCATCATCATCATGTAAAGTTTAAATAATACCCTAATACCATGATCTTGTAAACGGCATACTTATGGTTGTCCAGATCTTTTAAATTACTACTCCACTATCATAAAAACTCACATGACTAAAACTAACCATTTTAACAGGTTAAAATGAACTGATTTGCAATGCACTGATAGTCAAGAAAGCCGTCTCACTGGTTTACAGTCAAGCAGATTAAAAAATAAATTCGGCTGACATCTTCCTCAACATAGAAGATAAACTCTTCCAACACAAAACACTTTGGGCGACATGTATGCATGGGGCTGCGCCAATAGTCTGGTGTCCCGCGGCACTTTGTAATGCGCCTGAGATAGGGGGGTAGGTCTGGGGGCATGTCGCACCACAACCATAGGATTCTACACATTTATGATGCGAGGACGGTAAAACTGGGTGCACTATTGCTGGAACAAGTAGACCAGGATAAAAGTGGTTTACCTGAGCCGGATTTGTTGTTTTGGAGCTAGAAAGCGCTAAGTCTATGACCTGCATTAGAACAGGTTCATAAATTCAGGTGCATTCTGTGCTACAAATGCGCACCAAACATTGTCATCTGGGCGCCAAAATACATACATGTCCCCTTTTGCATTAAGCCTTTTGGCAAAGAAGGGGTTCTCCTATAAAATATAAAGAAAGCACTAAGGGAGATTAATTTAAAACTGTCATTTCAGATGTCACGCTAAATATAAAGCCAATGGAGTAAAATGCACCAAATTTATTGAGGGACATACACCTTAATACATTTGGTGCATGTATGGCCGTTTGTAAGCTCAGGATTAAAATCTACACTAATAGCTGGTGTAGGTTGCCGCCAATTCCTGGACTACATTATAGTAACTGTGTCAGGCAGTAGGAGCAACTTCTTTTAAGCCATATCCACCTTAATTTCCATAAAAGCAGCAAGAGTTGCATAAAAACTAAAACTAAAAATACAGAATACATGAGTGTTCTTTCTGACAGAAAACTTGCGTAACTCGATCACTAAAGCTAGGACCACACAACACAGGACAAAAAAACTCAAGAGAAAACCAAATCCTAAAACTGTCAAAGTTTTTTGTCAAGTTCTTGTCAAAATTTTTTGTTGCTTTTTTTGTCACTTTTTTGGCAAAGCTTTCTGGACGTTTTTTTTTTTAACAGTTTTCAGTCAGTGTAGTAATGTATGCACAATTTCACCCCCCAGCAAAAACGCCGCCAAAAATCATGACAAAAGACGGACAAAACACCTGGCGGTTTACATAGGTTTTTACAACATGTTCCTAAAACCGCCAGCGCCAGAAAACGAGCAGAAAAAAAACCACCTGTGTAGAATACAGGTTGTTTTTCTGTATTAAAGTCTATGTGAAGGTTATTCAGTCGGATTTTAAGCGGTTTTAAAATAATAAAACCGCCGAAAATCCGTCCGTTTTTGTGTGCTGTGTAGACATAGCCTAAATTCCCCCTTATGTTCTTTGATGTGTTGTTTTACAGTCAATATGTATGGAATGAGAATTGATCACATCTGAGCAAAGAGATGCATTTGTCACTTTTTAACCCCAATTTCTGTTACATAACAAAGGGTCTGCATTGTTTTAATATCACAGAAACATATATTGAGCTCATGAACTGCAAAACAAACAGCAATATACGATTGGGCTTCTACATAATAATCTTACAAAATAGGACAGATTTATAATAAGAGTAATAGTGATAATCCAGCTCACCTGCATATGTAAAGATGCATGGAAGGCATGGGAATCTTATCCACAAAGCAGTAAACTTAATAAGGAAAAATACTCCAGCATCCTTAAAATCTTAAGGTTTTATCAATCGTAAGGCAAAAACGAGCAGACACACACAACAAACCGCTTACGTATTTTAGGTTACATAGAACCCTTAATCATAGCTATGATTAAGGGTTCTATGTTCCTTTAAATGCGTTAACGGTTTGTTTGTTTTTCGTGCTATGTGCCAATATGAAATTTTTGCTTTATGATTAATGAAACATCTATATTTTAAGAATACTTCATTCTTCTTCCTTATAATTGGGCATAGTAAGAAATGCAGACTTAGGTCATCTTCACTCTCACTTATGAAAATTTAGATCAAATCCAAAAGTAAACACAATATTTTTTTCTGTTTGTTCCACTTTTGCTTCAAAATTGCCTCTATTTTTGTTCCTTATTTTGTTTTATTTACTTCTGTATTTCAGATCTGTATTATTTTTCTTATGCTTATGCTTTGTTTTAAATGCAAATTTTTTTTTCTAGGTGCATATTTTATGCAGATATGTTTTTTCTAATAAGATTCATGTTCCACTGGATGTGTATAGGCATCGTTTTTAGCCCATAGAAGTCAATGAGTTAAAATTAAAAATGTATGTTCTGTTCTTCTACAGATCATGTTTGTATTTGGTCCATTTTTTAACATCTACATTTCAGTATTATCAAAACGGCAAAAGAATTTATTACGTTTTTAACAAAAACAGAATAAATATGGATGAAACATGGACATCTTCTTACAAACTGTAAACAAAATCGGATGTAATGTGGAACCAAAAATAAAACAAACAATGTAAAATAAACCCAACTGTTATTACATATTTGGTCCGTGTTGTCAAGTTTATTTATTTATTTATTTTTTTTAAAAGGTACTATTTTTATTTTTTTTACAATTTGGTTTTAGTTCTGTATTGCAATTTTTTTTTTATTAAAAAAAAATCAGAATATGGATCTAAAATATGGAAGTGAAAAACACATCATTATATATACACATGATTATTGCCAAGACCAAGAATTCAGTGAACATATCAACTACAACATGGCTAGTTATTACAAGATAACACACAATATTTTTTACCAGTACAGTACAGCTAAATACTTTGCCATAGTGAAAAAGTTTCCTATCAAATACATATATGGTTATCTATATTTATGGCTGACTAAATTGTGGAAAATTACTATGCACTCTAAAAAAGGGAAAATACTTCCAACAAAAGGACAGGTCATCAAAGCCAACAAATGCTGGTATTATGCCTGATTTTAAACCTAACGTCTAGCCCAATAATGATAATAATAGTAATTTTCTTACTATGTTACCTATCTGGAATTCCAGAGCCATAGCCGGAAAACCAGTCTCATATTTCTCATGCAGCGGAAATCCTCGGGTTTCTCCAGATGATATTAATCTGCACTTGGACTTTTTAAGCAGTCCTAATACATATGCTTGTTATAAATATAAAGGTTGATCTTTGATGGTTGAAAATCTGTCTGTCTCAGTGCTATTAATATTCTAGTTTTGAATTGTACAGTTTTCTGCAGGATCCGTGAGAAACTTTGCTGAATAGGCCCTAGAAGATTTTTACAAATGATAGTATTGCACGGATCTGCTCTTGGGGCTATGCATTGTGGTAGGACAATAGCAGAAAAAGGCTTTGCGTTGGCGTGCAGCTCAAAGTCCCATTAACAATGTTGGAGTGGTGTAGGGGTCAGCTGTCATAGCAACAGAGTTGGAGAAGAAAGTTTGGTCACAAAACCTACAAACTGTAAAAGGTTCCCATCTACTTTTACCACGAAGACTATAAATGCAAGATTTTCTTAATGTAGAAGGGTCTAGATAACAATAAGGAAATTTTACAAGTTGCTACTGTTCAGCTTCTTCTCAAATCAGTACAGAAATTGACTAAAGCTGCTTAAAGGGGTTGTCCATGTCCTAAAAAAATAATGTCCTCTTAGGGGCCAAAAAAAATTCCTATACTCATGCAGCATCTCTCTGGTCTTCTGTTTACATTCTGCTGCTTCCAAATGGACAAGTCACTGCTGGAGCCGCTGTTTAGCTGCAGCGGTCACGTGCTACTCATTTAGATCACCATTCGGAAGTGAACAGCCCCGGATGGTGAAGAAAGTAAAGGCATGTGACTGTTGCAGGCAATCAGCGGCTGCAGTGGTGACGTTTCCATTTGAAAAGAGCATGTAGTAGAAATCCATGACACCCTGTTAATGTAGTTTTTAGAAAAAGCAAAAGTCTTTATTTTACATCCATAGGTAATCAAGCGGCCGTTTTTTCTCTGATGCTGGACCGCGGTTTTTGTCACGCTGTGTAAAAAAAACGCGGTCGCTTCTCGTTTTCCTGACGTCCCCCATACAATTGTATTGTACGGGAAGACGGCAAGAAAACGAGAAGCGCCGGCGTATTATACAACATGTTGTATAATACGCCGGCACCGAAAGACGAACTGTGGAGACTGCAGCTCGTCTTTCCTATTGCCATCTATGGGGCCGCAGGAACGATCGTATCTTCTGCGCTTTTAAAAAACAAAAAGCGCTGAAGATACAATCGTTTTCCGAAGCAGTGGAGGCATAGCCTTAGATTTGTTGTTTGCGTTTCCCAAGTTTGCTGGTACCTACAGTATATTCCAAAAAATTCTTGCTGTCTGGTCTCATGTCCTGGTGTCTGCAGCCCATTCTTAGTCTGCTGGTTCCTGTAGTTCCACATGTCTTCTGTTGTCCGGTACCCTGTTCCTGATTCATTGGTGTGTGGTTTTGTGTTCCAGTGGTCTTCCTCTTATTGTTCCTGAGTCCCCACTTCCTGGTGTGTGCCTGCCTGGTCTGGGTCTGCTGTGCACTATCCTGCCTGGTCCGGAGATCACTGTGCAATATCCTGCCTGATCCGGAGATCGCTGTGCACTATCCTGCCTGGTTCGGAAGCTTCTGTGCCTGCTGTGTGCCATCCTGCCTGGTTCATTGTCTCTAATCCTGTGTTCCTGTCTGCTGCTCCAGTTCCTATTGTACCCACTGTCTGTCATCCTGGTGCCCACTCCTAACTTCCCTGGCTGCAGCTGGATAGGCAACTGTCGTCCGCGGTCCCATCGATCCACCCCCTTTTCAAGTCATTTCTGGAACTCTGAATTCCTTGCTATGTTTGTCGTCTTTGTCTTTTTGCAATTAAGTCCTGTGGAATGTGACCACTAGAACATCCTTTTAAAGAAATGTTCACAGCCATGCAGTTAGTTAAAGCAATAAATCTGATGGACCAACCTTTTCCAAAACTAGAAAATACATGATGTTCACTAATTAATTAATTCATGTACTTCATAAAAAAGAAGGAAGGAAAAAAATCTAGCGTGTCCCATTTGGAATCTCCAAGAAAAGCTTAGTCATAAAAAGAAAACCCCACGCATATACAGGGGTGAAAATGACTGTCAGTCATACTCGGCCTGTTTTCGAGTCGAGCTATATGTTAAAAACCCGGATAAGTGCTGCTCCAGAATGAGGTTCTCCAGCAGTCAAACATATCTTCTTTCACTGGAGCCTTAATGTTATCTGCTCTATCCAAGATATTTGCTAAAGATAACTCACCGGTATCAGTGTTTACTTTAAAGCCATGAATAAACCTGATGTATACTTTAATTATTCAAGTTAGACATTTGTAACTTCTGGCGACACGCCTCACAAATGTTTGCTCTCCTTGTCTATGATTTCTTTCATAGACTCATAAATGCTGGCTGCGCAAAGGTGCCAGATCTCAGGGAGTTATGGTTAACATTTGTATTTTGCATCAGTTGCTCAGTACAGAGCAAACACACCAGCCCGTTGGTTATTACTTGCAGTGAAAATGATATCCCTTGCTTCTGACATATTAAAAATGCAAGTTTTTCTTCTGGGATTAGTGGTAACAAACATTTAAACAGTGTAAGTGGTGGTGGCGCTCACTCTGCGAACGCCTGGATGAAATATTCTTGGCCTGCACTTTTACTGCATTGCTGAAAGAACCCTGACAAGAGAAGCAGTCACAAGTCTGCTTGCTCAGAGTAAATGGCACTTGCTTAGCAATTAATCAATCCAGTACCAGCCACATTATCCAAGCACTTTATATTATCTATATCCATTTATCTATATACACTGAGCTGTGTTTAGACTTTCAGTTGCCGTAGCCAAAAAATAAATATATCCAAAAGTCTTCATGTTGCCAGCATTGCCAGCAAGCATTTCCCTATCAATGTTTTTTTATTGGAGAAGTGAGCCAATGGCATGAGCTGAAATTATTGAGGTTGCTTGTAAATGCAATGTGTAATTTCCCAGGCATGATTTGCTATTTCTAGAAGACATTTACAATCTTTTAATTTTTTATACCAGGTCAAGTACCTCTTGGTGCATAAGCATGTCCCTTTACATGCTTTTGCCATGGTCAAATAGAAAACATTGGCCCAAAAGGTATACGTCCCTGACTAGAGAAGCTCTGTTCCTTTGTGGAAAACCTGTATGAAGAGGGTGTTATAAAACAAGCAAGTCATACTATAATGATTTCAGACAGACGTTTTCTGAATAATGTAGTCGGTCACAATGCCATACATTAAAAAGAATTTTCACTGACCAATCTTTGATCTGGTCTGAGCTTCTTTTTTTTATGGGGTGCACATCTGTTTGGCTTGAACATCTTTGCAAGTATCGCCAAAAACTTCCCCTGTCTAAATGAAAAACAAATAGTAGTAGAGAACCACGGCACACCAATTCTGCTATTATGCAAATAGAATATTGCTTACAAGAAACATTCTGTATAAAGGTTACAGTGATGCAAGAGATGCCATAAGATTAGACGTTTCGGCCCTAGCTTTTGTCACAAAAGAGATCTTGGTAGATATGAGGAATAGGGTAGGTCAAACAATGAAGGCTATGTAAGGATAAAACCAGGATTGGCACTGGTCAGAGGAGGCACAAAGGTATGAGGTAAGGCTGTGGTTCCAAGTATAGGCTGCAAGCAGAAGGACAGAGCATATAGGAGCACAGGAAGAGGCTGTTGTCTGTTGAAAGACTTGCAGCCTATACTTGGAACCACAGCCTTACCTCATACCTTTGTGCCTCCTCTGACCAGCGCCAATCCTGGTTTGATCCTTACATAGCCACCATTGTTTGACCTACTCTATTCCTCATATCTACTAAGTTGTCTTTCGTGACAAAAGGTTATGGCCGAAACGTGTAATCTTATGGCATGTATTGTATCACTGTAACCTTTATGCAATGTTTCTTGTAAGCAGTATCTGTATATATTTTTGTAAAAAATAAAAGTCTATCATTTGCATAATACCAGAATTGGTGTGTCATGGTTCTCTACTACTTTTTGTTACTTGGTCAATTTTGATCTTACCACAGAGCACCCAACACCTAGGTGTGTGTTAGATCCTGCTAGATAAACTGAAAAACAAACATGACAAGTTAACTTTTCCCTGTTTCCCTGAGACATCCCCTGAAAATAAGACATGGTGCATTTTTTGGATGCAACTCAGAGTATGGCTGCTAATGCTGATGTATTAATATACTGTAGGGATTTCATCACAAACATGTTGATTTTTTTGTTCAACAATAAACGTTAATTCTTGTTCATGGAAAGAGAAGACATCCCCTAAAAATAAGTCTTAGCTCGTCTTTAGGAGAAAAAATTAATATAAGACACTGTCTAATTTTTGGGGAAACAGGGTATCTGTCCTTGCTCAGGATCTGTTAAGATGGTTCATGTCTCAAAAAGGTGCTGACAGTTGCTAGAAAATGGTCTCAGGTTGAAATCACAATTTTTGTAACACATTTAGGCAGTTTTTGAAGTACTTTTTTTAGCTTAGGCAAGGAGTGGATTTAAAGAGAATTGAAAATATAAAGGAAGGACTTGCACATCTGTTTCCTGCCAGACCCACTTTTTACTTTGACTCTAATTGTACAAAGAAAAAACTATGCCTCAAATTGCGTAAAAAGAGATGATGTGCTTCTAGCCTTAAAGGTCAATGGTGGCACAACTCCTTTATCACCTATACACAGGTAACAAAGTGCTTAAAGTTGGAGGTCCCCACTGGGGACTGACACCATAGGAACCCCCACAAAATCCTAAAACTGAGCCCCTCTCTGCGCAAAGACTTTGAAATGGGCAGTATACAGTTCTCCATTCAAAGTCTATGGAACCGAGTACAGTGCCCGATTTCGAACCTCTGTTTAAATGATTGGTGGGAAATTTTAGATGGTCAAAAAAGCCAATTAAAGTGGTTGTTTCACCAATGATATTTATCACCTACCCACAGAAAAGGGGATAAACGTCTGATTACTGTGGGTCCCACCACATTTTTTGCCACTTTAAAATCTCTAGTTTATGGCCAGCTGAAGAGATTAATATCTTTTTGAAATGCTAAAATTACTTGCCCTGAATTACACTTGTTTTTAAAAGGATAATAGTGTAAAAGTAGAACAACAAAAAAGCTAAAAAAAAAATAAAAAAAAAGGGGTGGACCGGGATTTTAGAAGAACTGTCTGTACATTATGTTCAGGTGATGCTGCAGCCAAACTCTGGAATCAGCAGTCCCATGCCAAACACACCTGCAGAGAGCACTGAGGCAAGTGATAAGCAGTGTCACCTGAATGATGGATGTGATGTCATCCATGTGGGGGAGCTGGAGAACATCAAATGAGTGGTTTGGTGGTGACCGCTTCAGAAGTAAGGTTTAATTTTATAACACTCCTGATCTAATCATTAACAATCTACTTAAAGGCTGTAACATACAAAATCATAATCACCACAAAATCGAGTGTCCCTATGAATCAACAACCTAACTACAACTGATTGCATTAGACTATGTTAGTCCACCCTTTCCAATTATCATTGTTCCCTTATGTTATATGTTAGTCATCCATGTAGCGAGCTCTGCACAAGCCGTACATTCCAAGTGCCAATGCTCAAGGTTATGTTTAACCATGGTACCTGTTTTATGGCCTTTCCACATCATTAAGGCAAATTTACCAAATTACTGTTTTTAGCTACTCCTGTCACCCATATGTAGTGATCAAATAACTTACCGAGTGAAGAAACAAAGAAGCTGTATGTCATCAACGTGTCATTACATTGTTTGTCTGAGGGACTATTACACAGCAAGCATTTTGTTTGCACTTAGAAGTGTGCACAGCTTCCAATTAAAACTCTGATTTTACACATTCACGGAGGAGACATAAAAACAAGCCTGGCTGCTCTCAGAAAGGCCGCGTGACCCATGACAAATGAATACACGTCTCTGGTTTTGTCTGTCAGTCATCTGTCTAGTTAAATATCAAGCTCACTAGTCCAATATTTTGTTTCGCAATTTTCATTATTCTGAAGCAAAAAGTATGTCAACCTTGTTTAAGCTGTGGATCAACGGTTATCTTATGTATTGTATAATTTCTTAAACTCACCTTGTGTACTAAAAATACTTAGAATCTAATGGTAAAAAATTGCAGCCATTTTTAAATTATCAATTTTTTTTTTATATAAAGTATCATTACATTATTTTGTTTTTATATGAAATTGATGATTTATGTGAATAGAAGTTAAAAAAAGGCCACTAAAATTTAAGTTCTTTCTGGTAAGGGGGGTACTAGTTCATACTCTGTGGGAGTTTCCACATCATTGTCAAATTTTGGATAGAGATCTATGGCTTCAAACATTCCTTCACCCATATTTTGCTATTTTGATTTTGCCATATTGATCTACTTAAAGCATTGCTCAATTGACCACTAACATCTAAACTAAACAGACTTATAAATTCATATAGTGCATTTTCCTATTAATCAGGATCGCGGCTGGCATAGCATGGTATGCACCCACTTACAGTGGGGAAAAAAAGTATTTAGTCAGCTACTAATTGTGTAAGTTCTCCCACTTAAAAAGATGAGAGGCCTGTAATTGACATCATAGGTAGACCTCAACTATGAGACAAAATGAGAAAACCAATCCCGAAAATTACATTGTCTGATTTGGAAAGAATTTATTTGTAAATTATGGTGGAAAATAAGTATTTGGTCACCCACAAACAAGCAAGATTTCTGGCTCTCATAGACCTGAAACTCCTTCTTTAAGAGGCTCCTCTATCCTCCACTCATTACCTGTAGTAATGGAACCTATTCGAACTTGTATCAGTATAAAAGACACCTGTCCACAACCTCAAACAGTCACACTCCAAACTCCACTATGGTGAAGACCAAAGAGCTGTTAAAGAACACCAGAAACAAAACTGTAGCCCTGTACCAGGTTGGGAAGACTGAATCTGCAATAGGCAAGCAGCTTGGTGTGAAGAAATCAACTGTGGAAGCAATAAATAGAAAATGGAAGACATACAAGACCACTGATAATCTCCCTCGATCTGGGGCACCACGAAAGATCTCAACCCGTGGGGTCAAAATGATCACAAGAACGGTGAACAAAAATCCCACAACCACATGGAGGACCTTATGAAGGACCTGCAAAGAGATGGGACCAATGTAACAAAGGCTTCCATCAGTAACACATTATGCTGCCAGGGACTCAGATCCTGCAGTCCCAGAAGTGTCCCCCTGCTTAAGCCAGTACATGTCCGGGCCCATCTGAAGTTTGCTAGAGAGCATTTGGATGATCCAGAAGAGTATTGGGAGAATGTCATATGGTCAGATGAAACCAAAGTAGAACTGTTTGGTAGAAACACAACTTGTCGTGTTTGGAGGCGAGAGAATGCTGAGTTGCTTCCAAAGAACACCATACCTACTGTGAAGCATGGGGGTGGCAACATCATGATTTGGGACTGTTTCTCTGCAAAGTGACCAGGACAACTGATCCTTGTACATGAAAGAATGAATGGGGCCATGTATTGTAAGATTTTGAGTGTGAACCTCCTTCCACCAGCAAGGGCATTGAAGATGAATCGTGGCTAGGTCTTTCAGCATGACAACGATCCCAAGCACACCGCCAGGGCAACAAAGGAGTGACTTCATAAGAAGCATTTCAAGGTCCTGGAGTGGCCTTGCCAGTCTCCAGATCTCAACCCCATAGAAAATCTTTGGAGGGAGTTGAAAGTCTGTGTTGCCCAGCGACAGCCCCAAAACATCACTTCTCTAGAGGAGATCTGCATGGAGGAATGGGCAAACATACCAGCAGCAGTGTGTGCCAACCTTGTGAAGACTTACAGAAAACGTTTGACCTGGGTCATTGCCAACAAATGATACATAAAGTATTGAGAAGAACTTTTGTTATTAACCAAATGCTTATTTTCCACAAAAATTTGCAAATAAATTCTTTCCAAATCAGACATTGTGATTTTCTGGATTTGTTTTCTCGTTTTGTCTCTCATAGTTGAGGTCTATCTATGATGTCAATTACAGGCCTCTCTCACCTTTTTAATTGGGAGAAGTTGCACAATTGGTGCCTGACTAAATACTTTTTTTCCCCCACTGTAAATTATCTTCGAATATGGTTATTAATCAATTAATGGTTTTACTATAAACCCAAGAAAAAAGGTCATATAGGTGTGGAGACAATGGAAATCCTATCTGTATTTTCCTCTTTCTGTCCTCCCCTCCTGTTCCCCACATCTCCTACATGTATGCGGGATTTGGTGAAATACAACCATGTTGGTCAGTTTTGTATTCCTCTACTGTTGAACATAATATCTTGCCAATAAAGTGCCATAATCACAGTATCCATCCTGGGATCGGTTTCTATTAGAGAAAATCTTGTTATAAGACTGTAGTAGAAATTTTCTAATCTTGAACCAAATAGTCGAAAATCTCTAACCAGCACTCTACAAAATTGGTGTATATTGAAAGGAACATGCTTATGGTCTTCATGTCTCTGACGATTTCGGCTTAACAAACCCAAAATTTTAACACCTTTCTCTCCTAAATAATGGACAGTCTTAACAAAATGCCCCCTTGTTTGCCCATTAATATCTCTGCTTGACCTATCCCTGCATTTAAGATGTGCTTACCCAAAAACTCCTCTTAGCACATATCCCAACTTTTTAAGTTAGAGATAAAGGCTTTCCAAAATTGACAATTATTTCTCGACCTTTTCCGTTTTTGGAAACATATATTTTGCAGATGATTATAATACAGAGTTCTACCTTGGTGACCACAAATCCCTTAATTTAAACAATGTAACATTCTATAAAAAGGTACTTAGGTCCAAACTTCCTACTGATGGTGTTTCTATCAGTACCCCACTTATGTCTGTTCTGCTAGGAGCCTTTCAACATATTTGTTTAGATTACAATGTTTTAGGATGTTTTTTACTGAAATAGCATGACCATCTACACAACCTACGAAGTCAAATGATTTGGGCCTTCCTTTCTCATGCTGTGTTCCAAGTCCCTACCCAAAAAAGGCCTTTATAGACACCATTTAGCAACCGCCCAGTATACTATTCACTGGTGCTGGAAATCGCTGACCACTCCACCCACTGAGCAAATGAATTATATCCTTTTAATGGATAAGCTGATGGATGTAAATAGGTCCTTGGTTTTTTACATTATTTGGTTCCCCTAGATCTTCTTAAAAAAATCTTGCACTATGCAAACTTAACTGACCACTCATGTGATATCCCTCGATAACTTGTTTATTATGAAGTTTACTAAATTAGTACCAAATAGCATCTTTCTACTTTCCTTATCCATAATTTTTTTTAGCCTTTACCTCCATATACCAAAAACGTCACAAATATTGATAAAACTGTTGAAAATTATTATTAAAAGCGTAATAAAACAGTATGGATCTTCTAAAACGTTTGTTATACAGGGATTGTTGTGGTAGTTTTGGCAACAGTTAGGCCACAGGGACAATCAGGACTAAATACACTACTCACAAAAAGTTAGGGATACTTGGCTTTTGGTTGAAATTTCAGGATTAACATAACATTTATGATTATTTTTTTAAATGAACTAATTGAAACCTCTCTTCACTTCATAATGCACAACTTGCTGATCTATAACAAGAAGCTTAATTGCAAAATTCCCAACAGTTTGATCCCTGACCCGCCCTGTAAATTTAGGGGATCAATTTGAATTGAAAGTTAAACAGTCCTCCTCATCATGCTGTTCACATTTTGACATCATGAGACCAAGACGAAGGGCACCAGAAACAAAATTGTAGCCCTGCCCCAGGCTGGGAAGACTAAATCTGCACCTTACAATTGATTAGCAGTACCTCACCATTGCAAGCCTTCAAACAGGCTGCTCTCAGATGGAAGTGGCCACTAAGCTTAGAGTGTCACAGAGTGTCATCAGCATGTTGCAACAGAGATACTGAGAGACTTAAAGAGTCAAAGAAGTGGATGTCCTTTGCCTACATCACACACTGATGACCCCTTCATTGTAAACAATGCCCTGTGGAAATGGGTGATGAATGCCAGACAATTCCAGGCATGTTTAAGGGAGGTGAGAGACAACCAAGTATCATGTCAGACCATTTGTCACCATTTACATCAGCGTGGTCTGTGTGCCAGACGACCAGTAAGGGTATATGACCTGGCTGATGCATAGCGCTTTCCTGGATGTTTTCAACATTGTTGGTGGCCATCATTTCTGCCCACAGTGAATCAATTTTCATCACTGAGCAGCACGGAGAACCACTGGTCCCTTGTCCAGCGTAGATGCTCCCTGGCACATGCAAGACTATGATGCCTGTCTAGTGTAGTGATCAGGTCATATAGTACGTAGACCACCCTGATGTAAAAGGTAACAAATGATCGGACGTGATACTTGGTTGTCTCTCACCTCCCTTAAAATGTGCCTGGAGTTGTGTGGCATTCATCATCTGGTTCTGCAGGGCATTGTTTACAATGAAGCGGTCCATCAGTGTGTGATGGAGCCAAAGGACGTCCACTTCTTTGGCTCTTTCAGTGTCTCAGTTGCAACCTGGGATGGTCGGACGTGACACTTAATAATAATCTTTCTTTATATAGCGGCAACATATTCCGCAGCACTTTACAATATAGGGGGTATATGTACAAACAAAACATACAGAATACAGAAAAATCTACTTACAGATCAGGTACAGTGTGAGGGCCCTGCTCGCGAGAGCTTACAATCTATTAGGGTGTGTATGAGTGAGACGACGGGCAAGAAGTGCTAGGTTTACAATGGTCACACTTAGGTGCTTCTCACCTCCCGTAAAGGTGCCTGAAGTTGTGTGGTATTTAAACAGGAACGAGGAACACAATCCCATTAATGAACTCAGAAAGGAGAGTTGGAGTATTATAAGTTGGGTTCACTTCACCTTCACTCAGTTATGGTCTTTCCATTAAAATCAACCAAAAAAACCGATTTTTAGCAAGATCAAAAACTGATCTTATTTGTATAGGAAAAGTCCAAAAGGCTCACAACAACAGAGGGGGGTACTGGACATGTTGGATTTGAACACTATGTGATAAGTCAATTTCAGAGATGTCTTGCAGTGGTCTATTCCTCTTTGGATAACACCTTGCAACAGATGACCTTTATCAACACTGTAGCAAGATTTCTTCTTTTTGTCTACTTTTCTTAGTAGGTAATTACCATCTAAATATTATGGGCTGGTATTCTTCTTCCAACTAAAAAGCATCATTGCTTTGTCTTAAAACTAGTAAATAAATAAATCCCACTCTTCGGGCTCGTTCACGCGACGCTTTTGTGATCCGTATTACGGATCCGCAAAATGGATCTTACAATTGTCAGTGTGATTAACATTGCGTTCAATGGCAAAAGCGCATTGCTGTTCTTACGGGAGATCGGCAAAGCGCTTTTGAGAGCTCTTCTGCACTGCGCTTTTCGCATCCGCTTTAAGAATTGACATGTCAATTGTTATTGCGTTTTACGCAAATGAAAGCCCATAGGAGATAATTGAGTGCGCTTTTTGCACCAGTCCAAAAGCGCTTCACACTCTGGGCACGTAGTGGTGGTGCTTTGCTTCCTGAAAGCGTATCCGAAAAGAGCAGTGAGCGGCGTGCTGATGGATGCAGGGGCATATGAGAGAGAGAGAGAGAGAGAGAGAGAAGAGAGAGAGAGAGAGAAGAAACAGAGAGAGAGAGAGAAACAGAGAGAGAGAGAAACAGAGAGAGAGAGAAACAGAGAGAGACTATCCGTAAAGCGGATCCGTTAAACGCAACTGAAAACCATACAATACGTATCCAAATAAAAGTATCACATCTTGCGTTTTGCAGATCCGCTTTCCGGATGTAGTTTTCACTCCTGAAAAACAGATCCGTAAAAAGGATCCAAAACGTCGCGTGAACAAGCCCTTAGGGCTTCTCTCCTTGGCAGGATTTTTGGTTGGATTTACAGATTGTTTTCAGATTTGAAAGCCGTCTGTAAACCAACTGTCAACCATCCTGATAGACTTTAGTGGAAAATCCATTCAGCAGTCCCCACTGAACGGATTTTCTGCCGGACGATTTTTAACACCACCAACATTCCGAAAAAACTAAAATATGTTCATTCTTCTGCCCGGTTTTTGGGCAGAATATGAACATGTCAGTGGCTGAGGGGGACGGGCAAATCTGCAAACCTTGGACAGAACCGTCCCCCAAAACCACGGAAATTATGTCAAAATACCAGTCAGATTGTTTGATCAGAATCTGGCCAGCATTTGCATACTGCCGTGTGGACACACCCTTACCTTAAAACTAAGGCTAGGTCTATACAGCATAGGACAAAAAACTTGTTGAAAAGCAAAACCTAAAAACTGCTTTGAATGTTAGTTTTTTTGTCCAAAGCAGCAGGGTTTCAGATGAGTTTTTTGGGTGGGTTTCAGTATTTTGGTGCCCTTTTTGGCAGGTTTTTGGTCTGTATTTTGGACAGTTTTAATGTATGCAAAACCCATATACCTTGTTAAATACCTGGGCAGTTTTTCAGCAGAACTGTCCAAATCCATCCACCGATTTACATAGACTTCAACAATACATTTTCTGCCCTGCTCAGTAGCAAAAAGACCAGAAGCAACACTTTCTGTGGAGACTACAGAACATTTTTACTATTAAAGTGTATGGGACCTATTTTCAGTAGTTTTTTTCAGTGGTTTTAGAAAACAAAAAACACTGAAAAAAACTATTGTTTTTGTGTGCTGTTTAGACAGAGCCTTACAAATTGCTAATATAAAGTAAGTCAATAACATTTTCACCTACCTGGCCAAGGCTAACAATCACAAATTGCCATGAGTAAACACACCAATGACTTCATAACCGCAAAAGCCCCATACCAGTACTCTGCATTACTCCTTATAGATCTGTCCTCTGGCTTTAACATAGTTGACAACTCCCTACAAATTCTCTCTGTGCTCGGCACCAAAGACTTGGCTTTCTCCTCATACCTTACCAACTGTCTCTCACTTCACCTCCTCTACTTGCCCACTCTCTGTTGGTGTCTTTTAGGGGTGAGTCCTTCAGTCTTGGCGAACTCCTAGCATCACATGTCTTTTAATACCACCTGTATTCTGACGACATACAAATCTACATCTCTGGCCCAGATGTTAATTCTCTCCTTTCTCAAACACAATTTGGAGGAAATGGAATTCATCAGCTCTCCCCCATGCCAGTCGACCTCTACATCAGGTCTATGATGGTCAACGGCTCCATGTTTTCCTAATTCTACAAGTCCACTGTCTCAGGATAACCTTCGCCCTGTTGTTTAAACTGCATATCCAAGCCCTGACCACCTCTTGCCACCTTCAACGGAAAAATATTTTTTCCGAATCTCCTCCTTTCTTGCAACTCTGCAAAAAATGCTTGTACATGCCCACATCATCTCCCACCTTTACTAATGCACATCCTTCTCTGAGGCCTCCCGTCTAACACTCTTGCTCCCCTTTAATCCATCTGCAACTCTATTGCCCGGCTGATCCATTCCTATTCTTGCTACACCTCTGCCTCTTCCCTCTGCTAGTCTTTTTACAGGCTACTCATTGCCCAGTGAATTTTCTTCAAGTTAATAACCATGACCTACAAAGCACTCCATAATTTGTCCCCGTTAAATCTCCAGATACCTCCCCAAACGCAATCTCCGCTCTTCATAGGACCTTCTTCTCCGCTCTCACCACGTCAGCTCCTCACACAACCGTCTACAAGACTTCTCCCATGCTTCCCCCGTACTCTGGAACTCACTGCCCCAACACTTCAGACTCTCCTTCACCTCTACACCTTTCAAAAGTAACCTGCAAATGCATCTCTTCAGGATGGCAGACAATTTATAATAATCATGCTGCCAATCCCCCATAATACAATCTCCATTGCAGATTATAAACTCTTGAGGGAGGCTCCTCTTTCATTCTGCATCAGTTTGTTATTTACTGTTAGTATTGTATTTTTCCTGGTTTTATATTATGTTTTATATTGGCGTGTACAGTGCCCTAGAATTACTGGCGTTCTAAAGAAAAGAATAGTAACAACACTGACATAGCCCCTAGATTAATAGTTTATAGTAGAAACCCATTTTGTGATTTGATATCTGATGAGTATCCTACCAGTATCTACAGGTTTATTGTTGGGTATATTAGAAATGGTCTATGAATGAGAACTATTACTGAATTTACATGTCACAAGTTATCAGAACACTAACAAATAAAGGGTGGTTTAAAAACTTGTTGGCTTGACATTTACCTCAACTACTGTACCTGATAACTTTCCAAAGCAAATTGGTTTGTGATCATTATGAAAGATGCACAATGAAGATTTATATTTAAATACTTTACAGACAATATGATTCTTGCATGTAAATGATCAATTATCAAAACCAAAATCAATATTATTCTTTATTGTTGATTTTGTGATGTTAGGATATATTCACAGGGGACAGATTTGCTGTGGATAAAATCCACAACATATATGCAACCAGTTAAATCCACAAAATTTGCAGATTTTGGTGAACATTTGTCTGTGTTTTTTTTTATTTTTTTTTTTATTTAGCTGATCATTACCTGCCCCCCAAAAAAATATCAATGGCTTTAAGATCAGCGGGAAATCCACAGCAAAAGCCGTATCACATTTAATTTCAGATCTATTGTAGAATTTTACTTACCCATTGAACTCAATGAGGAAAATCTGCAAATCAAATATGCAAACAATACGCAACAGGAATTGCGATGCTGAGAATTTATACATGTGCACAGCAAGACAATTTCCATGCATAGAAAATCTGCAGCATGTAGATTTGTAAAATTCTATCCACATGCAGGGTACAGTCACTTGCTAGGGATGTTAATTGCATGAATACACAGGTAAAATCTGCAACAAATGGATCTTATGTAAATTTACCTTAGGGTGCTTTCACATATAGCTGCGTTTTTGGTGTGTTTTTGGATGCGTTTTTTTGTGCAGAAATGTACAGCAGTAATTGCTGTGCCTTTCGGCACAAAAAAACGCTTTAAAAAAATGCAGCTGTGTGTGAAAGCACCCGCAGGGAATGTCCCTATGGCAGGGTTTTCAGCTGGTTTTGCAGATCGTTGTTTTGAATTTTAAAACCGGCTGTAAACCGACTGTCAACGTTTTACATTGATTTACATAGAAAATCTGTGCAGCAGTCCACACTACATGGATTTTCCGCCAGATGGTTTTTTACACCGCGGACATTCCTAAAAACTTAGAATGTGTTCATTCTTCCACCCGGTTTTCGGGCAGAAGACGAACGCGTCAGTGGTTGAGGGGTACGGGTGAATCCACAGAACGGTCTTCAAAAACCATGTACAAAATACTGCCCGGATTCTTTTAATCAGAAACCGGCCGGTATTTTAACCTGCAGTGTGGATGCACCCTTACACTGGGTAATTTACTCCTACAAGTGCTGAAAAGACTACAAAACTTTAAGGGCATGTCCCCACAGAAAGGTTTCTTTTTCAGACTGTTTGCGGTTTTAGAAAACGTCTTGAAACCGTCATGCAACACTCCCCATAGACTTTAATAGAAAATCCATTTAGCAGTCCCCACTGCACGCGTTTTCCACTGGACGTTTTTTTACACCGCTGGGGGTCCGAAAAACTTAGAACATGTTCATTCTTCCGCCCGGTTTTGAGGCAGATCCGACCGGTATTTGGTCTTTGCCATGGGAATGCCCCCAAAGGCTTTATATAAACAGCAGAGGATAAAAAGCTTGTCTAAAATCAAAATCTAAAAATTGCTTTGAACATCATTTTTTTTGTACAAAGCAGCTGGGTTTCTGGCGAGTTTTTCAGCTGGTTTTGAGTACCTTCACAGGGCGTTTTGAATACATTTTTCTGAACCGAAAAACTTATTCAAAAGCGCTGCATAAAACGCATCCTAAATTAATCCAACACGCAGGTGCATGCTTAGATGCATTTTTGCTGCAGCAGAAATGCACCCTATAGTTTTAAATAGGGCGTCTGCTGCGTCAAATGGATCAAGAATTGACATGAATTCTTTGAACGGATCCGAAACACAAAAGTAACCACGCATCAGCGATCACTGGTCTGAACGCTGATGAGTGTTTTACATTTGAAGCAATGTAAACCACACTGCACGTTGTTAGATGCGTGTTTGGGTCCGGTTTGGTTCCAAAACACGGATCCAAAAACTCTGTCTGAACATCCCCTTTCAGTTTTTTGTTGCATTTTTTGGACTGTTTTTGGGCAGTTTTAATGTATGCAAAATTCATATACCTTGTTAAGATACCTGCAGTTTTTCAGCAGAATTGTCTGAAAGCCGCACCAAAAAACGCCCGGCAGTTTACATAGACTTCAATAGTAAATTTTATGCCCTGCTCTGTCGTTTTTGCAACATGTTACAAAAAATGACCAGCAGAAAAAATGAGCAGAAAAAAAAGGTCCTGTGGAGACAGAACATTTTTACTAAAAGACTGAGATCTGTTTTCAGTCATTTTTTCAGCGGTTTTAGAAAACGAAAAACGCTGAAAAGCTGTGCAGTGCAGACATAGCCTTACTCCACTTCAATTGTGTGAACCGGCATTAAAAGCATGGTAAACTCAGTAGAGTCACACCCATGTCAGTCTGCTGCAATAAAGCTGATAATGACAAAGATATAGGAACATGTTTACATAACACGTGTGCTCATTGCTTATCAAAGGCTAAGTGAACAAAAGGCTGTAGACCAAGTAAGACCTATATGTTACATTGTGATAGCTACACATACTTCTTCAAGTAAAATATATGAACGGAAGAAACTTTCTGTTGACCTCTGACAATTAGAAGCATGTATTTCTACAAGGTGAATTCTCAATATGTTTGAAGGTTTGTATGTGTGACAGTGAGGTCTCTGGGTTGTCAGGGTCTCTACTGAAAGGCTTGATTCATGAGCTGCCAGATGGAACAGGTCCATCAAGAAGTGAAAGAGACCATGTCTGGTAACTTCTACTCCAGAGGAAACTTCTAGTACAGTCAATCCTAAATTGATGAAACACACATCCCGAGTTGACATTACACAGCTTCCCAAAAGCTAATTTAGTTTCTTTTCAAACTGAACTCTTAGTTGCCTTATTGGCACCTCTAGCTCCCTATTGACTATTGTGAAATGACAAGACTGACCATTACCATATATTTGCATTTCCCCAAAAGAAATTAACTACATCAATCTCTGAAATCTTCAGTTTTAAGTTTCTTTGTTATACTAAGAACAGATGCAAAGAAGTTTATGCCACAGTATACAAGTCAGTTAACCCCTGCTTGCTTATTGTTCAAACACCTGAGGACGCTGTCATCAGTATCCACCACTGCAGTGTCCATGGTCACAGCACAACTTAAGTTTATTTCATGAATTAAAGGTACTTATTATTTTAAGGTTCGGCCCCTACTATGCAAAACTCAGGAAATATACAAAACTTATAAACACACGAAGCGTTAGACAAAAATGCATATTTATCACAGGTATCCTTCATATTTGCATTCATGCTAGCATAGAATAATGTAATCCCGATAAACAGAACGTTAATATGCACAACTCAACCGCCATATACAATCACAACAGTACTACAGATATATTTGCATTTTGCGGAGAAGAATAGAAAAACTTAGGTTACAATGGTGGCAGGATGACATCTAAGCATGCAATCTATCTAGAAGAACACATGCCTTCTACTTGTAGTGTCATTAGGATGATGTCAGCCAAAGATAACCCAATGCTGTAAACCCTTCAGATAACAAAAACAACTGGCAATGATCCCTTACTCCAGTCACCTCCTTTTCTCTCTTTACAGATCATGACATGACTGTCCATTGAGAGGACACAAGATGGTCTCACATTCCAACGTCAATACATAAACCAAACTGTCAGATGATCTTCTCACTTGGGTTTAGCAACCAACACTAGAGGATAAAGCAATCCTATACACTCACTACACAAGTATCAACAAAAAATTATTTAAAACACAAAAAAAATCAGTAAGTCAGTATCTAAAATACACACATATATATATATATATATATATATACACACACAAACAAACATACACACACACACACCTATGTATATATGTAGTATATATCTATATTTTTACATATGTATCTAAACACACACAATAATACACAAACTATATATTATTATCATTTTCTTGTATCAACACACAACAGTAAAATAACACATAATATATATTATACACACACACCTATGTATATATGTAGTATATATCTATATTTTTACATATGTATCTAAACACACACACATATATATACACATACACACACCTATGCATATATGGAGTATATATCTATATTTTTACATATGTATCTAAACACACACACAGATATACACACATATATACACACACACAAATACACACACATATATATATTTATACACACACACCTATGTATATATGTAGTATATATCTACATTTATACATATCTAATACACACACCTATGTATATATTTATACATATCTAATATAAACTAGACATATACATAGGTGTGTGTATCTATATTTATACATATGTATCTAATACACACACACGGATATATAGATAAATATAAAGATATATATTAAAACACACAAGTACCACTATGCTACTAAATAGGTGTAGAGGATTTCCCATCAGAAATGAATACGCTGGCAAGTGATTATTTATTCATGTGTAGAAACAGCATACCTATGAAGTAGGTGAACCAATGGTCCCTGTTATGTGATCCACAGTGTTAGCCCCCCCTCTTTTTATCCAATATGATAATTAAACACCATTTCTCAATACAGCTGAGTCAGGCTCACTCCAGTGGTCAAGAGAAAGCGACGTCACACAGAGATGAAGTTGTGTCTCTCTATTCCTGCACTGGCAGCCATATTTAAATGTATGTAATACTGATAGCTGGAGAAAACATAGAAGGCCTCAGAAACCTTGGCAGTCAGGTGATGCAGTCAGATTGCTACATCTCTCAAATAAATATCTAAATAGCTAACCCTTTCAGCATATCCCTGCAGTACAAATGCAATGCATATGGCTTAGCCGGCCATGCTACCCTTACAATATTAGTATGCCGAGGTTATCAACGATCGATAGATAAATCCTTCGGACAGAACACATTATCATTGTAGCATCAGTGACTAAAGAAAGCTGTGATGTCAGCGGAGGAGGGTACGCTCCAGCAGGATGCACTGCAGGCCTGATATGTTCCCACATTATTTATATCCTTATGAGAAAATGAACGAGCCTTACAAGGTGTATATGGATAATGACATTCAATTCATCAGTAGAATCATCCCATAATCAAGGCCTTGTAAAATGGATATAGGCAGAGCTAAAGAGCTGAAATGTCCCAATAGACATCCACTATAGCCTCAGCTATGTTACCAGATGGAATACATTCATTAGAAGGAATAAATATATGTGGTGCTATAACAGATATGGAAGGTATGAGTGACATCTGAAGGTGTGGGGGGTAATCTCACATGACAGCCTAATCCCAGGATACAAAATATTAAAAGAACCTGTCACAGAGGGGATTTTTCATCAGAGAATGACATAGCCTACATCTTTTAGATCAGTACGTCAGGCTATATTTGAATGTTGGCTTACTTGTAGTCCTAGCTCCATATATAGATAAATAACCTGTATATTTCATTATAGGGACACTCGTTACCCTGCACAAGTAAAACAAAGATTTCTCCAGGTACCGAGTCAAGGCCTGGGGAAATAGATTTTAGACGACTATGCTCAGGTTGATTGGAATATAGCCTAGCTGTGGGGAGCTGAAGCACCATCCTTTTCTGCAGCCCAGAGCTGCTTTGCATTGAGATTACGCAGCAGTCTTTAAATATATTTTGGTCATTGCTTAAGCATGCCTGTTCCCCCTCAGTAAATTAAACCAGTATTTATCCACTGCATCCTGCTATCACACTGAAGAAAACAATATCACCCTATACATCAATGGGGATTCGTCTGTGGCTATTGTTTGCAATTAAGACTATTAATGCACCAAATGACATCAAAATCTGGATTGCAACAACTGTCTATTCTGGTGTGTCCGTAGACGAGGTATATGGAAGGCTGACATATTATGCATAATGGCCATAACATATGTGCAGCATCCCCTATAGTAATGAGAAGATCTGAATATGAGGGAAAGGAGGTAAAAATAGGGTAAACTGAGGGGCTCCTCTGTCTGTATGTGACCAAGGCAGTCAGCCATTCAGCTGCTCAGCCGGAGATCTAGATGTGCTGCATACATTATTTGCCAAATAACACCATATTGAGAGGCCTAACATTGAATGTTAGTGATGTACAAAATGGTGGATGTAGACACAAGAAGCTAAGTATATACAATTCCCATCCTTATGTAAATAGATATAGCAACATATTGTCTCTATATACACACACAATGACAGATACAAAGACAGATTCAATGGCCCTTTGGTTTCAGATGTATTATTTATTTAGGCATTGAATATAAAAACCAAATCAGATGAGAGAATGCTCAGAAAATTGATCGAAGCACAGGATTAATGTAGGAAATGTGACAAACCTGATGTCATATAGCCTCGTGATGCCTGGGAAATAAAAGCTGGTGGAAAGTGTTTGTGCAGGCGATAGTCCTTTTCACTACGGGACCTCATGCGGTCTGAGGCCCGGTCAGAGAAATCAGCACTAGGCCAGGCCCGGCGTAAGGTTGTACTCCGAGTCTTCTTCATTCTGAGGCTACCTGAAGCCTAATTGTCCAGCTGCATGAGATAGGCCTCACCGCTGTTCCCTTTTTTTCATCAAAACATTAAGCACACAGCTTGAGCAGGGGCTGCAAACATTTTGCCGCTACCTCTTCTAGGAAGCCAGCTGCGGGTCCGTTCGTTTTCTCCCTCGAATGATCCAATTTTACACACGTCCCACAATGCATTACACTTCATTTGCAATCAATCCAGCTTATAGCTTCCAGATTCATGTGGAGGAAAGGCACATTATGTGGCTTCTCAGCCAAAGAAGGGGAGGGGGAGTGAGCAGAGATTTGTAGCGTGAAAGCTCTGAGATCCCAAACAATAGCTTGATTCAGCATAGGGCTGCTTAGCCAACTGTGAGGCACAACACAAAAGAACCCAGCAAATACTGGGAAGAAAACACCCACAGAATTTGGTTTGAACCCGAAACCTTGCACCCAAGATCTTGCGGGAAGGCAAAAAACCCAACGTCAATATCCCAATGGTTGTGGCATTAAAATGAGGAGGCGATGACGACGAAAGTAGATTTTTTTTCCCTCCTTTCTTCACCTATCAGGCTCCGTGAAGCGAATCAATGAGGCAATCTAAATCAGCATTGCAGTAATCAAGGGACAATATTCATTCTTCAGAGCCGCACAGCTGTTCCGTACACAGTAGGAGTGCAAAAGCCACCATCGCATCATATCCAGGCACGCGCCTGTACCAATTTTCACAGTGATGAAAGGGAGAAATCCTTGGATTGGCGATCAGCGTCTCTCCCCTTCTCTTGGTCCACTCGTAGCCTTTTCCTGCCACTGCTCATATTCCATTATTTATCGCTCTCACCAGGCCGCTCCTTCAAGCTTAGGGGGTCTACAATACCATTAGACCCAAGCAGTTTGCTTTCAGGTACTCCCAGCTCTGCAAAGCTTGCTCTGTCCTCTGTTGAATGGCTCTGTGCCTTTGAATGCAGTGAAAAGCTATTGAAGGGCAGGAAGCAAGACAGCCAACCCAGTCTCATGCTAATCAAGAAGCTGTCTTAACCCTTTCACCTTGCAAAGTCAATCTTGGAGCGTCATAGTCACACAACATACCATCAAATTCCTTGTATTCCAGGGAGATGGGGTTGTATGTTAGTACACAGCATTACAACGTTGCTGGTGTTGTGTCATCAACTCCATTCCTCCCGAAAGATCAATGCCATTCCACTACAGGGTTAAGACAGACACACTGATCCTGTCAGGCATCACATTTTAAATGTAAAACACCCTGAGGCTCTCTCAAACCTTGGCTGTAGTCCCAGCCTATAATCAGCTCTCGTCTATTTACATACAAAGCCGTGTATTTTTAGGATAGTCCAGCCCTCTCCAAGGAGGAAAGAAAATGTTTGTTTTGAAAAGGAGAAGGGGCAAAAGCAGGAAAATAAAGAAATAAAAGCCTAAGTGTCGCTATGATTTCACCGTCTATCGATAAGGTCTGTAGAACAGGAATAGGTCTAGTGACAGCTGCAAATTCCACTCTAGGACCATACAGAGCAATAAAAGTATTATGGAAGAAGCTGCTCACTCCACTTCTGCTTTATGTTCCCTACCAAACTACCCAATGGAACACAGGGTTGATTGCTCTGCTCACACTGTACTGAACAGCTGCTAAACGACTGATAGTGGTCAATGGATGTCACACTATCACACTACTATCTCTGTCTGCATCATTCACTCTGAGGATACCCTGACAACTTATAACAATAACCTGCATTATCCGGATTCATGTTATACTAGTTACCTATGGGTGCACAAGGAGTTGTTTTCTTAGGGAAACTTTGGTATGTTTACCTTGCAGAACATTTTCACTAACAATGAAAATACATTTATTCTATGTTCTATGGATTTTCTGCATTAAACAATGACCTTGTGATGAAGAGGACTTTTATTACAAAATGATATCAAACCTCGTCACTTATTTTCCAGCTCTGCCATTTTTGCCATTAAATGTAGAAAGATTTGACAACCTGTTGCTTACGGACAGCCCAGTCCTTCATGTAGACATGTTACGCTACTTGAGTTTTTTTTTTTTTAACAAACAATTTTATTGACAACCAGATTAGAGTGAACAAGGTAATAGTATTGACAATATTATCAGGTTGCGTTATACAAAACTATAGTGCAAACAAAACGCCCTCCCAAACCATCCTCCCACCCACCCCCATTTGCTGCAATCACCTCACGAGTCATTGACAATATCAAGTAATCACCACACATTAGACAAAGGACTTCTACCACATTCAGAACAGTTCTGTTCTCTGGTCACCTCAATGCAGATTGCAAATATCAGTTCTTAAAACCAGAATACCTCATCCAGCTGTTAGTCCACTCTGAGAGGGCCTAAGTCATCAGCTAACTCTCCGTACACATACCATGTAGTGTCTTTAAATGGAAACACCTGCTCTCTAATTTTCGATTGAGTAAAAAAATTCTCAATAAAACATCTCCATTTTTTGACAAATTTCTTCGTATGCCTCTCTTTATCATATTCTGCCTCACGTTACTGGAGGTTTTTTAATCGTAGAAGCACTATCTTCAAAAGTAGTCGTTGTGACATAACTGACTACATAAGGATATAATACCCCAAGATCATACTTGCTTATGACTGTGCATACTTATCGGCTATGTTCTGACAATGGACAATCAACTCTAAGTCAATATAGTCACTTAAATTCGATTCAGAATCCATTTTAACGTTATGGTTCTCCCAAGTGTCTATCCATAAATCTGTAGGCTTCAGTAGTCTCTTGTATCTTTTCTTAAATCTCTGACACCCACCTATCTCCACTATTCTGCGAACGATTTAGGATTGTGATTTCTGATAAGAATCTCCCACCTCTGTCTCCAAGACTTCTCTCATGCTGCACCTATACTTTTTAATGCTCATTCACAGTTATTCATGCTAACTTATAACATTTACTGGTTTTTGACTCAACTACCCTCTACTATACCCTGCTGTTCTCCTCTATAAATTCTTTTCACCCTATACCTTACCTTGCACAGGTCAAGTAAGTGACTGGCGTACTCAGAATTATTTATAAGCTCTTTGTATTCTAAAGTAGATCACCCACATGTAAATACCACACAGTTCTGACTACTGTGCTCAAGTTACCCCAGTGGCATAGCTAGAGCCTTTGCCACTGAAGAAGACAGGCATGTGAGGAATCCCTATTACAGAATATAGGAAAAGAATCAGCTCACCTGCCTGGTTCCACCAACATTCAACTTGCAATGGGATCTGTCTCCAGTGATCCTTCGGTGCACAGGAAAAATCCCACCTCAGATGGAGACAGTTCCCGGCCCTCACCTTCATTGTGCTGGCATGAGGTCAAGGCTGAAAAAGGAGATTCTGCCCTTGTGAAAAATACCATCCCCAAAAATGCCACCTGGGGTAGATCAATCTCCAACCCCAGACATGCCATGTCTTTTGAACTAGATTACCAAACTTTTACCACAGTTTTGTACCTTTTTCTTAATGATTAATATAGTATTTACGTTATTTGTTTTCCTTATGGAATCAAAAATCTTTAGAACAAATGCTTGTCTTCAGGTAAATGTTTAATTTATTTGCTTTTTACATCACAGGTATTTGTTAGACAAAAAAAGACTTACAGAAATACGTATTATTTAACCCCTTAGCGACATCGGCTGTTAATGACTTGATATCCGATGCTAACAGCAGGGATCAGAGCCAGCTCCAATACTTGCTGTTCAACTGTTTAGACACCGCAGTGATCACGGCAGTGCTGTGCACTGCTCCTCCCACTAGTTGGCCACCTAAGTTGCCTAATGAAGGCTTCCACAACTGCCATGTTACTGCTCCAATTACTTCCTGCCATACTACACAGTACATTTTGTCCTGCAAAAAAACAATCCCTGACATTTCTAGGTAGATGGGAAAAAATAAGCTATGGCTTTTGAAAGGGGAAAAAACAAAAAGAATGCGGCAAAAAACAAACACCTGATCCTTATGGAATTAATGAACTCCTTTTTACGAATTTCTTTTTTAACAAGTTTGTGAATAATCCCAATGGCAGGAAGGACTAGAACACAATACGTTTCCTTTGTCTATCTGCTTGACTTCAGCTCAATTCAATTAAAAATCTAAAAATGATTTTGGACATGTGTAGATATTGGAGATCAGGGAAGAGCGTTCAGAAGTACATACTATTATAATACATGAACTTCCAGTATACACAGTGCCATATTTGTCAAGAGGCTATGGAATTTAAACACCCCTTAGGCTTGTAACTCATGTGAGCACTTGAACAAAAACATATAGGTATGTATTTAAGATGACAACTATTAATAACTATTGGAACTAATTTTAACATCGAGAGAAAAATGTACACAGAAATGTGAGAAATCTCTTTTGTTCTGACATTACAGTACTATGATGGCAGCTGATCATCCCAGTCATGACTTATGGCACTCCTGATGAAGTACCCTCTCCACTGGATGCTACCTGAATTGGACACAAACAGGGCCGGACTGGGAATAAAAATCAGCCCTGGCACAAAGCCCCCACCAGCCCACATACAATATCCGCTTACAAAATGTCCCTTGTTCTCGCACCTCGCCACTTTCTAAAATAAACTACACTATAAAGGTGCTTTCACATGGAGCATTTTTTGGTGCGTTTTTGGTGCGTTTTTGTGCAGAAAGGCAGAGCAGTTAATGCTGAACATTTCTGCACAAAAAAACGCATAAAAATGCACCAAAACCGTTCCGTGTGAAAGCCCCCTACACACAAGCAAGGAAGAAAGAGTGGTGCAGAGAAACCCCTCATCACATAGTCAGGTGTGCACTTGCTTTACAATCCGGGACAAGCCCACACTGACACTACACAAGCACCAACATAAGCAACAACCCCACCAATCAGATCACCATCATATGAATACAGCATTGACTCAACACAGAAGTAAAATGACCCCTGACAGCAGGGACTCACAGGAGACATCATCTCTGATGGGAGCTGTCTTCTTCTCCTTTTCTTCTCCATCTGGCACAAACCTCCATGATGTCTTCCCTGATGAGTCGTTCCCTTCCATTTTTTCTCTGTCCGGTACAGAATGCAATTTCTTCTTCTCCCAGTCACTACTGGTCCCTGTAGGATTTACCACAAATACGTCTTAGGCCTCGTTCCAGGGCTTATTCTGCCGCGGATTGGCGCCGTACTGCGTCCCGGGATTTGCGCGCAGTACGGCGCCAATCCGCGGCAGCAATTACGATAATCCACTGCTCTCATAGAGAACAGTGGAATCCGTCGCTCCTCCCCGCTCGGCGAATCCGCCGCGGGGTGAGAAAGTGACATGCACATTATTTACGGCGCGGACGTGCTGTAAACAATGCATTGTCTATGGGGCCGGGAGCGGCGCCCCCGCCGCGCTCCGGCCCCGCCCCCGTTCCGCCCCTTATTCCCGACGGATTTGTGGGGCTCAATAAGGCTCACAAATCCGTCGGGAATAAGCCGTGTGAACACGGCCTTAGACTCCTCTCTTTACCTGCACTTTCCTATCAATTACCCAAACAGCATATGTTAGACCCTTAAAATTAGAAATAAAAAAATGTCAGATAAGTGGCATGTAAATAGGTAGACTCCCATTAGTTAGGTAAACAGGGCCTTCCTCCATTAATTTGGTAGGTAGCTGGGGCTGCCCCCAGTAACTAGCCAGGTAGCTGGGGCTGCCCCCAGTAACTAGCCAGGTAGCTGGGGCTGCCCCCAGTAACTAGCCAGGTAGCTGTGCTGCCCCCAGTAACTAGCCAGGTAGCTGGGGCTGCCTCCAGTAACTAGCCAGGTAGCTGGGGCTGCCTCCAGTAACTAGCCAGGTAGCTGGGGCTGCCTCCAGTAACTAGCCAGGTAGCTGGGGCTACCCTCAGTAATTAGCCAGGTAGGGCCAGTAATTAGACAGGTAGGGCCAGGGCCAGTATGTAGACAGGCAGGGCCAGTATATGGGCTGGCAGGGCACTATATAGGTAGCCAGGCAGGGCAGTATATAGGTAGCCAGGCAGGCCAGTATATAGGATGCAGGCAGGCCAGTATATAGGTAGCCAGGCAGGGCAGCATATAGGATGCAGGCAGGCCAGCATATAGGATGCAGGCAGGCCAGTATATAGGTAGCCAGGCAGGGCTAGTAGTTTAAGAAAAAAAATAAATAAATAAAACCAATACTTACCTGATGTCTCTGCTTCCTCCCCTGTCTTCCCCACAGGCCGCCGGCAGCAGAGCGCAGGCCGCGGAACAGGCGCGCGATGACATCATTACATCGCGCGCTTGCCCCGCGGCCTCCTGGGAGCTGAACAGACGGGATCAGTAGATACCAGCTGTTCAGCCTCGGCCGCTGCTTGCACCACGCGGTGCAGGCGGCGGCCGTGATGGCTGCATGGCTGGGTCAGTGACCCGGCCGTGTAGCGAGGGGGGCCTGTCGGGGCCCGCCGGGGGGAAACACCGACCACCCGGCGGGCGCTCCGAGCCGGCTCTGAGGCCCGAACCCCAGCAGCCCAACGGGCAAATGCCCGGTTTGCCCTTAGGGCAGTCCGGGCCTGGACACAAACATTTATTTTGTAAATTATGCAAGCACAAGAAAAGAGTTGTAACTTCAATATTATCCTGTAACATCAGTGCAGCACCCTGACCTTGTTACAGAAGGGCATAGTTGGGACACATAAAATATATTAGATAGTATTTTAAAGGGGTTGTCTCACTACACTGATTCATCTTACCTCAGTTCTGTTTTCTTGGTTTTACTTTGAATTCAGGGGAGTGTTTACTGGCTTCCACTAGGCTTCAATAGAAGCCAGGTCTGTAGCTATAGCAACCAGTGCTGGCAGCCTATCAAGAGAGATCAAACAGGTCAGTAGCTATAGCAACCTGAGGAGCTGATGCAGCCCATACAAGAGAGGATATCACGGAATATGTAGGATAAAGTTAATGGACATATATTGCAAAGTGACTTGTTTTTGTAGGATCTTTCACATAAAAAGCAATCCTTGTAGTGAGACAACCCCTTTAAGTCACTTGTAGTCTGTTATTTACTCATCCAGGAAAGCACCTTTTATATATGCCAACATTTTATTTAGGAGAGTATCTCTTAGGATGTGGCTGTATATAACATGACTGTCATAAGGTTATCTTTAATAGAGCTATTCTATAGAATAGCTGTTACTCAGCCCCTTAACTGAAAGGACTTGTATGATCTCCTCACTTGTCTTATTAAATACTTGTTTACCTCGTGTAATAAATTCTATAGCATCTTCTGTGTTGTGTTGTTCCTATGTTATCCATTCTGTAAATGAATTACTGAATCAGTCAGCTGGGTATTACCATTCTAGTTTTAAAGGGGGATGTCCCTGCACAGCACTGACTGGACAATTCCAGACTGTGTAGGGACACTCCCTCCAATTGGTAACCCTCTGCTAACAAATTGGTAATGGATTTCTAGGAGGAATAACAGAAAAACAAGAGAAAAATACTCTAGAATTGTTTTTTTATTGGGAACACTAGTATTTACCAAAACAGATTTAGGTCATACAACAGACAGCGCAAGATATAGGCTAACGTTCTGTTATAACCTCCAGAAACACTGGTGTTTATCACAAACACTACACTGCAAATTATTAGCTCCTTAATACTGAGACATAGGTTGGGAGTAAGTCACATAATATTTTGTTATATGAAAACATTGTTTTGTTTTGCATAACTTGAAATATCTTACTGGGTTTTTCTAGTGGAGTACTCCAACTACAATAATCCCCTTTCTAAGTGTAGCTCCCACAAAACCCCAAGTGTTCCAGTGCAAGATACCATTGCCAGGGCAAGGCACAAGTGCCACCACAACTGTAATATTACCCACCGCCTATTCAAATGGGTAACCATGAAACACAGGCCTTGCTGAATCTACCAGACCAAGCTCTGGTCTTGCCAACAGAGTAAACTGTAAAAGTTTTATGTTACACTAAGAAGTCTTGAAAGAACTGTGAGCAAGAGTCTCTAAAAGCATATTTGGGCACATGGTGATAAACAAATTACATTTCTGCCAACTATCCTGAAACTAAAAACTCCAAGTGCCTTGCACAAGGAATGCAGAATGTGACCTGTTGTCATCTGAATCTTTAGTAGTACAGCCTCAGGTTTTGGGTCTGTAGACTGAAGTGATCACATCTAAAAAACAAGGTTGATTGTACAGTATTATATAAGTAACACTTCTTTATAAAACAAATGTATTTGGGCCTACAGCAGGCTCAGGACTCCTCCTCCGCCTCTCTCTCTGCACTACAAGGGGTAGTGCAGCAACATTCATCTCAATTATTTGCCCTCCAGCAACATCTGGACGATGTAGAAAACAGAGGGAGGAGGAATAATCTTAGAATCCGGGGGCTTCCAGAATCGGTGCCTGCCTCTGAGCTATATTCCACTGTATCTCAAGTCTTCAATAATATTCTGGACCGCGACCCGAATACCTACATTGAGTTGGACCGAGTCCATAGGGCCCTGCGTCCTCCTAGTAAGGACACTCAGCATCCTAGGGACGTAGTCTGCCGGGTCCATTTCTATGTTCTTAAAGAACAAATCCTTCAGAAGGCCCGCTCACGCCGTTCCTTAACATACCAAGATCATCAGTTACAGATATTCCCGGACTTGTCTCGTCACACCCTGGCACAGCGTGCTATGCTAAAACCCATTCTTAACGTCCTGAAGGAGAGGAACATCCCTTACAGATGGGGGTTTCCTTTTGCGCTTATTGTACGCCGGTCTGAGCGCACCTACACCTTGCGCACTCCGGAGGACTTACCATCATTTGTGCGGGACTTACAACTTCCTGATGTCTCGCTGCCGGACTGGCCCTCCTTGTCCCTGCCAATGGGGGGGGGGGGGGGGGGAGGTCGGGATGGCTCTCTCCCTCCTCGTCCGGATGCTCAGGGCCTTCCGTCCAGAGGGCCCCGCTCTAAAGGCCCCCGCTCACATCAAGTGTAGAGACTCAAAAATTAGTTTCTCCTGTTGTCTATATCGTCTAGGCTCAGTTGGTTAGATGTGCAAATAGCGGGTTCCTTTCTTGGGTCACCCCTGCCCCTCTACTGGTTCTTCTCCAGCACATTAATCTGTTGCCTGATTATGGTACAGGGTTTTACCCCCTTTTATTGCCCTGGTTATAATAGTTTTGGATTCCCCTTCATAAGCTTCGATCATTAATGCTTGGGAGCGCTCTTTTTGGCATGCCTGCCTTATGCACCCCCCAAATAGGGTTTGGACTGCCTTCTGGCCACATGTGGGCCACCTGGCTTTCCTGGTTTTTGGGAATGTCTGTAGTTATTCTATGCGGGAGTTTTTTGGTTATCCTGTGTTCTTCTATTTTGCCCCCCTCCTGCCTACTCTTTTTTGCCCTGTCCTTTCCCTTCCTCACTCACCCCCCGCCGGATGCTGGAGACACACGTCATAAGTATATCTCTCAAGCTAAATGGGGGACCTTAAGCTAGTATCCTTCAACGCCAAGGGCCTCAACATGCCTAGGAAACGTTCTCAAATCCTGTATCACTTCCACCGACAAAAAGCTCAAATTGTGTGCCTCCAGGAGACACATTTCAAAACGAACCATGCCCCCTTAATCAAGGATAGATATTTCCCTCAGTGGCATTTTGCTAACTGCCCCTACTCCAGGACTAGAGGGGTGGCCATAGCCATCCATAAATCCCTGGCCCACCGGGTTATAGACTGCATCTCTGATGTAGAGGCCAGATATCTCATTTTAATCCTTAATATTAATGGGCATGACTTCACGATTGTCAATGTATATGCTCCGAATCAGGGACAGGTTACTTTCTTACTGAAGGTCCTAGACGAGTTACACTCCCGTGCTAGGGGCACCGTCATGTTTTGTGGGGACTTTAACCTTACCCTCGATCCAACTCTTGATAATTCGTCTGGGCGGTCCTCCATAGCATACTCAGCTATCAAAAAAGTCAAGAAAGCCCTTCTTCAATTTCAGCTGGTAGACGGATGGCGGCTCCAGCATCCGTCCGATAGGGATTATAGTTTTTTCTCACAGCCCCATAATACCTATAGCAGGATCGATTATATTCTCCTTCAGCATAGGGCCCTTCCATGGCTACAGTCTTCCTCGATAGGTAATGTGTTATGGTCGGACCATGCACCGATCTTTCTCTCCCTACACGTCCCTTTCTTCTCCGCTCAAGCTAGACCTTGGAGACTCAATGAGTCCCTGCTGCTGGACTCGGTTTGTTTGGCGGAGCTCAAGCTGACAGTTGAGCATTTTAGGTCGGACCATGCTGATGATCCCACCTCACCTCTTCTCAAATGGGAGGCACTGAAATGTGTCCTTCGTGGCATTCTGATCAAGCATGGTAGTCGCCTTAAAAAAGCCCGTTCGACTGCGATCGTTGCGGCGCTGCATAAAGTTACCTCGCTTGAGCTCTTGCACAAACAAGCCCTTTCTGCAAAAGTGCTGCAGGATTTGCTGTTGGCTCGGCTGGAGGTCCGTTTATTGTTTGAGGCCTCCTGGGGCAGACTCCTGCAGCAGGGTCGTAGTAGGTTCTACGAATATGGTAACAAGAGCGGTCGACTCCTGGCGAGAGCCATAGGGAATAGGACAGCACGATCCCTGGTTACCAGTATTAAAGATAGCGCAGGTAATTTGGTGCACTCCACTCCAGAGATCGCGGGTGAATTCCAGTCCTTCTATTCTAAGCTGTATAACCTTCCAGTTGACAGATCCCAGTCTCTTTCCTCAGGTCGGGGGCCCTCCTCCCCATTTCCAACTCTAACGGTTGAGGTCATCCAGAGGCTGGAGGAGTCTTTCTCGATGGAGGAGTTGGAGTCGGCCATTGGGGACCTCCCTAGCGGGAAAAGCCCTGGGCCTGATGGCTTCACTGGCAAATTCTTTCAGATTATGCTCCCCGCTCTCTCCCCGGTTCTTCTGGATGCCTTTAACACTGTCTCAGAGTCTTCACCCTTCCCGGGAGAGGCCTCCGCGGCCCATATCGTAGTTTTGCCAAAACCAGGCAAGGATCCACAGGTTTGCAGCAGTTATAGACCGATATCTCTACTCAACGTAGACCTTAAAATCTATGCCAAGCTCTTAGCAAATCGCCTTAACCCCCTTTTGCCCACCATGATCCACCCTGATCAGGTGGGATTCACCCCGGGTCGTGAGGCCAGAGATAATACCCTGAAAACATTGGACATCATTCAATATGCTAAACTTCATGGGGTGCCATTGATGATCCTGTCCCTTGACGCCGAAAAAGCGTTTGATAGGATCTCTTGGGACTCTCTGACCGATACCCTCAAACATATGGGACTCGGCCCTATCTTTATCACTAAAATACTGGCACTTTATCAAAACCCTTCTGCAAAAATCAAGATCAACGGTGCCCTATCAAACTCCCTTGAAATACATAATGGCACCAGGCAGGGCTGCCCCTTATCGCCTTTACTATACATTCTGATCATGGAGCACCTACTGGCCGCAGTGCGATCCAACCCAGACATCAAGGGTATAACGATTGGAGGGCATGAGTTTAAATGCTCGGCCTTCGCAGATGATCTGTTACTCTATTTGACAGACCCTTTTATCTCCCTCCCCTCTTTGATGTCCGAGCTGGATAAATTTAGCTGCTGGTCCAATTACAAAATTAATTATTCAAAATCTGAAGCCCTGAACATTTCCCTTGATCAAGCCACTGCCCAGTCCATTAAATCTAACTTCTCCTTCTCCTGGCCTGGGGGGGGGATCTCATATCTGGGGACTAAAATTCCCAGGGATCTAGCGCAACTTTATGAGTGTAATTTTCTCCCTTTGCTAGCCAATGTTTCACGGCTACTAGGGGGCTGGGGGCAGGGCGACTTCTCGTGGTTTGGTAGGGCGAACATTATCAAAATGTCCATCCTCCCGAAACTGCTATACCTGCTTCAGACGGTGCCGATCTCCCTGCCCTCCTCCTTCTGGATGAGGCTCCATCGAAGTTTCACCGAGTTCCTGTGGCGAAGCCGTCGCCCCAGACTCAGAAGGGATATAATGTCCAGGCCAAAAACGGAGGGGGGAGTGGGCTTACCTGACTGCAGGTTGTACTACCTAGCCACAGCGTATGCCAGGTTCTTGGATTTGATCCATAGTCCCCAGGATAAACTCTGGGTATATATCGCACAGACAGTCTCTCCCCAGGCTATACTCTCCCTCCCGTGGGCACAGAACCTTTCATCGCGAGACCCCAAACTTCTGTCCTTCAGCGCAGCCCATACGTTATCCATTATACTGAGGTGTAGGGTCCCAGTACCTCTATTAGATTTAACGGGCCCCCTGTTCCCTATTTCGGACAACCATTTATTTCCTCCAGGCACTTCAGGGAGGTCCTTCCTGGGGAGTTCTAAGTCTCGCCCGCTTCTCGCAGTACAGGTACAGGCCAGGGGGGCCTTGAAACCCCTTGCGGATCTGACCCAGGACCTTCTCCCTTCTCCTAGGTACCACTTTGAATACCTGCAGCTTCGGCACTTCTTTGCCTCTGTCATCGTGAAGAGGGTCTCTCTTCGAGAACTCTCACCGTTTGAGAGACTATGTGTTGCCCCGACGCTCCCCAGGCACCTGATCTCCTTGATCTATCAGTGGCTGACCTCCTCCTCTTGTCAGGATCTCCCTCATTACTGTAAGGCTTGGGAGAAAGAGCTTCGGAGGACTTTCACTGTTGAACAATGGAGAAAGTGTTTTTATCTCACTCATAAAGCAGTGATAGCCTGCAAAGCGCAGGAAACAAGCTTTAAGATACTTTCCAGGTGGTACAGAGTGCCGACGCTGCTTCATAAGTGGTATCCCAATGTCCCAGACACCTGCTGGAGGTGCAATCAGGAGGCGGGGTCCATGTCCCATATATGGTGGGGTTGCCAGGCCTTACGGCCCTTTTGGAAAAGGGTCCTTCAGGCCATCTCGGATTGCTGCTGAGGTTTCCATCCCGGACCGCGCCCAGAAGCGGTCCTTTTATTTATGGCCCCTTTTTCGCAATCCTCTTATAAAAAATCTTTGATAAGACATCTTTTACAGGCGGCAAAGACGGTAATCCCCCGTCGCTGGCGTCAATCTGCTCCTCCGTCCATCGCTGACTGGGTGGAGGAGGTATCCTCTACTTACTGTATGGAGGAGATGATCGCCCACTCCCCCGAGGAGGTGATTAAAGTACTGCACACTTGGAGGCCGTGGACCCAGTATCAGTCCTCCAGGGAATTTCGGGCCCTCTTGGGAAAATGATATGGGGTTCCGGACGTAGTTGTTGGGCCCTTGGCGTTTGAAGCTTCCATTGGGAGGGATCCTCCCGTTTTGTTGCTTTTCCCTTGACGTTTGGTGTCTCCCCGGGGTTCGGTGGTGAGGACTCCCTTTTCCCTTTCCTCTTCTTCCTTTCTTTTTTCCCCCCCTGTTAAATATATTGGAGTATCAGGACCTATAGGTTAATCAATGTCTTGACTCATTGTCCACTGGTGGGTGGGGAGTCTGGATGGCTCCGCCTCTCGGCAGTGGGCGCGCATCATGCTTTGTACGCTGACCTGTCACTCTAGGTCGTAGTATTGAAGGCCTATTTGATGTTTTGATTACTTACTCACTGGACTCTCGTACTTATATAGTAGTGCCTTTGTTCATTTTTTGCGTGCCTGTTTTTATATGTTTATGTATAAAATTGTTCCAATAAAAACCTATTATAAGAAAAACAAATGTATTTGTATTGAAGACAGCTAAACTGTAAACTAAGCTAAATTATCAAAACCCTTCCATACCAATAATAACAGGCAATAGCTACTAACCCTCCCCTGAACTAGCCAACATTCAACTCAGACTCTGGAATAATTTAAGAACAGTTTGCATTAATTTAACCTGACTTCAAACCTTTGGAAAAAAATTATCTGAAATCTTGCCAATGCCATCAAATAAAGAATATAACAATATAAAAGCATAAGTTAAATGGGGGAATACGGCCAAGCGAGTGTGCTCAGCTGTATGCATAACCCTCCATTCTCTGCGGCCGGATTCTTCCCATCCTCTAACCCAGAAATTAGGAGATGGAAAGAAGCCGACCTAAGAGAATGGAGAGTTTTTCATACAGCAGAGTACACTCGCTTATCCTCATTTGGATTCCCATGAAAAGTAATGGAGAAAGCTAGTGTGGCCACCTCTCCGTTCTCTGTAGCAGACTCCTTTCCATCTCCCAACCCATGACCTAAGAGATTGGAATATCCTTTCAATAAAATATAGACTGTAGTCCACCAAAAAGTAAAAATGGGGCAAATTTGCTTGCATGAGAAAATGACCAATGCTAGTTGTTAAAGCTGAATGCTTGGTGGGTTATTTCTTTAAAAAAAAAAAAAAAAAAAAAGCTACTCAACCTATTTGATAGACTTGTTATTTTCTAATAGATTGGTAAAGTGAACATGCTGCATGGAGTTAAAGTAATAATATGAATCATGACCTTCTCATGAGGGGTAGATCTACAATAGTCACTGTGACTTCTGTTTCCACCCTCCCAAATGGACAGGTCATAAAGAAGAATAAAGTTGGCATCCATCCGACAGGTTTCCTGTTGTTGAATGGAAAAGTATTGTTTTTTGCCTTTTTCTTTCAAGCAGAACCAAATATGTATCATCCAAACATAAGTAAAGTTATCTATATAGTTAGATCCCTCTACCAATGACTTGTTATGAAAAAATTGTTAATTGTTTCCACAGCACTGTAGATTCAGCACATTTTTATATAATCACATTTCCATATTTCAGCAGGTTGTGCACAGATCTACATTTGGGGGTTCACAAGGTAATTAGACTAAGCTGGCTACACATATACATTAGCACTGGTAATGCCAAGTAGATGAAAATAATTGTGTTGTCAAAGATGACAAACAGGCTGAGGACATATGTCAACACTCACCAGTTGTAAAGAAAAAATCTGGGAAATAGGTGTCTAGTAGTATTGAAAAACATCTATGTATCTGGTATATGATTGACACAACTCTCTACAAAAAGTATTTTGTGTACTGTGAATTCTGCTAGGTGAGTACATTATAACCTTCTGTAAAGAGCATGTTACTTTTAAGAACCTCTGCTTTTTAGGGGCATGGAATTATTCATTTCTTATGTACAAGTGTCCTTTTCAGTATTCTTCCCTCTGCTGATCTAATCACATATCCTTTCTTTCTGTCATTGAACACCTGGTTGTATGCTACATAATGGATCTGAAAATATAAAGAATATATGAATACCCCCAAAAAATATTTATAAGATTATAATCTGATCTTAACTAGATGATCAAATGGCAAAATTAAAACATGGTGATAAATACAGTAATCTATAAATCCATAGCGGATGTGGTACTCAGTTAGAAACATATTTTCTTTTTATTAGTGCAAACATTAAAAATGTTCAACCACCATTTAGCAGCATGTCCATAGGTTTGTAAGAAAAATAAATGTATACTCAAGTATACTCTAGCCGATTGTACGGTGGCTACTTGGCTATGCACCCTGGACATAAAGTTCTTATTTACTAACATTCCCTTTAATGAAGGCGTTGAAGCTGTTAGGGAAGTACTAAATCAGGATGCATCGGTATCTAATTCAAAAATTGCTTTCCTTATACAACTTTTAGAAATGGTCCTGACACAAAATTATTTTAGGTTTGGTGATGCATTGTTTCTGCAGCTACAGGGGACCTCATAGGGGTCCCCTGTGGCTCTTAGCTACGCTAACATTTATATGGCGTCATTTGAGAAAAATCATGTTTTCCAATCTGCCTTTAAAGATTACACCATCACATGGTTCAGATATGTGGCTGACGTTTTCCTGCTGTGGTCGGGGTCTGAACCACAGCTGGATTCCTCTGCCACATATCTGAACGATGTACATCGGCTTATCAAATTTACACTGACTAAGAGTCAGAGTGCGTTGTCATATTTAGATGTATGGGTCAAGAAAGCTGATAAGACTTTATACACTACTTTGTATTCCAAAGAAACAGATTGTAACAACGTTTTTCATCATAGTAGCCAACATGCTCCACAGGTATTTAAATGGATATTTAAGAGCCAATTTATTAGAGCTAGACGTATATGTTCTGAGGATGAGGTAAATTTAGAGTCTATGGCCAATATTATAGAAAAATTTACAAAAAGAGGTTATGACAGGGACGAACTCAGCAATGCCGAGACAGGAGCTATTGCAGGTATAACAAAAGAAAAAGCAGGATGCAAGATTTACTTACATATCCACCTATGATAGCCATGCAGGTATCGTGAAACAGGCTATACTTAAACACTTTAAGATTTTGCGAGCTGATACAAAGTTCGGTTATTTGTTTACAGATCCACCTCGTTTGATTTACCAGAAAGGGAAGACTTTGGGCCAACAATTAGTATCGTCAGATTTGAAGAAATACGATAAGTCAAAATCTCAAACCACGCTTAGAAGTACCAGGTCTGGCACGTTTGCATGTTTGCATTGCCAGAACTGTTCCTCCATTATAAAAGGGGACGAGATTAAACACCCAATGAAGGGACATTCCATAAAAATTAAAGGGTTTCACACATGTGATAGCCAAGGTGTCATCTATATGTTGAAATGCCCATGTGGACGTGTATATGTCGGGCAGACCAGTAGTGCCATAAAAGTGAGGCTCAATGAGCACAGATCTATGATTTGTTCCTTTAAAAAACAAGTGGAAGGCACAAGTCCTAGCCCCTTGGTAGCAGATAGTGAGAACAAGAAGAAGGTTGGCATAACCACTGTAGCCCAACACTTGGCATTAGAAAGGCATGGACATTATGCTGGTGCGTTTTGAAAAAGTTAGATGTTTTGACAATTCACAATTAACTAAAACATTATTGAGGAGGGAGGGGTTCTGGATTGCAAATTTGGATGCAATGATACCAAAGGAATTCAACGAAAATTTTAGTTTGAAAGCTTTCCTGTAAAGAAGGGGTTAATGGTCTTTTAACTTTTGTATTTAAGGAGGGGTCACTTTGTAGCACACATGCCTGAGGAAGGGGAGGAGTTTATCCCCGAAACGTCACACAGGTCGTGTCAGTCTGCCCGGCTGCTAGCGTCTCCGATGTATTGAATGGAAGCTGTGATTTGCTCTAAGCTGTGAACGGCTGTTCAGCCGCATCTTATACTTGAGTATACATTTATTTTTCTTACAATCCTATGGACATGCTGCTAAATGGTGGTTGAATGTTTTTAATGTTTGCACTAATAAAAAGAAGATACGTTTCTAATTGAGCACCACATCAGCTATTGATTTATAGTGTGCATTGGTGGCCTTGGAAAACCCTTACAAAGGATCAGGTGCTGTATACTCAAGTTTGCATTAACTAGTATATTGAGCCAATATTTTTATTTCCAGATAAATACAGTAATGTCATAGTAAGGTAATTTGCAGATAGTTAATAAGCAATTAGCATAGCGCTTTTTGTGGACAGTACACAAAGTTCTCCTTTTTCTATTTTACAACATTGGTGATCTAGACTTTAGTCCTAAAATTGTACCTCTTGCGCAATAATGGAGATGGAGTGAAAGTTTTTATTAACTACCTTGGCCGGTTACTGGTTTCCTGCACGATTTGGCAGGAATTAAGCTGTAAAAGAGTACATCATTACCAGTTTTAGAAAATAGGATTCAGTACACAAGAAAATATGTCCTAAATAAGATTTCCAGGAAATACGCTTCTTTATGGAGGACCTATGACATCTTCCTGGATTCCATGTGAAACAATAATTCTGAAGCATCTTCTCTTATAACCCTGTGTTATGCTGTTCGCTTGTTATTCCTACTCAAAAAGTATAACTGAATGTGTCAGCTGGGTGTGACCAGGAGTGGGTGTGCCTGAACAGTCTGACATTGACCAATCAGTGCTTACAGGCAGTGTGTTTAGGGACACACCCAAAAACTGGAATGGAACACTCAGCCATCTGAATCAGTTATACATTTCTAGAAGGAAAAACACAGTGTTATAAAAGAAGACTCCAGAATTGTTATTTCACAGGTAACACAAGAAGATGTCACAGGTCCTCCATAAAGAAGCAAATTTCCTGGAAATCTTATTTAGGAAATATTTTTTTTCGGTGTACTTAAGTACATAGGGAAATATTGTATTTCCTAAATAGGATTTCCAGGAAATCTTACTTAAGTACATAGGAAAATATTTCCTAAGTAAGATTTTCAGGATATACGCTTCTTTATTGAGGATCTCTTACAACCTCTTGAGTTCCATGTAAAATAACAATTCTGGAGCATCATTTCTTATATCTCTGTGCTGTTCCTCTGTTATCCCTCCTAGAGATGTATAACTGAATCTGTCAGCTGGGTGTGACCAATAATTGGTCAATGTCAAACTGTGCAAAGACACGGCAATCAATGTTGACAGGCAGTGGGTGTTCAGGGTAACACCAAATACAAAAGCTAGAATGGTAACACCCAGCCAACTGATTCAGTAATACATTTCTAGGAGGAATAACAGCGGAACATTACAACACAGAGCTATCGGAGAAGATGCTCCAGTTATTTTAGAGGGAATTCAAGTATTTACTAAAACACATATTTGAGATGTTACAGGTCCTTTTTAATTTTATCATTGCCCATCCACAAAAAGGTCTAAGATTGGCAAAAGCTATAACTTTGGAAATGTTTCTCAACTTGTTTCTACTGAAAACATTAGATTTTAAAATGCAAATAACTTCACATGAGAATATTACTGTACATGTTGCTTTCCCTGTTTGTATGGCCAAGAGGGGAAAAAAGATTACAAAAAACAGGGGTATGACCACAAAAATCAGGGCTACATCATACTGGAATTTCAATTTGATTTGTTTTTCTGCTGCAAAATTATTCTGGTCTTAGGAGCAAGTCTGTCAACTCTCTGAGCCAATAGGTCTAGACACAATAGTGAAGCATTTCCAAGGGAAGTTCTCTCAACAATCGTTAGTTAGATTTTATTAGTGGATCCAGGGATTTAGCCATTTTTGTTATATACATTAAGTAATATAAAATAATCAGTGCAAGTTCCTGGAAATTGCATAGATGTTGCTAAGTCTCGTAGTGCAGACCTTTCTTGATTCAGCAATAGCGGTGATTCAGCTTTTAAGTTTTCATGAACAACAGGAACAGCACTACCATTTAATCCCACAGAACCCACCAAGATGCCAGGAACCTGGTTAGGAATTCAACTGTTTAAAGATATGTATTTAAGGATTTTATGTAACTTCTAATACAGCGTGAATGTAATGTTAGCGTGTTCTTTGAAATTCTAGAATTCGGAGGTCAAAGTAAATGAAGAGAACGCTAAACTGTAATTAGTAACCCCACACTAAGTGCCTACATTTTAAAACAAACATTCACAAACCACTCTTGGCACTACTAGCATATAATTCCTTCATATAACTATGGTGCTAAGCTGAATGTCTAGATTTAAACAGAATATCCCATTGCAAAAAATCTGCATTTACAGCAAAGGTAAGAGAGCATACTTGGCTATAGGAAAGACATGTAAAACTTGGTAGGGTGTGTATGCATGACTTGAGTGCCCTTTGTGCGTTGGGTTGTGGGTTCAGTTATGGAAGACAGTGGTCTGGATGTACATCAGTCAGTGGCCCACAGTTTAATTGTATTGCCACATAGAAGATTTTTATACAGACATGTAATCAGCATCCATTACATGTTATTTTAAATGGACTGGCAATACCATGATTACATTTGACAAAAATCTGGATTCCATCCAGCTAAGACTTTTTCCAGAGATTTCCCTTTTTTTTATTTATCCACTGAGGTGAGAATGGGAACAGGGATTTACACATTCACTGATAGGGTTTGTTCACACGGCGTAACTGCTGCGAGTACAGTACGCGCCACAATATGCACAGAGAGATCGTATTGTACACGCGGGGGGACGAGGCGTAATCCATAGTTCTCTATGAGAGCTACGGATTACCGTAATTGCGGCGCGCATCTCGCCGCGTATTAAGCAAAAATACGCAGTGAAATTCGCTCCGCAATTACGCCGTGTGAACATACCCTTATACTTTGTACAGTTGCAAGAAACCTGGATACCTGAATCTGTGCACTTATTACTAACAAATTCTTAAGATAAATGTCTGAGATGGGAACATACCTTTCATCTTAAAAGGGGTTTTATCACTACAAAGATTATTCAACATGTTGGGAATGGTAAATGAAGACTTTTGAAATACATTGGTCTTTTGATATTGCCTTGGTCAGGAGATGAGAGATTTTATCTGCTCTAATGGAATAGAAGTTTCTCTGGTTACCATCCTGCTCTCCCTTTCAGATTTGACACAGAGCAGGGACATCACCATGGTCAGAGGGAGCAGAGATTTCATCTCTAACAAGATTAGCTTTTGTTTACAGATAAGCAATTGTTTTCACATCTTAGAGCACTAGTAGCTTTGCTTACACAAATTTAATCTCCTGCACTTACTGTAGTCTTAGGACTATAAAACGCACATTTTTTTTCCCTGGCCGCGGCAGTAGGGTTCCGGCGGACGGGCAGCAGTTACGTGTGGGTGGGCAGAGGCAGTGGATAGCAGCAGGGATGGAGCCAGATCCATTCCTGCTCTTAATACCTTGGGCACTGCCAACTGAATGAGGAGCTCCTCCATCCAGTCACCCCACCCTCCACACACAATGTAATTGCACGGGGAAGGGGGGAAAATCGGTTGCCATAGCAGCAGGAAGCCTCATGCAGGCTTCCGCAGCTGCTATATATGTACACCTATTACACAAATTTAATCTCCTGTACTTACCGTATTTTTAGGACTGCCTACAGCAGGGTGTAATATGTAATGAATTAATGAAGTCCTATGTACAGCAGTACAACAGTACTGCTGTATATAGGACAAGGAAGTATGCCCCCTAGTGGTCGTGTACCCTAGGGGGACTAAGTAAAAAAAAAAAAAAAAATCTAAAATTTAAACCACCACCTTTTGTCGTTTTACAAATAAAGAAATAAAAGTCACACATATTTCGTATCGCCACATCTGTAAAAGTCCAATCTATTAAAATACAACATCATTTATCCTGTACACTGAACACCACAGAAGAAAAAAAATTCCAAACGCCAAAATTGTGTTTTTTTTGGTCATTTAATAACCCCAACAAAATTGGAATAAAAAGTTAATTCAAAAGTCGCATCTATCCCAAAATGGTACCAATATAAACTACACTTCACTCTGCACTTTTTGTTTAATTTTTTTTTCCTATTTTCTCCCTCTAAATCCTAGGTGCGTCTTATAGTCCGCAAAATATGGTATGTCTTCATAGTGTCTCAGCTAGTTATAGAGGAGGTAAATATGCTAATCACTGCTATATAACCACCCACAGCCTGATGAGGCAGTGTAAAGCTGAAGCTACCAGTTACTCTGTGAAACAGCATGGTGAGAAAACCCGCTTAAGGTCCCCCTATTTTTCCCTGGCTAATTACTAATACAGTAATTAACAAATATGTATGCAAACAATTCTGTAGGCGCTAAGCCTCAAGAAATAAGAGGAATAACGTAGTGATTCTGAAAGTTGTATATTTTCTGGGCTGTCAATTACTTACCAAGTAAGAGTAGCCATACACTTAAAGGGGTTGACATATGATCAAAGTGATAAGTAAAATGTCTCTTTTAGATGCCTTCCTTCATCTAGTACCCATGTCACCAATATGCAACACCTGCCACTACCATTAGCAACCAAGCATAGTCAATTACCATTGACACAGTCAGTAATTTTTGGGAGTATTCAAAGAAACCAACTAAACTACAGTAAGATCTTAAAATCTCTTAGTAGGTTAGGTGGTGCTAGTGGCTGGATTAAAACCCAGCACCCAGGGCCAGGACGATGGTTAAGCTGAAGAAGGCAACCACCTAGGGTGCCACCTCATGTCGGACAAGAAGGGGGCGCAAGGAAGTATGGAGCTGGCTGAAATTTTTATTGGGGTGGAGCCTAAATACTTTATATTCTTAGGACATCAAAATAAAAATCCAAAAAAATGGGACATTATTCATTCAAAACGACAAGGCCATACTTACAGTTCAAAGGCTGGACCATAAACCAAACACAGTAGGAGGCAAACACAGGCCTCTGTGCTACTTGAGAAAGGTGAAACAGGTGCAGATAATGGATACGTACCTCATCCACCCATCCACTAGGAGAGCAGCTGAATGAGAAAAGCTGCACACTAAATAGGTAACCATTCACACCAGTATGCAAAAAAACCACAGTATAATATATGTAATACATACTTTGTTCCACCTCTGCCAGCACCCAATTGCTGCAAATCATAGCCTATACTAAATAAAATGGGAGTTCACATCAATTGTAAAACTGGTTCAGCATGGTATTTACCCAAAAAAGAAACTATTTCAAATACACCTTTGCAAATTTTCTTGTAAATTCAATGGCCGTTAAAGAAATCTGCAAGTTGATGCCAGTTGTTAAAGCATGATGGTTCCAAGATAAATGATACATTATTGAAATGCAATATTATCTGGGAATATTAATGATATTTAATGAGTGAGCATCTGAAGTGGAGGAAAATACTGTTCTAGCCTTGTAGTTTTGCTGCAGAAATAAAACTACAATTCAAATAAGTAGGAATTACCCTTGTTCTAGTAAACCTTGCCATTGATGGACATTTACAACTGAGCAGCCAAATGCAACCAACCCTGCTTTGTATCTGGGGAAGAGTTCTGTCTGCTTAGCAGGGACAGTAAATCCTAAAATCCCAGCCAAAACCCTCTATTAACGTACAAAGAGATAGAGAAAAGGGAGCGTTAATCTGATATTGATTAAAATTTTGGCTCCGTTGCACTTGTAAGTGAATAAAAGAAAGTTTAAATGCTCCATAAAACCAGAGACCCTATTTAACATGCAGTTAGTGGGTACATGGCTAAACTAAGGCTTAGACTGGTGATTCAAAACGAAAACTATGTTGGCTCCTATATATGCCTGCCTGGCTTTTGAATTTACAGGAAAATACCAAATTCGGTTTTAACCCTATCTCTAGAGCAAGAACAAACTTGGTTGTATTTCTCATGCACGACCCTTATTCTCAAGAACTAACAATTAACGTGAAGCTGTCATTTTAAAAAGAGATGTTCACATCTCTGGATTCATTCACCCTCTCATTGCTGTGCCGTTACTTCCTGCTTCACCTACTGTGTTCTGCAGAAAGTAAAGCCCATGCTGATTGACAGCTCTGGCAAGGGACGTTGTGGTGAAACAACCTAAATGTGCAAGCTCCTGGTGCTGCTATTGAAACTATTAATAGTAGCATTGGAAAACAGTGAACCTCTGTGCCTCAGCTATTGCAGCTATGTGCTCTGCAGTGCTGACAGGACAGCAAAAAGGCTAATGATACAAAGGTAAGAACAGAGACTGAAAGGTGCACTGCTAAGCTCCCTCCTGCTGATAAGACACAGCAGGGCATGGCACTACAAGCCTGGGTACTACACTTAGAACAAAGTAGTTACTTACAAAGTAAATCATCCTTAAAAAGACAGAATAGATAGCCTGCTGTATCACTGAAATAAAGCAAAATCTGAACAAAAATTTGAAAAGAATGTTTATTAAAGTGTAACTACATGTTTAACGTTAACAATGATAAGGCCGTACCCCTTTGATTTGCTGTAAATTATCACAACTGTATACAGATATTGTTATGTTTCTTGTGACTTGGATAGTGAATTCTTAAGGCCACAAATGGTTTTGCTCTGGCTAGACTGGATTGGGGAGTCTAGAGGCTCTTCTTGTTTCACCCTAATCCCCAGCAAGAAATTATGGACTTTGCTTCAAGAGGATCCCCATGTCACAGTCCTTAGAATATTTACTAATGGGCAGCTGGATGCAGCAGTAATGACAGGAGAGGAAAAAGATTAGACACTAAGCATGGAGCAGAACTAGATAGACCAGACATGGTCATAGGAAAATGATAGAAACATGGTCAGATAAAGAAGAATGAGAACCATGAACAAAATGTAAGACAGAATTCAAAACCAAGCTGGATCAAACTCAAACTAATAGGGGGATGGAGCATCCCCTTATTAGTTTGAAGAAAGTTTCAAAGAATTGTATGGATACCACTGTTTTGTGTTGTTTTGTTTTTTTTGGGGGGGGGGGGTTACTTTTTTATTATTTTATTATTTTTTGTTTTCTTTCTTTAGTGAAGATGGAGACTTCTTTTGCTTCATTCTTATTATTATGATACCAAAGTATGTCATTAGTGCTATTTTGTACTTTCATTGCTTAGTACTTTTCTTATTTGTACTAATGATGCCTTATATTATTTCTTTGTGTATCAAGTAGTATCTCATATAATGGACAATTATTATGTTTTTGTCATTGTAAAATTTAATACAAATTATGTTTACAAAAAATAAAAAAAAGTTTCAAAGAATTAAACCTAGTTAGTCTTGAGAAAAGACGGGTCTAGGAGAGACATGATTAATTCCTATAAATGGCCGCTACAAAAAGTATGGTGAAAAACTATTTAATGTAAACCCTTCTCAAGAGACAATGGGGCATTCCCTCCACCTGGAGAAAAAAAAAAGGAATTATTCTCCTAGAGAGAAAAATCTTCTTCAATATGAATCTGTGGAATAGACGCCCCAGTAGCTGGAGACAAGTAGAACAGTGAAGGGTTTTGGGATCAGGAATAAAAATCCTGGCTCTTGTCTTATGGATTTCAAAATCTGCATCAGTAGAGGAAACAAAGCTTAAAAATTCCCTCTATCCAACCCTTCAGCAATATCTTTCCTCACTCTTCGCTGAACCCGATGGACTTGTCTTTTTTCAACCATACTATTACATACATAACATGTTAAAGTAAAATGGCAACAGTAATTGACTAACAACTGGTACAGAGGGAGAGAAGACTCTGCCCACGAAGGCTTACAGTCTACATACTACCAGATGAACAAGGCACAAACTTAGAAACAAGGGGCAGGAGCAGTCAAGGAACAAGAACCAGAAGCAGATAAGCAACAGAGACCAGGAACTTAGTGGCTTGAGGCAGAATCCACAGGAACAGTATAACATTGCAGGTTGTGGACAGACTGCGCCACTGGCTGAGTTTACCCTGGAGGGGCATGACTAAGCGACTATCTAGTCTTCACTAGATTCTCTGATGGTGAGGATAGGCAAGGGCCTTTAGGGTAGTCACCAGATGCCACTCCAAAGCATTCCCTTACAAGTAGAAACCAAAGGATCAGAAATACCAGTGCAAAGCAACAAATAAGAGGCATAGGTGTAGTAAAGCAGTTCAGGGTCAAGGCAGGCAGCACAGGTTCACACAACATAGCTGAGGTCATGTGCAGAGACTATATGAAGCCACTAGGAACCTATATTTAGGCAAGGTAAGTAGGGAGGAGCAGCCTAATAAACACACTGGCAGCAGGGTATAGGCTGGGGAAACCAGACATTGACGAACACCGTGGGATTAAATCCCTGCAGTGTTTTGCTGCGCCTCCCTACAACCAGGTGGAACCAGAGCAACCAGCAGCATGGTATTTGCAACAAAGAAGGACAAGCAAGCTTTTTAGATGTCTGGGCAGGAGGGACAGCGGCAAAGTGAACGCAGGTTCCTGACGACCATGTGATTGACCTGTGTGACAAACTGAAGTCTGGAGAAACCAGGAATCGTTTGTAGTGGACATTAAGGCAAGGATCAAGAGAAACTTGGTGGCTCAAATAGGATGAACGACCCCCCAGTATAATCACCAGTACACCGCCCATGAGGAACATCACCGTCTTCACTATTAGTGACAGAATGTAAAATAACCTCTCTCTCAGAGAAGACTTGGGATCATTCCCAACAAGTTTTCATCAGGCCTGGAAAGCAGGTATTTTAGCAAGCTGAACCTCCCTGATATTAAGGACTTTGCAGATAGTAAAAGAAAGGATATTCACGCCAACACTAGTACTTCCTGTATTAAGTTATGTTTATATTAAAAATCCAAACTAAATCGAAGTAGCCATCTATGACCATCTCCCTTTATGCTTCATCCTTCCTCTTTTCCTTGTTTGTCAATGCTACAGTTCTTTCTCTAGTATAATGTAATCAAATATAACACAGGCTCACTATTTTGCAGATAGTATTGACAGGACAGGCTGTAGCAAAGCAAACAAAACTTGACATAAAGATTCAACTGGTAAAAGACTTTACAGACAAGAGTCTGATACAAGACATGACCATGGGGAACCAGATGAGACTTGATAGAGATTCAACATTCACAGGCTTTTTCAGGCAGTAGTAAGATATATCAGATTAACACTACGTGCATAGGCACATCAGTATAGGGTGCTACTATGGAACCAGAATGGTAGACAATCATAATAGAGATCTGGCTCACAGGAACCAGATGAGACTTGACACAGATTCAACACAGGATATTCTAGGCAAGAATCCAAGGCTTTGGAGAAGCAGGACAAGACATCATTTCATGACTCTTGTTGACCGGGAAAGTGCCATAGAGGAGGCAAGAACTTACTTGCAGGCATGTAGCGTATACCTGATGAAGAAGCTGACTAATAGACTGAACACTGCGTACGATTGGGTAGGCTCAATATGACTTTCTACGGGAGACTGATGACTGAACAGGAAGATACCCTCTTCAGAATGAGACCAGCAACTTTGCTGAGGCTCATCAGCAACAGGTGGCATTATGAATGCAAAACTTGTAAGTGGACTACTAAAGACTGCAGCAAGATGTGGGAAATGATGAGAATGGCCCTTATCCAGGATGCTCTACTCAAAGTAGATATGTACCTAAAAAGGCTTTGAGTCACCATTGAACCACTATGAAGCTAGTTGAGGCATAATTTAAGCAAGATCAGGAACTTAAAAAGATGATCCAGATAAAACTGGAGCAGGTTGAGATACTTGACATAAGAACTACCTAGAAAGTATTCAGGCAGCAAGAAATTGCCTTAAAAATCTGGACTGCAATTGCTGACACTTCTTTTCTTGCATTACAAGCTTAACACAGGCTGGAGGTCAATGAGGCAGCGGTGTCATATGCATAGCAGTTGCAAGAACCCATGTCTTGTGTTGGGAATCCGTATTTATATCATTTGAAGCTCTTTTTGAGATATATAGATGAGGTTTTATTGTCTGGTCTGACAGCAATGAGGAGTTTGAACCTTCTATATGGTACCTTAGAGGAGGGCTCCCCAACTCCAGTCCTCAAGGCCCACCCACAGGTCAGGTTTTCAGGATATCCCACAGAATGCACTGACAATAATTAAGTCACCTGTGCAATGCTAAGGACACCCAGAAAACATGACCTGTTGGTTGGCCTTGAGGACTCAAGTTGAGGACCCCTGCCTTAGAGGGGTTGTCTCACTACATCGATTCATCTTACCTCAGTCCAATTTTCTCCGTTTTATTTTTGTACTCAGGGTTGTGTTGACTGGCTACTATTGGCTTATAGTAATGAGCTGTTGAGGACACAGGTCTGAAGCTATAATGACCATTACTGGCAGCCTATCAAGAGAGATTGGACGGGTCTGTAGCTATAGCGACCCAAGGAACTGATGCAGCCCATACAAGAGGGGATATTGAGGAATAGGTAGGACACGGTTAATGGCCATATATTGCAAAGTATCTTGTTTCTGCAAGATATTTAACATAAAAAGCAATCCTTGTGGTAAGACAACCCCATTAAGTGTACCAAGCATGAGAACTGGAGGAGAAAGACATAAGTTGTTGGTACAAAAAGAATCCACTTTGATTTTGAAATTGGATGCCCTGGGCGACATGTATGATTTTTAGCGCCCAGGCACCATTTTTTTGTGCGCATTAGTAGCATAGAATGCTCCTGAATCTATGAACCTGTTCTACTGTGGGACATAGATTTAGCTCTATCTAGCTACTAAACGACAATTGGCTCAGGTAACTTTTAAAGTGAAATACCTATTTTAGCAGTAATGCGCTTGGATTTGCCAATAAAAAGTCATAAATGTGTAGAATCGTATGGTTGTAGTGCAACACGCCTCCAGCATATCCCCCTGATTTCAGGTGCATTACAAAGTGCCGCGGGCGCTCTGTAATGTGCCCGATATCGGCTGTGCCAGTTTTTGGGCTGAAAAGACCCTATACTTCTGGCACAGCCCTGTACATACAAGTCGCCCCTTATGTCCTTTATGACTGAATGATGAATAATTCCTAAGTCCTTTTTTATAATATTTTTATGTTACATTATAGATTTTTTTTATTGAAGTGTGTTCACATTTGTAATCAGGTTGTACCCCATCCTATTGATTCACAGGCTACTATATAGTTGTCACTTTGCTGACGCTGTTACTTTAGGGTTTAGCCAGGTTGCAGAAATGTGCTCGTGAAGAGGTGGGGAGAACCGGAGAATGAGGCGCTGATGAAGGGCAGTTTAGCTTGAAACAGCTGGACGGGTGTACATTTCCCACTCTATGATGTCTCTGGATATGCATTAATAAAGAGGACGTATATTGTGCCGGTGAGTACCATGGCTCATCTTCTTGGTGATATGACCATGTCCTGAGTGTACTGTAATGATTCTTGTGACTTGGACAGTGGTTATTTAAGGATTCTAGAGGTATCCCGTAATTTTCACCATAAATCCCTGCAATATGGTATGGCAGAAGGTTCTGTATGGTTCCAATACCCAGCTGGCAACGATGAGAGGACAGGAGCAAGACCAGATGTGGAGCTTGAAATAGCACCAGGAAGACCAAATATGAGCATGAGACAAAACGAAAAAGACCACACCTGTGGTCATAGGATAAGAATGTTGTCACAGGACAAGAAAGTGGTCCGATAAAGCCATACCCGAACCAAAAGTACAAGGCAAGGCAGAAGTCAGGAGCAGGCCTTTAGTTTCTTATTCACTTTCAACATTTGCTCCATTACCAGAAAAAGCTGTTGATCTCCACACTTCTCTCGGTCTTATCCTAGCCCACAAACCTTTTTCCCCGTAGGAAAACTTTATTTTGCTATAAGTAAAAAACTACATCTAATTGGTTACTCTGCACACAACATCCCGTGCTATATGAATACAGCAAAAAAAGCAAAAATCATATGTACCCCAAAATACCACCAATAGAAACATCAATTCAGAATCCCAAAAAGAAACCTTCAGACTGCTCAACAGAAAAATAAAAAGTAAATAAATGGATTTTAGAATATAGTGACATAAAACATTAAAAAAAAAAGCAGAAAACCATAGAAAACCAACCAGTACAATAAAGTTATCTTGCCATTTACACTGTCATAAAAAGTGAACTATAAAACAATATTGTTTTTTTCCACCTCCTCCAAATATCAATAATGAATCTTTTCAAAACATATGTACTGCAAAATATAATCCATCCTGCACAAAATAAGCCCTCATATCGGTAAACTGAAAGAAAAATGAAAATTTCCTGACTCTTGAAACAAAGAGATGCCATTTATAAACTTAGCCGTTTAGCACTCAAAACGCTAGGTCATCATTTGCTACGCCCCACAGTTGGACCCCAAGTGTAAATTTATGCTTCCACATGAGTTTCAAAATACGCCTGAAGTATTTTGAAGAGTATTTTGAAGTATATTTTTCAAAATGTATGGAGTGTATTTTGAGGCATTTCTGGGCCAAAAATACGCTCCACCATTGTTTCTATGGGGATTTCACTCACGTTACCGCCTCAAGAATTGACAGGGCACTTGAATTTAAGCTACTGAAATTGTACCTAAATATGCGCTGCAAAAACGCTTGTGAACGCTTGTGAATGCGTCGTGGATTTTACATTAGAATCAATGAGGGCTGCATAGAACACTATTTGAAGTTTGTTTTGGGGCATACTTCAGCACATAACACACCACAAAATAAGTGTAAAATGACATTGTGTGAACATACCCTAAAAGTGCATTAAAGATAATGTTTGGGGCCCTGTGCTGCATATGGGGTTAGTGAAAGAGCCACAGATTCGGCAATTGTGAGGCACAGACACTTTGTACAGCCATTATTACCGCAAGGACACATTTACTGCATAGCTACAGTGCCCACCATAAGACAACCCCACTAGTGATTACCTATGTACCATCAGGCCATTCATTGATTATTTTAGCTTTAAGCATTGACCAAATCTTTTAAGAATCACATTTTCATAGATCGGTTTCCTAAACTGCAAAGGTCTCAAAAAAGTTTAAGAGTGTGTTCCAAAAGGAGAACCTACTTCCAATGGGATATTAACCCAGATGACCCGTCTGGAAGGATCCTTCCGAAAGTAAATGCGTGGTTTTGGGCTGTTCCATGGTCTTTGCAAACTAAGCCCCGTTAGAATAAAAAACCATGGATTTAAGTAAAAAACTTTCCTTGCTACATTGCCAAAAGATTAAACGCGGAAACGGGAAGAGTTACAGTTACAAATGATGAGAATTATGGTGTCAAGGTTCGTTTGTTGTATTTATGTGTATTTACACTGTGAGAGTGTCCTGAAATATCGGGACAACCTGTACTTCAAGTATTTGGATATAAAAGAATTTTCTAAAAGGAGGACTGTATATTGTTTGCTATACGAACCCACCCGCATAAACTGGTCATAACAAATTAAGTAACAAAATGGCATATGTGCCATCCACATCCTCTTTTGAAAAGGCCTGAAAGAGCTCAATTATCCCCTGATAAATGCCTTGAGTGTCATAGTTTCCAGGTGGCAGCTTGTGCCCAGTACCACCTCCTACACTCCCTTGCTCCACACGTTTCCAGATGAAGGTCTATTTAAGCCAAACCATTGTCTCATTCAAATATTATCTGGATTGTAGAAGTGCTTGCAATTTATTGCCGATGTTCACCATCACCAGTTGGAGAATTGTTTTGCCTGTTTGAAATATTTTTTCCTGTGCTCTAAATAAACCTTACTAATATAATTACTAATATGTGGCATAAAAGGTGTGCCATAAGTTTATAGGCAAAATAGAAGGATCACATGTTTCTAAAACTAAGAAACACATCATAACGTTAAGAGAGCAGTATTTTCACAGTAGCACGTACTACTTTGCAATATCCACTGTGCACCAGTTTCTAGAAAATACACGTAGGTTCAAAATGCTAACTACACCCCTAGAAAAATACCTTGTGAGGTTTTTTTTTTTTTTTTTAAATGAGGTCACTTCTAGTGGGTTTTCATGGCGCTAGTGTCCCAGGTTGTCTGCAAATGTGATGTGAAAAGCCACTATAGCAAAATCTTACAACCACATATGGGGTATTGCTGTACTTGAGAGAAACAAACTGTAAAGTGCTTTTTCTTCTATTACCGCTTCTGACAAGGAATATTTTGCAAGAACACCAAAACCATCTAAACATTATTGTGCAAGGTAGGATCATGAACCCACACATGTTCTTGAGGCAAAGTTGGTAAGGGTGCTCAGTGAAATAAAAACTATATATACTACTGAGAATCCACAACCCTCCTTAATTCAAGAATTAGTGCAGTTTATTTAATACAAATTATTGTGAAATAGCGCTCCATATGATATAACTCTCCAGTTAGTTAAATATGTATTCCATAAGTCAAGATATACAAAACATGTTGAAGATCCAGATAAACAAATATGTTTTGGCCCATGTAGGCCTCCTTCAAGTCACATCTGGAGAGGAATGTGTAAACTAATAAAATAAAACAGGGATAATGGTAAAAACAAAAAGACAAAAAATGGGGAAAGAGGATAAGGAAGATGTATGGAGGTATAGGAGGTGGGAGGAGTAAAGATATAGAAACCAGGGTTGGAAAGAGTATACACAGGAAGCTAAAACAAGTGCAACATATTTTGAGGAGTAGGGTCAAAATAGAAGAGAATAAAATATACTGGGGTAATGTATGATATGGAGTTTCATACAGTAAAACTGAATGCGGGATATCGGAAAGATATGCATTGATAGTACATAGCGTTAAGGAGGGAAATGCAGCAAAATATTAGTATGCACAAAAGAAGATAGTTTGGTTTTAACCCAGTTTTTTTTGCACCGTCTGCACTTATTTATGTGTGAATAAATCAAAGCTCTTTTTTTCACCTAAACGCTGGAACCATCTTCTTTTGTGCATACTATTGTTGGGCTCTTTGCCGGGAGCCAGGATTCAGAGCGAAGGTGTGCTGCTTAGTACAGCTGGAGTAAGAAGCGCAAAACAAACGAGCAGAAGAAAGGTGAGCGATCCTTCATCTCTTTTTATATATCTACACACCAGCAAAATATTAGTTTTATATGCCCCGACCGAAGTAGTAGCACACTGGGCCTTGCCTTTTTGGTTCTTTGCCGCTGAAGACGCCGCTTTAAGGCAATGTTCACACGGCTTATTTCAGAACGTATTTACGTCGGATTGCCGATCGTAAATACGTTGCAAAATCAGGTGCAAATCAGTTTCAAACAAGTGCCACTAAGTGTGGCACGTATTTGGAACCGATTTCCCGACGGATTCACCATCTCCATTCATTATAGCTGGTGAATCTGTCCGGAAATAATTCACATGCACATTGTTTTTCCGGACGTTTTGAGGCTGCAATCCGCGGCGGCAATCCAGAACGGAAATAAGTGTCGTCTAAACGACGACACGTATTTCCCATTAAAATCAATGTAAAACGGTCAGTTACTTGTTTGTAACTGATTTCGCAACGGATTTGCGGCCGTAAATACGGCTGCAAATCCGTTGCGAAATAAGCCGTGTGAACATGGCCTAACAGTGAAACATGGGGGAGTATAACATATTTTTTAGCCTAGTCAGTGCAATTTACAAGCTAGCTTGTGTACTGCCGGCAACTATTAGCTAGACCGGAATTGAGAGTAGCAACAGAATTTAATTTACTAAATATTCATGCCAAGGATGACTATTTTAGATTACTTGAATTGGTTTTTATATTTTTCTATTAGTTTAGCTTGTTTGTCAATCTGCTTTGGTTAGCGAACTAGTTGATTCTGCCCAAGCACATGGTATCAGACCAGGTCATGCTCAGACCAGGTCATGCTCTAACCAATATGACACCCCATCAGGTCATGCTTCTAACCCCCTCAAGCACACCCAATCATGCACAGTTTTATCCAGCAGACCAGCATCTATTTTTAATCAGAACAGGGTATAGCTGGGAACCCTCATGGAGGTCTAGGAAGGCACCAACAGAGGTGAGATTGTTTAGAATGGGTCCCTATATGAACTGAGATTGCTGTGTCCTTAGTGGATGGGCCTTCACAATTATGAAGTGTGCATTACTTTAAATGTTTTCAAAACTCTCAAATGTTCATATATACTATAGGCAGTAGAAATGGTCTCTTAAATAATTCATATATTCAGTTTTTATTGGTCGCTTGGTGTTTGCAGAGCTGCTGGTTCATTTGTGTATGTCTGCAAAACAGTGGGATTGCTGGGATCTATAAAAATGTATTTATATAAAATATTTTCTATAAATACATACAAATAAGCTATAAGTATATACAGTATCACACAAAAGTGAGTACATCCTTGACATTTTTGTAAATATTGTATTATATCTTTTCATGGGACACTGAAGATTTGATAAAGTAGTAAAGTAGTCAGCGTGCAGCTTATATAACAGTGTAAATTTGGTGTGCCCTCAAAATAACTCCACACAGCCGCTGGCAAAAAAGTGAGTACAACTCTAAGTGAAAATGGACAAATTGTGCCCAATTTGCCAATTTTCTTTCACGGTGTCATGTGACTCAGTGTTACAAGGTCTCAGGTGTGAATGGAAAGCAGGTGTGTTACATTTGGTGTTAATCGCTCTCACACTCACTCATACTGTTCACTGGAAGTTCAACATGGCACCTCATGGCAAAGAACTCTGAGGATCTGAAAAAGAAAAAAGAATTGTTGCTCTAGATAAAGATGGCCTAATTAGGAGTAAAGAATATCTGGCAACCAGGGTCTATGTACTGCCTCGATTTTCAAAAATAATTTTAGATGAGATAATGAGAAGAATATCACAATACCCACAAATTCCTTTAACTTTATTAGGGAATTTCAATGCTACTCTAAGCCAAACTCAAGATACGCTGCACTCTTTTCCAAACACCAAAAAAGCTTTTTAATTTGGGGCCCAGGGTTTTTTGACTGAACTTTGGCGCTAGCTACACCCTGCGATAGACTGTTTCCTGTTTTTTGCCTCCCACTAGCTCTTTCTCTCGTATCAATTTGGCCTTTACCAGTATGGAACTTTGATCACTAAATTATCACTAATTTCGGGGTGTGCTTTCCCGTGCTTATCAACCAGCCCCCTTAAAAGGTAAAAATTACTCAAACCCGTTAATTTTTCCTTTCCTTGCTGCCCGGTTTAATTTTAAAAAGGCGGAAAAATTTTCTGACGGATAAATGTATGGTTGAAAAGGGGTATCGGGCAGACAATGCGGTACAGCTAGTCCCTTCCCCTGAATGGGGGGTTTCAGGCGCAGAGGGGCTATGATTAATGCTGTGGCCTCATAGGGGTAAATAAGAGGGTTAATTTTTCCTTTAGGTGAATTGGTGCCAAAGCGATTGCCTACAATGATTCCGATGCTGATTTCTAAGAAAACCAAAAGGGTATTTGGGTTTAAACTAGAAACTACTGGCGCAGTGTTAGACTATATTTGCAGAAGGGGGTAAGGTGCTTGCTTTTCTCACTCACATGAAAACCCCCAAAAGGTAGTCATATATCCCTTCGAAAAAATTTTTTCCCTTTCTTTGGTCCCAAAAGGGAAAATTTTTGGGCAATTTGCATTTTTTTTTACACCGTTTCAAATTGGGGAAAAATTTAGGGGAGGATTTAGGTCATTTTCTGAATGGCATTCCCCTTACTCAATTCTCTCTAGAAGGCCATCGGGTTCTGTGGGCCTCAATCACTGAGGGAGAGGGGGCAAAGAGCAATTGTTGGATGGTTAAGTCACCAAGGCCAGATGGCTTTCCAATCGAATGGTATAAACTGAATATTGAGCTTCACAGTGCTCGCTGAAAAACTTTTTTCCAGTGTGCATCACACTGCATTTGCAGTGTGCATAATCTTTTTAGGATACCACCACTATTGTGGTAATACATAAGGAGAAGAAGCCATCTGCCCCAATAGTATAGCCCCTTTCACTCAATTTGGATTTTGTAAATTCTAAAAAAAAAGTTTTAGCAATGAGACTAGGGTTCAGTGAGCTTGTCTCTGGTAGGAGTTGATCAATTTGGGTTTATGCCTGGGAAAACTATGGATATCAACCTATGTGGATTGCATACCAACTTGCAAATTAAGTATGACAATTCCAGGCATCATGTAGTAGCGGCTTTAGATAATGAGAACGCAATCGATTCAGTAGAATTGAGTTTTAAGATGTTGCCGCGGATGGGATTTACCTCAAACTTTGTCAAATGGTTGTATTTGATCTATCTGAAACCGACAGCTAGGGTGCGTGTGAATTGTTATATTTCGGATCCCTTTCCTTTGGAGCGAGACACTAGGCAGATGTGTTACCTCTCCCCTCTGCCATGTGCTCTGGTTATGGACCACTTTCAGGGCTCATTAATAATTGTCAAGACATTGTGGGATGGACAGTTTCAGGCATCCCAGTGAAAGAAAAAAAAAATTGCTTTACGCACATGACCTTGTGGTTTACTTGGCTGATCCTAATTTGGCACTAGAGGCTTTGCTGAATGTGGTGGATACATTTGGTTCTTTTTCTGGTCTGAAGGTAAATTGGGCTATATTGATGCCAGTTGATGACCTCTCGAGTTGTGGCATCTCCGAAAGATCTAAGTTATCAGCAGTTGATAAATTCCGCTATCTGTGTATTTTGATTTCTTTAAGATCCCTACCAATTCGATGACTTCAATATATACCCAACAATGCAAGTTGTCAACTGGAAGCTTAAAGCCTGGGAGGGATTACCTTTAACTTTGGTAGGTTGTATTAACATTTTTAAAATGGCTCTACTTCCCAAATTCTTCTATCTGTATAGGGCAGGTCCACTCTACTATTTGAGGACAGGGGTGGTTTAGCTCTACCAGTCTTGCATGGATATTATGTCTCGGCTCAACTATCATGAGCAGCATGGTGGATATGGACAGATGCAAACAACCTGTCGATGGTGTTGGAAGCAGCGTAGGTAGGTTTGTATGAGGCTCAGGCTTATATGGAATATAGGGAAGGGAGATACCAAGTATACCAAGTTGTTCTTTAATAGTGGCCACAGTGGTGGTTTGGAAGAGGATTGTAGTAGTGATTGGTGAGAATGGAGGAGTAGTGGGGGTTCTTGGTGAAAGAATCCTAGGCTCACCGAGTTACTGTCCCTTCAACTTTTTACCGATATCTACAACTTAGGCATGCTTGTGGCGTTCAGTTTGTGGGAGGGAAGATAGCACTGAAATGTGGTTGGTTGAAATCGGTGGCTAAAATAAAATTACTCCAAAAACCTGTTTCTTCCTTTTACAAGGTCATTATACACAGCCGGGACTCGCCACTGGAAAAATCTTTTGTGAAATGGCGGGGGGATATCCCAAGTTTAGAAAGATGCCATGTGGAGGAGTTAATCTCTATCTGGTGTTCTACAGTTATTAGCGCAAGAAATAAACTTGTACAGTGTAAGTGGCTTCATAGGATTCACTTTACCACTGTGCAGTTATTCCAGATGCATAAACTTAGCTGTGATGTTTGCACGAGATGCAACTTGGCCCAGGGTACGTGGTTCCACATGGTTTGGGAGTGCATAGTTTTGCAATCTTTTCGGGTTAAGGTCCATAGTTTCATTAATAGAAGGCTGGGCCTCCGCAGGGTATGCTTACCAGGTAATAGTTTATTGGGTCTGGTGAATGAGTGGATTCCTACCAAAATTTGAAAAACGGCTATAATGAATACTGATGTATAACACTAGAAAGTCCATTGAGTTTTGTTGTATCTGTCTGATTTGTGTGGTGTGCGATAGTGTTGTCTTGTCTTTCGTGTAGCTCTGATCTCAAAATCATGCCAGTCCAAATTCTTCTGTTTATTTTTATTGGGATTTGTTTTTTGTCTTGTTTTGATGTTTCTTTTCTTTTCGGAATACGAGATTTAATGCTCAGGCTGTCTAGGGTATTTTAGGGTCACTTAGATCGTTTGCCCCAGGATTGGGTACTATCTGTTATTTGGCCTGTTTGGATGACGTTTCATCGTCATTAATGTTTCTTGGATGTTGTCTCCTATTTATTGCTGCTGACCTTTGCATTGTTTATCATTATACTGGTTTTGGCTTCATCTTATGTCCACATTTTGGATTCTGTATTGCTCTATACCTGTTTTGACAGTCTGTTAAATAAAGCTTGTTCTGGAATATGAAGAAAGTCCATTGAATTGGAAACCTCCTAAGAAACCATCTATCTCCAACTGGATCCAACTAATTAATGCAGATTTGCCATTATACAAACTCACTTTCGCAGCTAGGGGTGTTCCGGAAAGGTTTAATGTCATTTGGGATTTGTGGATATGTGCGCAAATGGTGGTTAGATGGTTGGTGCATTAGCGGAGAGGCCTGAGGCCAGATTGGATGTTTCTGCGTGAATGTTTGTGTGCTTGTTGTCCTTTTCTTGGGTGTCTGGGGTTGGGGGTACACAGTGTACATATCTCTGCATTTATATGAATCCTGCAACACTCACAGTGAAGATTTATGTCTGATATCTGATCTACTAGTCGGACTTTAGGCTGAGTGGCACATACATTAAATCCTTTAATGTAGTGTGGGTTTGCTGCAAAGTTTTAATATTACTTCTGTATTTGTCTAACTTGCTGATGTGGGGATGGTACTGAGTACTTCTGTATTTGGGGTTTTGTTTTTTATTTTAATCTCCTTTATTGATTGAAAAAAAACAAAAATAAAAACTGTTAAAAAAAAAAAAAATGGCCCAGGCTATGAGAAGATTGCCAACACTCAAACTGAGCTGCAGCACGATGGTCAAGGCAGGTCAGGCCTCACCATGGTCGACCAAAGAAATGGAGTGCACATGCTCAGCATCATATCCAGAGATGGTCTTTTCAAAATAGACATACGAGTGCTGCCAGCATTGTTGCAAAGGTTAAAGGGGTGGGTGTCAGCCTGTCAGTGCTCAGACCATACGCCACACACTGCATCAAATTGGTCTGTCATCCCAGAGGAAGCCACTTCTAAAGATGATGCACAAGAAAGCCTGCAAAGAGTTTGCTGAAGACAAGCAGAATAAAGGCATGGATTACTGGAACCATGTCCTGTGATCTGATGAGACCAAGATAAACTTATTTGGTTCATATGGTGTCCAGCATGTGTGGCAGCAACCAGATGAGGAGTACAAAGTCAAGTGTGTCTTACCCGCAGTCAAGCATGGTGGTGGGAGTGCCATGGTTTGGGGCTGCATGAGTGCTGGCAGCTGTGGGGAGCTACAGTTTGTTAAAAGAACCAGAAATGCCAACAGGTACTGTGACATACTGAAGCAGAGCATGAACCCTTCAAAAACCGGGCCGCAGGGCAACATGATAACAACCCTAAACATCCCTCCAAGACCCTGCTTTGCTAAAAAAAAATGAGGTTAAAGGTGCTGGACTAGCCAAGCATGACTCCAGACCTACACCCTATTGAGCATCTGTGGGGTATCCTCAAATAGAAGGTGAAGGAGCGCAAGGTCTCTAACATCCACCAGCTCTGTGATGTTGCCATAGAGGAGTGGAATAGGATTCCAGTGGCTGCAACATGTGAAGCTCTAGTGAGCTCCATGTCCAAGGGGTTTAAAGGCATGCGGGAAAATAATGGGGGCAACAGAAATATTGAACTTGGGGCAATTTGTTATTTTCCTTTGGGGTTATCATTTTTTTTGCAAAAGTTATTTTGAGGGCATAAAATTTACACTATTATTCAAGCTGTACACAGACTATTTACTTTACAAGGTAATATCTTCAGTGTTTCCCATAAAAAGAAAAAAAATACAAATTTCAAAATGTGAGGGATGTACTCCCTTTTGTGAGATACTGTATATGTAGGATACCTGTAAATGATGGTTATACAGTTACCAAATAACATCAATATACAAGGAACATACTGCCAGTCCCAGCTTCAAAGACCCCAGCAATCATAACCCAGTCGGGTCGTCTTGTTTGTCAATCGATTCATAGGCGATTCGTTTAAAACGGGGTGCGTGGGGGTTCTATCGCAAAATAGGAGTCCCCGCAGCACAGCCCATATCCCGGTTTTCCAGGACCGCTGATGGGATAGGGGGTGGGTACTGGTGTGTCCCTCTCCATATGGGGAGAGGGATAAGGTCACAGGGTTGCAATAGGGCAGCGATGTGTCGGAAAGCTGCTGGGATTTGTTGTCCCCTGGTGTGGCACAGAGGGGGACAAACAGGGGGCAGATGCTGTGGTGGGAGCATGAGGTGAGGAGGGGTTATCACCTACCTCCAATCTTGGGGCCCCAAGTCTGGGGGGCCCGGGGGGCTGTTAGTTTTCCCCCCAAAGGATAAAAAAAGCCTTGGCTAACAATACATACTACTGGAAAACAAATTACATTTTAACAGCTGAAGGCTAAGAAACAAACCAACTGTGAAACATCTTCGGTATCAACATGTTCATTTTATCCCTAATTGAATTCCTCGAGAAGTATAGATTCAAAAACTGTCCCTTCTAGGTATTTTCCACTGTACTGGTATTGTGGGGGATTTGAAATGTGACGTGGTGCCCAAAAACTTTCAACAAGATCCTCACTCCACTGTTCTTGCTGAGCCTAGAAGTATGCCCAAATAGCAGTTTACAATCACAAACTGGTATTGCCATACTCAGGAGAAATAGCACAACAAATTTTAAGGTCCTTTTTTATCCTTTGCAAGAATTAAATATTTTAGGCCAAAACAACATATCACTGAAGAAAACATTTTTTCATTTTTATGGCCTGGTGCTTAACAGAATGGTAAAAAAAATGAAATCAGACAGCTCACTACACCCTTAGATTAATTCCATGTAGTTTCCAAAGATTTCAATTTTGGGGAGGAGGTTTCATTTTTTTATGAATACCTCAACGGCTTTGAAAGGTTACAATGACGCCAATCCCATTCTAGCAAAACCTGTGCTTTAGAAGCCAAACAGTGCTTATTCTCTTCTGAACCTTGCAATGCTCCCAAACAGTTTATAGCCAGAAATGGGGTCTGTTCTGAAAAAAAAACTTAAGCTACTGGTTATTTTCAAAAATATAAAATATGAAATATTTGTGCTCATTACATCCCAAGAAGAATACCTTGACACAGGCTCGGACTGGGCCGCCGGGGGACCGGGGAATCCCCCGGTGGGCCCCCCCGAGCCGCTGTGGGCCCGGAGGAAAGTGCCGTCGCTCCCCCGGGGCCCGGCCGGCGCATCCGGTCACTGGACGCCCAGGGACCCGCGTCCCAGCGCCCAGAGACCCAGCCCGGGAGTTGGGACTAATGTCCCCGACTCCCGGGGCTGCGCGGTGCAGCGGGAGCACAGCGCCACTAGCGCTGCGCTCCGCTGATCTCCCCGGCAGGCTGAACGCATTAGGCCTTCAGCCTGCCGGGTGCCGGCCCCTACTGCTGACGTAGGCGGCGCGGTGACGTCACTTCACCGCGCCGCCTATGCAGGGCGGCAGTCCGGAGCCGGCGGGGAGCTCGAGCGGCCGGGACCTGCCCGGGAGCGGGGGGGGCCGGAGCCAGGTAAGTGGCTGGTTGTTTTTTTGTTTTTTTTAAACTATCTAAGGGGGGCCCCTGGCTACTATGGGGGGCCCCTGGCTACTATGGGGGCCCCTGGCTACTAAGTGGGGGGCCCTGGCTACTATGGGGGCCCTGACTACTAAGGGGGGGGCCCCGGCTAAATAAGGGGGTGGGCCCTGATACTAAGGGGGGCCCTGAATACAAAAGGGGGGCCCCTGGCTACTATGGGGGCCCCTGGCTACTATGGGGGGGGCCCTGACACTAAGAGGGGGCCCCCGACTACTAAGGGGGCCCCCGATACTAAGGGGGGGGGGCCCTGACTACTAAGGGGGGCCCCTGGCTACTAAGGGGGGGCCCAGGCAACTAAGTGGGGGCCCTGACAACTAAGGGGGGCCCCTGGCTATAAGGGGGGGGGCCCGACTACTAAAAGGGGCCCCGATACTAAGGGGGGGGGGGGCCCCGGCTACTAAGGGGGGGGGGGGGCCCCGGCTCTAAGGGGGGGGGCCCCCCGACTACTAAGGGGGGGGGGGCCCTGACTATAAGGGGGGGGGCCCCCGATACTAAGGGGGGGGCCCCCCTGACTACTAAGGGGGGGGGGCCCTGGCTACTAAGGGGGGGCCCCTA